>CM050221.1:35295000-35300000 GCA_027475355.1 Coilia nasus
CCACAAAGACACAGACAAATGAAATAAACACATACACACTCACACACACACCACACACACACACACACACACACACACACACACACACACACACACACACACACACACACCTACACACACACACACCACAAAGATATACAGAAACACACCCATACTAAATTGAACAAAGTCACCAAAAAAGCAAAAAGGCATGCCTCAGTGAACATGTCTCCTGCGTCGTGTTTGGAAAGTGGATTAGGGGGGGGCGGTGTGGGAGAAAGTTTTCGCAGGGCTGAAGTGCCCTGGAACCCTCCCAAAAGAGCCCTCCAGAGTGGGGCCAAGAGGCCAAATTACTGCCCTCGTCCCTCTCAACCTCTCTCTCTTTCTCTCTCTCTCTCTCTGTCACACAAGCGCGTACATACACACATAAACACATGGTACACACGCAAGCCTGTGTATCCACACGAACACTCAAGAGATTTCAGCATATGTGTGTGTGTGTCGATGTCCAATTTTTATGAGCTTGCATATCAGTGTGTATGCTTATTTGTGACCGTATGTGTGCATAGGGTGCAGGCAGAATGTGGAAAGTGGCATAGATAAAAAAAATGTCTGGACAAAAAAAAAAATCTCTATTGCATTTCATTGATTCACCCCACCCCCCATCTCCCCACCCCACCTTCCCCTCTCTCTAAAGCCTGCTATTATAAATGGCCCCTATTCATCTGCAAGGAAGCGAGCAGTGCTGATTGAACATGCTGCTCTGGGTGGGGGGGTCGGGTGGAGGATATATAAAGAGGGAGAGGAGCCCCACCATCTCCATCAGGAAGGGGGCACTATGCAGGCTTACAGGGAGCGCCATTAACAGACACACCATGCTCCGACCCTGGAGAGAACCCTGCTTCACATTAAGACTTTTATTGTTGCTTGCACTTAGCCCAGCAACAGCGTCGCTGGCAAAGAGGGCTTGAGTGTGTGTGTGTGTGTGTGTGTGTGTGTGTGTGTGTGTGTGTGTGTGTGTGTGTGTGTGTGTGTGTGTCTGTGTGTGTTTGTGTGCGTGTGTGTGTGCATGTGTGTGTGTGTGTGTGTGTGTGCGTGTGTGTGTGTGTGCATGTGTGTGTGTGTGTGTGTGTGTGTGGGTGTGTGTGTGTGTGTGTGTGTGTGTGTGTGTGTGTGTGTGTGTGTGTGTGTGTGTGTGTGTGTGTATGTGTGGCTGGGGGGAGAGGCTATCTAAAAGAAACACACTCTGGAATCAAAACAGCACTTCAGATATGAATGCATTTTGTTTGGCAAAGCTTTTTGACTGGTGACTTTTGAGTCTGACACAGTTATGTCTGAAATGTATTTTTCCCCCTCTCAGGTGAAATTGATAGCAGAAATGCTCTGGGATTGGACTGTGCTTTTGCATTGGTATTCCCTACATAATGCTGTGCGCCCATTACCTGCTAACTTCAGGTTTGTTTTGAAGAGCTCGATAGTGATGTCTGTCTACAGGGGACTCTCTGCATCTAGGGGCCTTGCTACAATGCCAATCGATAGATATTCCTACAACTGGGGCCTTTGTTTGAGTTTTTTTCTCCTTTTTTTTTCGCGTATTGTTTTCCGCAGCCATGCAGCTTTTTAACAGCACAAAGGCAAAAAACTACAATGCTCTGTCTTCTTTCCATTTTTCCCCTGCAGAGAATGGACAACTGTACAACAGGAGGCCCATTCACCTGTCAAATGACAATCTGTGGCAGAGGGAAAAAAACAGATATTACTCTTCTCTGTCAGCCCTTCGTCAAAGGTAGCCTAGCGATAACAGGATCTAAAATTACATCTCTCTTGCCATTTAGCTTCCACGCCTGTTTTTAATCATTCATACCGTACATAGGGAAGGGAGGGAAAATGGGGGAGGGAGGGAGGGAGGGAGGGGAAGGAGGAAGGGAGGGGAAGGAGGGGGTCTGTGGTAACTACAGCCAGAGAATACATCATCAATCACAGCTTATAACCTGGGGCAGGGAGGCTCACAGCAGTTACTGTCAGGAGGCAGAGGGAAAAAACAAGCTCCACGCCCAGTCCACACATATGTTTTCGCTTGATTACAGCATCAGGGAATGACAATATTTGTAATTAAACACAAAATGCGAAATGCTAGGTGTTTGTGTGTTCTTCAAAAACATTGTGCACAATGACGCTCTGATTTTATGGTTTTCTGAGTACCACCCTTTCCAATGCACATCAAGTGTAGAGCACCAGGTTGGTGTATTTCCTGTTGATTTTATGCCCTTCCCTGGGTCATGAGCTGAGTGTGGACAGATGACAGTGTCCCCAGATTGACACGATCGGATGAGGAGATGACGGGTCGGTCTCTAGGCATCTGCCCCAAAGACATTTGAGATGGAAGCTGGGGGTCTGAGTGGGCACATTTAAGACTATTGGTCTCCCTGTGGGAAACAGAGAGCCCACACACACACACACACACACACACACACACACACACACACACACACACACACACACACACATACACATTGACATTCCTTCAACTAAACTGTTCAACTGCAGATTGTTTTATTCCCAGTAGTAGTAAAAAGTAAAGCGTGCCACATTTTGGGTTTGCAGAGTGACTGCCTCGCGTCATTTTCAGACAAAGCGAGGTCTACAGAAAGAGAGACAGAGAGATAACGAAAGAGAAAGAGAGAGAGAGAGAGAGAGAGAGAGAGAGAGAGAGAGAGAGAGAGAGAGAGAGAGAGAGAGAGAGAGAGAGAGAGAGAAAGAAAAGGAGGGAGGGGAGAGGAGGGTTTATAATAGGATGGCACTCTTGGTTTAGCCGCACGCAGCAGAAATGCTGATATCCTCATTACGTTTTGTTGCATCAACAGATGTGGCTGCTGGAAGAGAGAGAGCACAGGGAGCTGGAAAAAAAGGAGAAGCAAAAGAAAAGGGAGCGGGAGAAGTGTGAGGGAGAATTCGAGTGAGTAGTAGTAGGGTGCCACCTATGCTAATTCAGCCCTTCCGCCTACTCCAAATAGCGCTTCGGCTTTTCCAAAAGAGCCACCTCCTGTAGCCGAGTAAACAAATGCACAACCAAAGCCAGTCACAGAGCACCAAAACACACAACAAAGGCTTCGCTCTGCTACAACCACTCCACCCACCCACGCCACCTCTCCCCTCTTTCACTTCCCATGTGAAGCAAGAAAGCATCTCTCTCCTCTCGTCTCCTCTCCTCTCCTCTCTTCTTTTTTTTTCCAAGAGCAAAAGCTCAGGTAGGGGGTCCTCAGAGCTGAGCTTGACGTGAGAAAGACGGAGAAGGCGGTTGGTCGGGGGGGGGGGGTCTCTAATCAATAATTTGCCAGAGGAGTGTAGCTGGCGCTTAAGGAGGGGATTGGAAATGGAGAGATGAGGTGCGTCTGGTCTAAATCAGACATCCCACAGGCAGTATTCAGACAGCCAGGCATGCAGGTGGGGTGTGTGTGTGGGTTGGGGGGGGGTCTGTAAAGGTGAGTCATGTGCCACCAGCAGAGTGGCGGATTCTGCTATGAGCTGCTATGAGTCAAATTCAGCAGACAGAGGTGAACATTAAAGAAGAATGCATTTCCTTTATTTTTTAAATTTGAACATGTTTGTGTACAGTTTTCCACAGCTCTCTTTTTAGCTGGCATTCCCCAATTTCCCTCCAGTTCCCTGGTAACCCCTCAGACCCGCAAGTCATGCCTGCCTTCCGTACACCATTTGTGTGTCTTCACAGATACTAATAATAAAACTGACGGTGAATGCAAAAAAAGCACATACATATTGAGGAACAGCATCGACAACCCACCTGCATTTATACAATCCTTTATTGAGGCACAGTGGAAGAGTCATTTCCATCTATGGTGTCATGGGCTAGGGGTTTCCCAAGACAATAAAAGAGGACGGAGGAGTACTCAAAGTGAAGTTACATTTATTAAACAAGAAAAGGTTGAACAAAACTAGACTAAAGTATACATGGAATTAATCAGTGGTTAAGTGGTGTAGTGTTGGCTGGTGTTGGCTGTGTGTAATGTGAAGCGTGCATGTTGGATGTTACAATCAGAGAAAGAAAATGAAAAGCAGCAGCCAGGTAGCGAGGTGAATGCCAGCCAGGAGAGAACGAACAGACATCTGAGGCGCTTCTTATAGGGATCAGCCACGGCCTGTGCACCGGTGCCGCTGATCAGATTTAACACAGCCACGCCCCAACATCAGACCTGCTTACAAAAGCCAGTAATGTCACAGGTTTGCCACTAGGGCCATCACATATGGCCAGTGTGTGTACTACACAACGTGGGTGATACTCAGCTGCCATTACTGTATGCAGCAGCACATTCACCACACTGCATTTCCGAAACCTCCACACCCCAGTCCTCCGGTAAAATACACACCCCGGTCCTCCGGTAAGAATACACACCCCGGTCCTCCGGTAAAATACACACCCCAGTCCTCGGTAAAATACACACCCCAGTCCTCCGGTTAAAATACACACCCCAGTCCTCCGGTAAAATACACAACCTTGAAAGCCCAATCCTCCATGACGGCCTAGATTGACTATTAGGGGGATATGCTAAAACATGCACAGTAATAGACTGACAAACAGCAATTTGCACTGTATGTCTTACTTTACCCAGTATATCTATGCGTGTAACAAATAAATATCCTTATATCCTTGTATCCTTGATCCTTATCTAGGAAGTCTACTATGTTCACACCATAACAGCTCTCCATGTGTCACTATAAACCTGTGGAACCTACCTCAAGGTTCACCCTTGGGAGAAAAAAAAATAATTCAAAACTAGAAGGAAATGTAAAGAGGTGAATGTAAAGCTTCTGTTTTCTAACCACTGGTGGCGATTGGCACGTGTGTATGCAGTTTGTGCATCCACAGAAGCGGCCTAATTTTGTTGTTATGAAACATTAAATTACACTGAGTGGTGACATAATTATTCATGAGCAACCGCTGTTTATTACAGTATGTAATTATAATTTAAAGCAAATTAAAAAACAAGCAGATTCTAGTGCTG
>CM050221.1:35305000-35307500 GCA_027475355.1 Coilia nasus
TCTATTTATCTCTCCTCTCCGTCTTTTTCTAATTATCTATCTCTCTATCTCTATCTCTATCTCTCTCTCTCTTTCTCTCTCTCTCTCTCTCTCTCTCTCTCTCTCTCTCTCTCTATCTCTATCTCTCTATCTGTATATCTCTCTCTCTCTCTCATGGGCTCACCCAACAGCAGGGTCGACTGCCTGGCTAGATAATGAATTTGTAGAGAGGGACAGGGCGGGGGCCAGGGGGGGAGAAACACCTTGCTTCGACACAGCTCTTGACCACAATCTGCTGATGGCTGCACTGGTGCGACACGCGTTTAATCAAATCCCAGTGGTCAATCACCGCCGTAGAAAGAACAGGTGTGGCTGGTCAAACGCGCCCTTTCTCTTCCCCTCCCCCCAAGAGAGATTCCTCTCTCTCTCTCTCCCTCTCTCTCTACCATTTCTCTCTCCCTCTCTCTCTACCCCCCTGTCACTGTCTTTCCACTTCTCTTTCTTCCTTGCTCTCTTTCTTTTTCTCACTCTTTCTCTCTCTCTCTCTACCCCCTCTCTTTCTGTCCCTGCCTATCTCTCTGTCTCTCTCTCTTTCTTTCTACCCCCCCCCCCCCCCCCCCCCCCCCCCCCCACACACACACACACTCCTTCACCCGTGTGTGTTTTGTTCCGAGGGAGATATGGCACGTCATTTACATTCATTAACATTACATTAAGAGAGATCTTTAGGAGCACCGCTGCAGGAGAGTGCCATCTTTAATTTATCATCACACTGCCCACTTCTCCCTTCACACACACACACACACTAACACCCCCCACCCACCACTTGTCTATTGATGCTGTCGCCATAACTACCATACCATATCCCAGTCCCCTTGGAAAGAACCATGGGGTCTGAACCAGATCATGGGCTGTGAAACAACTTGTACTCACAGATACACACACACACACACACACAAACACACACACACAAACTGCCCCACAAACAGTCTTCTCAAGAGGCATGTTTTGCTTATTACAGTATCAGTAAATTCCTAGAGAAACTCCTAGAGAGTGGGAAGCAGGCAGCTGTCTCTTCTCAACCACCAATCTGGGCCTTGTCCCTCTGTGGTGACAAGAGCAACGCCTGCGATGAGGGGCTGCTTAAAAGAGGAGATAGGCAATGTGCGGTACAGTTAAAGCTGTGATAATTAGGAAGATTGTTGTGTAAAAAAAGAAAGCATTTGAAAAAGTTATTAAGATAGTGTTGATTTCATCTGCAATTGTTTCATCAATTCATAATAATTATCTTTTAACACCCTAGTTGCTATATTTGAATTACATGAAGCAAAAGGGGTGGTGGAGGTGTGATGGAACTGAGATAGAGAGAGAGTGTGTGGGTGTGTGTGTGTCGTGTGTGTGTGTGTGTGTTGTGTGTGTGGTGTGTGTGTGTGTGTGTGTGTGTGTGTGTGTATGTGTGTGTGTGTGTGTGTGTGTGTGTGTGCGCGTGTATTTGTGTGTGTGTGCGTGTGTGTGTGTATGTTTCTGTGTGTGTGTGCTCACACACATTCCCTCTGGTAAACAGCAGTAGTGGCACAGCCTCTTAGATTACCGTCATTTAAATAAAGGGTGTAACATTTTTTTCCCCTCCTCGCATATATATTTCTACTACAAGATGCATCCGCCGCCTTTCAATTACCCTTCAATCTCCTTAAGCTGGCCGGGCGCGTGATGGAAGACTAATCATAAAGCCCGTAAATTTACAAGAGAGACGGCCTGTGAGGACGGCATGAGTTTATGTATCCAATAACAGCCCGGCAACCACGTTGCCTATCTCCTGTCCGCCTCCATTACGTTGACTGCACACTGACGCAATGCCCGTGGGGCAGAAAAAAAAAAGCGAGGCGGGTTTGTGCTATATTTATATAGCACACGTACAACTTTCATTATCAGAGCCGCACACATGGCGCTGACGGTATACGTTGCGTTCAATTACTGTTGCGGTGCTACTGAGCTGGCCTCGAGGAGGGTTCCAGGAGGAACGCTCCGCCACCAGGAAACTACCGTCAAAAGGCATTCCCATTAGCGGTATCCCGTTGCCAAACTCCCCTTATTAGATGTCTCGCGCATTTCCTCCGTCTTTGATGGACAGGCATCAATTTATGATTCCAGGATAGAGATCCTCTGTTCAAGCTCAGTGCATTTTCTACAAGATTCCTGGGATTTTGCATCTTGTTTCATTTGTTTAATGTATAGTGAACACCGGACACAGCTGTCACAACGGGGCCTGAACCGTCGTGTAAACAGCTTTGTGCTCTGGCCCTATAGAGATATAGAAAGAAACATCGGTGACATGTCCGTCATGGGCCCATACACTTAGCCATGTGGAGGGTCTCTGGCAATGCCCAGCATGCTGGTCCCCCACTGGCCTCAATTTCCTGTGGTGTCTCTCCTGCCAACCACCAGCCTTCATCACAAGGTGACTCACTCAAGGGCACCACGATATCCAACACACACGCCCGCTTCTCTCTCTCCCCCCTTC
>CM050221.1:35315000-35335000 GCA_027475355.1 Coilia nasus
TTGTGTAGGGTAGTACATACAACTGATGAAAACACTTTAAATACCACTTGCAGTATTTTGTAGACTAATATTCTTGAGAAATATTTAAATGAGTTTTATCAGTTGAATGTACTACCCCACAAAATCATTTTTTTTACAGTGCACCTTCTGGCTGGAGGGGGCTTAGTGTGTCTCTATCCAGTGCACCAGATGAAAGGTTGAGTGTTTGTTTGCATATGAGTGATGAGGAAAGAAATACTTTAGCTACATACAGCATCAACAGAAGGAAGCCCACATGAATGATGTTTAAAGGAGCAAAAGTTTCCAAATGCTCCTGGCCTCATAAAAAATGGCTGAGCCATGTGTCAGGTTGAACAGACCACAGAGGGTTTGAGGCTTTCAGGGTGCATCGACTGAGGGTGAGCATGCCAAAGCTGACCATGGCATTGAGGGGGGGGGGGGGGGGGGGGGCGTGAAGGGATCCTAATCATCTGTAATTGATATTTCCGCATTATGGCCAGGCGTTTGGGCTTCCGTGAAATGAACATGCCCAACTAGCGGCCCCACTCAGTGCAGGGCCAGAGGCTGAAACGCGAGCTGACTAACAAACACAGCCGACCTCATGGCACCCGCATGGCGAAGAGAGCATGAAAAAAAAAAAAGAGTAAAAGTGAAAACAAAAAAATGCAAAACAAAAAAAAACAAAAAACTTAAAACACAGCGGTCTGTTGGCCAGTCAGTCTGGCAGTGGGAGAGAAATGGCCATGCTTTCCATAAAAACACTTGCTCTTGCTATTTCTCTCTCTCTTTTTCTCTCCCTCTCTCTCTCTCTCTCTCTCTTTCTCTCTGTCTTTCTCACTCTCCCTCTTGCCTCTGGCAGCGTGGGCTGCTGTAGCCAGTCCAGGCTTACCCGTCTGGAGGCTGTAGGCTGTAGGCCTGTGTGTGTGTGTGTGTGTGTGTGTGTGTGTGTGTGTGTGTGTGTGTGTGTGTGTGTGTGTGCGTGTGTGTGTGTGTGTGTGTGTGTGGTGTGTGTGTATGTGTGTTTGTGTGTGTACTGGGGAGGACTGCCTGACTGCCTTTTGGGCTGCTGACCCCTGTATCTGCCCGCAGCACACACACACACACACACACACACACACACACACACACACACACACACACACACACACACACACACACACACACGCCTCTTGTTATGATTCTTTTTTTCTCTTCATCTTTTTATCCTCTTGTTCCCACACTCCCTCTGTAGGGCCTAGTGCAGCAGTTATGGTGGCCATGGCAGCCCCATGGCACTAAATGTTACATGAGGCCACACACCAGACCTACCACATACACACGAGAAAGCAGACACAGCTAGACACACTCCCACACACACACATGCACACCACACCTACCACATACACACAAGACAGCAGCAGACACATACACATGCACACACACACACACACACACACACACACACACTCCTGACCTGCCACACACAAATGACACAGCAGGCATCAGTGAAACAGCAGACAGGTGTGTGTGTGTGTGTGTGTGTGTGTGTGTGTGTGTGTGTGTGTGTGTGCGTGTGTGTGCTATACATAGTGATGTTGGTCAACAGCTACACACAGACACTTGGGTCCACACACACACACACACACACACACACACACACACACACACACACACACACACACACACACACACACACACACACAACCCTCTTAATGATGTGATATGTCAGCACCTACACCTCTTAATAATGTCACATGTATCCTCCTCCTCCTCATATCTCCATGGAGAGAGTCTGAGGGAGATGCTCTAAATGAGCTGCTGTTCCCCAGAGTGCCTCTCTTACCGTGGGGGCACAGGAGAAGGAAGTAGCCCCCCGCAACCCCCAGCAGATGTGTGTGTGGGTGTGTGTGTGGATGGGTGTTGGGGTGTAAGAGAGAGAGGAAATGAGAAAGTCTGAGAGAAAGACAGATGTAGAAAAAGAGACAGTGACAGAGAAATGTGTGTGTGTGTGTGTGTGTGTGTGTGTGTGTGTGTGTGTGTGTGTGTGTGTGTGTGTGTGTGTGTGTGTGTGTGTGTGTGTGTGTGGTATCTATACTTTAATGCCTATGTGAAAGCTTACACCTACATTTGTCTGTGCGTGTGTGTTCTCCTCTTTGTGTCTGTGTGTACTTACTTGTAGACATTATGCTTGTTTATAAGAAAGTTTTAAAGAAAGGGATAGCATATAAAAACCAAAGCATTGCAAATGAATGCAGGTAAATAGCAATTCAATACATACCTAATTCCCACTGCTATAAACTCCGACTCACAGAGCCATATCGTTCACCCGAGTTCATGAATACCCCGCTAAAGTCACAACCCACATCTTATTGGCAAAGGTTCAGCACACACGTCCCTCATTTTCTCCCACCGGCACCAATATGCCTGACGACATTACTAGCTCAAAATACAACGAACAAGCATCTGCTACTGCTATTAGGACTTTACCATGAGTCATTTGTCATCCAGTTTGCTGCTAAAGCTCATGTAAGAATCGCCCAATATAAAGGACTGTACGCATCATTAGGTTTCAGGAGCAGGTCAGTTTGCCAGGCTGAATGCCCTATTCTTTAGTAGCCTGCCCCCACAAGCTATTTTATTGCCAAAGAAATGAATGGAGGTAGTGAGAGTACAGGCCAGTCTACACCAAAGATTCGCAACGAGACTGTCTGCAACATTCTGAAAAACTAGCAACTCCTTGCAACTCTGCATTTTAAAACTGGCCATTTACTCTGCTGCTACAATAGATTCACAGTGCTTCAACTCGTCTGATTCTCAAAGATGCAAGGATTTCATCTTGACATGAATCTTTGATGTGAAATGGCCCTTTAAAGCACTAACTAGGTTATTTGGATACTATGAGTTCATATTAACAGCACGCACTAAAGATAATACACAACTCACAACATTTTGTGTTTTTTTCCTCTATTTTGTTGTTGTTGTTTTGGTTTTGGAGGTTATGGTGGTGTGACCCTTACTGTATTTGTCTTTGCATTGCTGTACCTCTAGCTGCTGTGGTCCAGATAATCATCACCAAAGTCTGCACTGCTGAAAATGTAGTCCTTTATATACACTCGGTTTTGTCAAAGCTCCCCAACATTTTTAATCGACAATAAATTAGCTGAAAATAAACACATGCTATGATTGAATCCCTTTTATAAACAATAACAATCAGGTTGCTGGTATTGCCATCAAGTACATGAAAATTGCCCTGAAGGGCAATATTATTCACATTACAGAGGAACTTATTTTAATGTAAAGATAAGCTATTTAAAAATATATGACTGATCCATTACCTAAAGATTTAAGGTTGAGTTAAATGCATCTTTATTAAGAACAATGGGAAATGCTTTTAGAGCATTCCATAGCTGGCTTGTGCGAAAACAAAGAAACGCAGATGGAATTTGGAGATGAACATCTGTATATACTGTATTACCCTTGGCTATGGTGATATTACACTATAAATATCAATAAATTGAATTGAATTGTATATAATGCCCACAAAAATGGTGTGAAGTGTTTCTTTTTAATTAACACCCAAAGCATTTCACACACACGACACCACTGTCACCCGAGCAGTGTGCAACCACAGCAGTGCACCCCACTGGGTAATCCACTGCCAGCCATCTCCCCGCAGCGAGTTAAACACACACCAACTATCTTATGCGGAGGTGTGCAGACAGGTAATTAGCTGTATGGTTGTACCAGAGGACCCTGTTAGTGGCCTGTGTGTCATACAACCTGTTCTATAGGGAAGACTCTGGTACCGACTAATGCAAGTCCTGAACTCCTTCCTCCTTCACAAAAGCCTTTTTATGGACCCCTGAATGCTAAAGAACACTGCCTACATCACTGTCTCCATGAGACGAGACCTCCTTGCCCCACTGTAGGAGCCTGACACAGCCATCAGGTCTAGACACTTTCCTAGAACGTTCATGTATCATCGGATAATATTCTTTTCCTTTTAATCATTGGCAGTTCCCACTCAGTCATGATTAAACTGTCAGGACCACTGTACTAGCTAAATAACAGAAATGTAAGCCTGCGAAAGTTCTGCCAGGAAGACAATAATGTCTGGGACGTGCTCTGTCTCCGACCAATCAGCGGCCGCCACCTGCTTTATAATGACTTGTCTAACTTACCTTTTCTGCTGCTTCAGGTGCCAACGTTTCCCAATCCCTCACTCACTCGGGACTATTTCCATTCTTTACTAATTTTTTCTCAGTAGTGTCACCACCCTGAGCGCAATCCCTCCCACACTACAGGTCCAGTAACTCTGAGTTGTTGTACAATTAACTTAGGATATGTTCTTTCAAGGTGGCAAGGACCAATATTTCTTCTCTCTGTCTTCTGCTTAACCTTTCATTACCAGCACATGGACCAGTTGCGGGGGATTGTGTGTGTGTGTGTGTGGGTGTGTATGTGTGTGTGTGGGTGTGTATGTGTGTGTGTGTTTCGTTGTGCTGTGTCGCGCTTAGTTGTGTTGCATTGTGCTGTGTTGTGTCGCATTGTTGTGTTGCATTTTGTTGTGTTGTGTTGTGTTATGTTGTGTTGTATTATGTTAGGTTGTGTTGTGATGTGTTGCATTGTGTTGATTTGTTGCATTGTGCTGTGTAGTGTTGCGTGGTGTTATGTTGTGTTGGTCGTGATGTGTTGCATTGTGTTGATGTGTTGCATTGTGCTGTGTTGTGTTGTGCTGTGTTGTGTTGTGCCTTTTTTGTTTTGTGTTGCGTTATATTGTATTTTTTGTGTTGCGCTGTTCTCACTTTTCCCTCCATCTCTGCTGTGTGTAGACTGTAAACATGTCTTAAAGAGGAACACAACCTACCTGTCTGTTCACCTACTGAGAGAATGTAAGAGGACCAGACAAGGACACAGAGGTGCATAGAATATCTCTTTCTCTCGTTCTCTCTCTCTCTCTCTCTCTCTCTCTCTCCATTTCTCTGTTCATCTCTCTCATTCCTTTCCTCTCTGTCTTTCCAAACAACTCAACGAAATCTTCACGTCCATTGTCTTAAAACTGCATGACCTCAACAATTTGTTTTTCATACAGATTGTTGTCAAGCCATGCCCTAATGCACTTCAATAAAGAACCACTGAACAACTGATAGAAAACACACATGGAGCTTGTGAAAAGACAGTTGGAAGAGTATGAGTGGGAGTTGTGGAAAGGTGTGTGTGTGTGTGTTTGTTTGTTTACGGGGGCTTGGGTGTTTCTCTCCCCCTCAATGAGATGAAGATATTCTTCGGGAGAACCCACTCGCAAGTCGTAAATCAGAGAATCCACAACCAGACTCGGCTCATTGCTTCACGCAGTTATGCACTTATCACTGTACTACCCCACAGCCGAGCAGCGTGCAAAACAAACAAACAAACTAGCACACACAAACACATTAAAAACAGACATACATTCACAAACACATGCATGAATGCACACAGATATATTCACACTGCATAAAGACCATTATACACACAAAAAACACACTCTCTCTCTCTCTCTCTCTCTCTCTCTCTCACACACACACACACACACACAAACAGCAGTGTTGCAGTCTTTCACTCTCTCTCACACACGTACAGACAGACACACACACACCCATTCACCCACACCACACACACACCCGCCCACCCACAAACACACACACACACACACACACACAGTCATACACACACACACACACACACACACTCACACACAAAGACAAATGCATTCATATATGCGCACGCCCAAACAGCTTCTCTGACGGTCCCACCTTTATGTGCTCTGAGTGCCTAGTGAGAGCTGCCTGTAGTGATGCTGTGTTGAAAGGCCCAAGGCCTTTTAAGGACCAAGGCCATTCATTTGTTTATATGCACCGGCTACACTGTGTGTGTGTGTTTATGTGTGTTTGTGTGTGCGTGTGTGTGTGTGGGTGGGTGTGTGTGTGGTGTGGGTGAATGGGTGTGTGTGTGTCTGTCTGTATGTGTGTGAAAGAGAGTGAAAGACTGCAAGACTGCTGTTGCTGCCGAGACAGATGAACAGAGTGTGTTTGTGTGTGTGTGTGTGTGTGTGTGTGTGTGTGTGTGTGTGTGTGTGTGTTTGTGTGTGTGTGTGTGTGTGTGTGTGTGTGTGTGTGTGTGTGTGTGTTTGTGTCTGTGTGTGTGTGAGCAAGACGGACAGATACATAGAAAAAGAGCTGAGGCCAAGTGAGTGCAGATGTGTGTTTGACTTCTGCACATGGCTGAGTGTTCTACTTGCCCACAGCTTTCACACCAGATAAACACTGGAGCATTTGATCCATCAAAAAGGGCGCCTTGAATAATCGTCTCGGGTATGAATGAAACACTCCCTTCTAGAAAATGTAATTCTTTAATCCCAGTCCCCTTGAGGCCCTCAGCACCAAGGACACGAGGGCTCCACGGGGATGAAGTAAGATCGTGCGGGAAGGCTTTTTGCTTTGCACCCTCATCCGAGGAGAACCTGGTCACCGTTTGATGGTTGCTTATTTTGGGTGAGGCCCAGGCACCTCTGCAAGACTTTTAAAATCACAACATGGGGTGGTGTAAAAGGTTCCAGTCCCCCACATAACAGGGATGCAGTGCGGCAATCCAGCATGTTGGGTGTTGGTGGCAGAGCACAGGTAAGTGGTGTTTTTGTTTCTGTTTTTATTTTTGGTGTGTATTTGGGGGGGGGGGGGGGGTTGTCTGTACAATTCAAACTGCTTTTCCTGCTTCTTCTCACAGTTGTCCAACACCACCACACGCTGGAGCAGAAGATGTTGACCCAATGCCAGCCTCATCTATTTTTGTGTCCACATGTTTATTAACTTAAATGCATCTTGTAATGCTGTAGACGCCTTACACTTGAAAGGCTGTAACCTCCTGGTCAAACTGCTACTTAAACAGAAATGTAACAAAATGAAAATTGCTTCAACCCCCCCCCCATCTTAGTCAAAGGTCCATTTCCAGCCCCCCAAAATCCCTGCCAACACTGGCTTCCCAGCCACATGGCTTAGCTTAAGGAAAATATGTTAATCGTCAAATCCAAGCGCAAAGAACATTGACCACATTACATATTTCTAAAGCTGGGAATTAATATTAGGTTTCTATTGCATTAGTTGCCCCCAAATGCAGGAGGATAAGAATTCATTCTTCTCCCTTATGGCAAAGTGCCATGTCCATAGCTTGTAGTGGATGGTTTTGGTCATCATGGATGTGCCAACACAATACTGCCCTACAAAAGCCAAAAGCCAGTAACTACATATTTTGCCAAAATTGAGTTTAGACCAAAAGTTCACTTTATAACACCTCCTTTGTCTTGTGACTAAATCACTCACTTCCCTATTAAGAAAACACATAAAAGCCTCACCACTATTATAACTACAACGTGTTGGACTGGGCAGTATGACAACTTTGAAGGCACTTCTCTCAGTTTCAGTGTTTGCGTAGTTACTGCACTTTGGCTTTGTAGGGCAGAATAGTGGCAGTGCTTTATGTACTTTCTTAATAGCAAGAAAGCAAGAGATTTAGTGACAAGACAAAGGAGGTGTTATGAAGTCAATTGCCAGTCTAAACTCAATTTGTCAAAATATGTAGTTGCGGCCGTTTGGCTTTGTAGGGCAGTGTAGAGGATGTGCTGATACAGTACTGCATGTTTGTGGAGCCCTCACAAAATGTCAGATGCAGCAACGGTGGCGGAGCCTGGACAAGGAATCCACTTTAACTACAACTACTACAAACACAAGACGCTCACAGTCTCGGTCACCGTGGACAACAGATCTCTGTCTCAACAACAACCCTGCAGACACCCCCCCCCACAAACACACACACACACACACACACACCACCATCCCCACTTCCCACCACCCACTGACCCATCACATAAACACACACACACATCCCACCCTCACAAAACTGTTGAACACTGCTGTGGAACAGACGGTGAGCAACAACCACCCCAGCACACACACATGTGCACCCAACACAGGATTGTGCCAGAACCAAAGTGTCTGTGGGCTGACCAAGTTGGAGCGGGAGTGTGTGTGTGTGTGTGTGTGTGTGTGTGTTTAGGGGTTGGGGGGGGATACAGCTGAGCAGCCACCTCTGCCCTTTCCAAAACACAATTAAGCCTAGCGGCACTATTCCTCATGGCACATTTTGTGTCACAGCAGGCAAGTGCGGGCGGGTGTGGGGGGTGAGACAGCTATGAGGGAGAGTTACTGACAGATTAACCTTTACCCAAAGCCACAAAAAAAAGAAAGAAAAAAAACACTTCACTCCGAAATTTGTTTTTCGCAAATGTCTTCTGTTAACGCTCAGACTCTGACTAAGACTCCGACTGGTGGTGGTGGTGGCTGTGGCTGTGGTGGTGGTGGTGTTCACTGACAGATTGCAATTTCTCATCAGCCGTTTCAGCGCGGTGTAGGTGTGTTATGGACCTTCAGGAGCCCCCTTATTTGCTCTGGCAGAGTGCCGCTGAGAAGCCCAACACGAACGCCGCTGGAAACGACACAGGCAAGCTAATCTCAAAAGGCTACACTGCACCTTTTGTTTTGGTAGTGCGTGTGTGTGTGTGTGTGTGGGTGTGCGTGGGTATGTGCGTGTGGTGTGTGTGTGTGTGTGTGTGCGTGGGCATGTGGGTGTCTGTGTGTGTGTGTGTGTGTGCGTGTGCATGTAGAAATGCCTCGCTGTCACCACTTGCCTACAATTACACAAGTCGTTTATCTTGTGTGTGACAGACTAAACTCCCCAATCCTCGCACTGTAATGTTAAAGCCATTTACAATGGGGAGTATATTTCGCCGAAGCTGAGAAATGGAGGCACCGAATGCCAGTAATAAATAACAGGCTGCGGCCACTGGGCCTGTAAGACTTTACACACTTGGCATTATTGGCCTGTAACCGGGGGGAAACAGAAGACTTGACTGCATGGTAAATGTGCAGCAGCACAATAGGTCATCTAAGTTGTGCCATCGAGTGACCTTAGAGTGCTATAGTGCACACAATAGCTGACAAATAAAGAGAGAGAGAGACAGGGAGAGAGAGGAGAGAGAGAGAGAGAGAGAGAGAGAGAGAGAGAGAGAGAGAGAGAGAGAGAGAGAGAGAAAGAGAGAGAGAAAAACACACAAGCAGTTCGGCGGTGACAAATGTTCCTCCTCGCACTTCGGAGAAATCAATAGCAGTTTATCGATGACATAAAATGGCGGTGCCACTCAATTATAGCAATTATGCTCTTTCACAATCACAACAGTGCACCCCCCCCCCCCCCCCCCCCACACACACACACAGACACACACACACATTTTCCCAGTTGCTTTGTGCTACTGGAAAATAAATTGGAACTCTGTCAGTTGCTGAGTCTGCTGCAGACAAGACATGACAGACATTGTGCATCACGCGAGGAGCAAGAGGGCGATAATTTAGCCTCAAGATTGGTCTTTGCATCAAACCCCCATGTTCTTTTAACTTGCCGCCGCAGTGTAGCCTTTGTACGACGCCGAGCTAATTTAAGGAACGAGAAACGACAGCGGCTCCTAGCAGCCTTCGAGTTTCGCCCCGTCAGCCACAATCTCCTGTCGCCTGTTTAAATGACTTACAAGGCAGCAACAGAGGTAGCGGCAGCATCCCCTTTTGTGTCCTATTGTGAGAAGTGAATAACACAGCACCAAGATAAGACTGACAAAAGGAAAAAAGCAGGGAAAAGGGCATCGGCAAGTTTAATTTAACAGAGCAACTGTCGGGTGCCTTTGTCTGAGGCCTCGTCGCCCTTTTCAATCTCTCGGCTGGCGTTAAATGAAACAGCACTTTGTCCAGCGAGGAGGCTAATGCTCTCTCTCTCTCTCTCTCTCTCTCCGAAAGCGTCTCTGTGAGATACGGTGGTGGGACACAAGTTCACCCCTCGCTTGCTGCAACACGCCAGATCGGGCCACACGTCAGCTACAGCCGCCGGAGGTGGATAACAGATGTTTGCCCCCTTCTCCTTGCGAAGCGTACAACTACATCTGGCTGGTCGAAGGTGATCTCCCGCGCACCGAGCATGACATGGTTTTGGCAAGCTCTGGCCCGCAGCTACACAGACCCGCTGTGGGGCCGGTGAGTCCTGATCCGCAACAGTGAAAGGAAACAAAGACAACAAAATCACAAGACAACTCTATACCGCTTCTATACGCACCAATTGCCCCGCAGAAGAATCTGATTAACCTATTTCAGTTTGCTTTGGACAGGGAGTTTGCTAGTTGTAGGGGAAAACACGCACAGACTAAAAATGTTTCCAGTGCTCTGAGAAGAGCTATGATTAAAACATAGCCTTGCCCTAAATGCAACCTTGAACGTCTCACTGCATGCGTGGTTTAAATAGCTATCAACAACTTTTATTACACCAACTTGAGGCATTCCCAGCGGGTCGGATCAAATTGAGAGGCCTAAAAACATTCAAAAACATTTCCTGAGGGCAGGGAAGCTAGCCTGTGCTTGAGGAATGAGCTTGTGAAATAGAGAGGCACACTTTGAGGTAAATGTCACTGTGTGTGTGTCTGTAAGATGTTTCAGCGTTTGCTTTTCTACACAGATATTCCCTTGGAAAGGTATCTGTAGCAGTCTGGTATGAGGGCCTGGGCCTCGGTCTATATAGCCTTAAGCAGCTGACTGGAAGGCTCTCTGGTTTTAGGTCTTAAATAAATGGGAAGCCTGTTGACACTGGTCAGAGTACAGAGGGAGGAGAGAGGGAACGAGAGGGAACAGCATAATGGAAACACAAGAAACGCGCACACATACACACACACACACACACACACACTAGAATAATTCACACTAATGCAACATACACAAACACACACACAAGAATAACACAAACATGCAGACACACGCACACACACACACATACACAATTCAGCATGCTGGATCCAGAGATTTGCTAAAGCAGTTTGACTGGGTGCCAAGGCTTGCAGCTGTCAGCTCTGTTTGTGTTGGCAAAGTAATTTCCAGGTCTGGTACACCTTTCTTTGATATGAAAGGGAGGGAAAATAAACACACACACACACAGACACACAACTTTTTAACAGTAATGGCTCATTGCTGCCAGGACTACGTTGAGTCTCCTCATAGTTCATTGTAATTAGACCAGTGTTGCTCAGAGGCACCCCGAGAGTTGTGTGTATATGTGTAAGAGAGAGCAAGAGAAAGAGTGGGAGAGAAAAGGAGGGGGAGGGAGAGAGAGAGAGAGAGAGAGAGAGAGAGAGAGAGTCTGCCTCATGAATAATCATCTCTTGCTAGGATAATTAGCCTCTCAGGGGCCTGTCCTCAGTTTGCACACGGCACTGGCATTTGCAGCGGACACCCGTGTGTGGCTCTAAAAGACCCACCGGGAAGCCAGACAACACACTCCTGGCCCTCCAATACACCCTCCCCCTCACACACACACACATACACAGACACACACACACACATAAAGCCGGTGGAGTGTGTGCACCGTTTGTGCGTGCGGTAGGTAACCCTACCACAGCCCCCATCAGTATGCTACCCGCAGCCCGCCTGAATACGTGCTGCATCTGCTAGCCTACTTCAATCTCTAAGTCTGGCAGACGCACAAGCATATCTCCTCTGTGTCTGTGTGTGTGCGTGCGTGTGTGTGTGTGTGTGTGTGCGTGGGTGAGTGTGTGTGTGCATGCATGTGTCTGTGTCTGTGTGTGTTTTGTGTGCCCATGTGTTTGTGTATGTGCGTGCGTGTACATGTGTGTATATATAACAGGCAGGAGTGCGCTTTCCACCACCCGCAGCACTGGTGGTCCACTTATCAGGCCTGCTGTCAGTGGGTTATTCTCCTGCCGTTTATTAAGCAGTGCTGCCCGCCAACCTGTGGCCCTGGTAGTCACAGCACTTTCAACGGTCGCACTACATAACTCAGAGCTCCCAGCTCCTTCTGATGGTAATCTCCCATCTATGAGCACTTGGGAATAGGGGTTGCAATGTGTGTGTGTGTGTGTGTGCGTGTGTGTGTGTGTGTGTGTGTGTGTGTGTGTGTGTGTGTGTGTGTGTGTGTGTGTCATATCTTGCCCTGCATGGTTGAAAAAAAAAGACCCTGACTTGGTTATGGAAAGCCGTGCCTAAGGCTGAGGGAATGGGAATACAGGTCCCACAGTGCATTAGAAGAAAGGAGGCAGTGAAATATCAGTTGTTCCCTCTCTGAGTGTTCCGCTGTTGTGAACAGCGACACTACAGCCATCATCACCGTGGAGTTTTGCATTAGAAATCTCGCGCATTATCTGTCACTCGTCAGGGAGACCTTGCCTCGCCACGGCAACGGCGTAGCCCCCTGAAGTATCAGGGCTGTGAATGCGGTTTAAACAGGAGACAAAGAAAGAGGAGAAGAGAGAGAGAGAGGAGACTTAATGAAAGTGGGGATTTGATGTGGTTGACGGGGAAGGAAGGGAGCGGCTTTGTCTCCCAGTGTCACAGGACGGGAGGCCATGCATGATAATAAACTGGCTTGAACAAAATAGGAGCACACTGCGCCAGCACAATCCCCTCTACTCACACACACACAAAATGCACATACAGACACAAACACCGTACCTATACATCCTGGCACACAACACACAAGCACACACACACACACACACATGTTCATAATCCCCTGCGCATACACAGACACACACACACATACACACACGCACGCACACATACACACACACACACACAAACATCTATAGACTGGTTGGCCCACGTTATAAAATGGATAATATGTTTGGTGTTCTCAGTGGAAGAGGCCTCTAAACTGCATTAAAATACTAGAAAATGTCTTTTGAGATAGACATAAGAGTGCAGCCTGCTAGACAATATTAGACCATGAATTGTAGTAAAAATGACAAATTGAGCCTCTATCTTCACGCATTATAGTAGCAAATGAATTTGCCCCTGTTCATTTAGTGCCTCTATGACAGTGGCATAAAGAGGATCTATCGCTAAATGTTTCAGCCACTCTGAGGCATTCAGGTTGTGGATGGCTATGGCACTCCGGGTGTATTGATTGTTTGCTCATGGTGGCACATGCACACACACACGCACACACACGCACACACTCACTCACTTTCTCACTCATTCACTGTCACTGACTCACAAACAAACAAACACACACATGCACTCCAGAACACACACAAACAAGTACACACCCATGCCCATCCTCGCACACAGGCACACATACCTGCAACCTGCACACACACATGCAAAGGTGCGCACGCACACACACACACACACACATACACACACACACACACACACATACATACAGACACACACACACACACACAGACACACACACACACACACACACACACACACGCACACATACACACACACACACACACACACGCACACACACACACACACACACACACACACACACACACACACACACATCAGTGTGATCGATTGAGAGGTGATGCTGTGACCGCTGGACCGCTCTCTCTCTCCTCTTCATCCGATATCTCCCGAACATCATTGGCCGGCCGGCCCGCCACACCTGACAGCCAGCAGCCATCTGCTCACAGATTTAATGCACTGCCTAAATGCAGCCCTGAGATCAATAAACAATTATTTCCCCCATCCCAATCCCCTTCCTATTCCCCCTCCTCCATCCATCCATCCCTCCTTCTCTCTCTCTCTTTCTCTCTCTCTTCCTCTGTTTTCCTCTCTTTCCCTTTCTCTCTGTCTCTCTTGTCTGGCTGGAAATGCTAACACTCGCTCTATCATGGCGTCAATAAAGACCTGATCTGTTTGTTTTCATCAGGTAGCCATTTTGGGCAAGAAGGCTACACGGGCTGCCTAATATCAGGCAAATTTACCACACACACATACACCCACAACACACCATAGACTGTATATGCCACACACACACACACACACACACACACACACTCACACAATTGCACACACTGTCATACACATGCACGCACACAAGCACTGGCTTTATACATTGTGACATAATACATTTCTAACATGCTTTAGTAGCATATAGGGAGGTTTACTAGAGAGTGCATTACCAGGCCTATTGTTGGGGGAATGACGGAAGGATAAAGATTCTGTCTCAGCTCAGCTACATGCTGTACATTTGCAGGTGTTAGCAGTTGGATGATGTGTCAGCTAAGAAAGGCTCCCCTAAAGAACAGCTGCTGTCAGACTGGAACTAGGAATGTTTTTGTTTTAAGAGGTATCCTGCCCTGATACAAAATTAATTTTAAGCAATGTCCCTCCCAAAAAACAATGTTCTTTTAGTTCCATGTAAACTGTCCCCCACCACTGCTGAACTGGTAATTATTCCACACAGGATAAAGTGTATTTTGATTGTATTTGTCCTTTTTATCATAAAGAGGAATTAAATTGCACCAGAATTACTTTGATTACATAATCATTGAACTGCCTCTACTCTTTATTTCAAATTGAAAACCTTTTTTGAAGTGTAAGAAAAGTTAATTAGATATGGCTATGATAGAGCATATATTGTGCGCACAGTCTATTTTTCTCTCCCTCTCTTGCACACTCATGCACACACACAGATATAGACATAAACAGGGAGTTTTTCCTCATCGGCCTTCTCATACTACGCCCCAAGGAGATGGTATTTAAAGCTGTAAATGGCCTTGCCCCATGCTATATTACTGATGTATTATCCTCTTATACCCCTGCACGAGCCCTTAGATCCGCTGATGCCGGTCTCCTGAGGATTCCAGACGCACCACCCAAAAGGATCGGGGAATCGGCCTTCTCATACTACGCCCCAAAGAGATGGAATGCCCTACCACAGCACATCAGAGAAGCAGAATCCATCGACATCTTAAAGTGACAACTAAAGACCTACCTATTCAACCAAGCCTACACCTAACTACTCACACCAAAGTCCCTTCAGCCAGACTCCTCCGCCCAGACCAAAGGCCCTTCAAACAGTCACAGACTTCCCGTTACCAGCCCCGGCAGATGGGCTTCCCTGGGAGACGTGGTTCTGCCTGAGGTTTCTTCCTAGAAAAACAGGGAGTTTTACTCACTGATTCCTGAGGTTTCTTCCTGAATTCACGCAAATCAAACAAACAGGGAGTTTTTCCTCACCCCTGTTGCTCCCTGGGGACGCTAACAACCGACTGCGCCTAAATTAACTTTCCTCGTCTAGTGCCTCTGGTCTGCAAAGACTGCCAACCTATGTTCACATAAGAGCCCACATTAACAGGGCATTGCATAGTTCTAGCGCCACTGGACTACAAAGATTGCTGACTAGGGCCTACAAGGACTGCCTACCTGTGTTCACGCAAGAGTCAGTTTGCTACTGTATTCATCTGCTCCGGCACCGCTGGACTGCAAGAAATGTTGTCCTGTAACAACCCTGCTAAACTGTAAAGTACTTTGAGCTGCATCTTGCATCTTGTATGAACTGTGTTATACAAGTAAAGTTTATTATTATTATTATTATTATTATTATTATTATTATTATTATTAAACACAGATGCAAACATTTTGAAGGCCAATAACTACAAGGTTAATGTCATGGAAACCATACACAACGCTGCTAGCTAGAGTAATCTAGGCCCATGATCTCGGTCCTTGTGACAGTCATGCCAGGCTGTTTCTTGTCACATATCAATCAGCAGCGCTTAAAAACAACAAAAACAACACCAACAGTGCTAATACTTAACAAAGGGCTAACATTTCCTGAGTTTCTACAGAAACAACTGGCATCACCTGAGGTAAATCCCCCTTCCTTTTGCTCGGAGGAAAGCAAATGTCGTGTTTATTTTAGAAACATGTGAAAGAGTATTTATATATTTATATGTAAACAGGTATATGAAATTTAGTTTGACAAGTCAGGGCTTCAAAAGGGCAATTCCTCACTAATTGCACCAACTCATAAATATGCACAGCGAATACCTTCGTGCTGAAACATGTTAATGTGCGAGTGCTACTAAGTGTGTGAGACACAGAAGGGGAAAAGAGTTTAATCCTCCTTAGATCGCGTGGATTTGTTGTTTTTTTTCCTCTGCAAGCACTATCTAATCTGCCGTCCTCTGTGACACCTGTGCTGCTGTGTGAAACGGACTTGGGTTAGGCAGACCCGCCGTCTACCTCACCCTCTCGAAGCTAATTCCCCGTCTCTTTTCAACAAGATGGGAGCAAGTGGATTAGGGCCGGCGCGGGAGCCGAAGCCCCCTTCGGCACCCCCTCGCCTTGCTCCACTCCGCTCTAACTCCTCCATGCTTTCTGTGAGAGTTAGTCGGAGCGGGAATGAGAGCTCCTTACTGTAGGTTTGCTTGCTAGCTAGTACGCTGGTGTACCCTAGCATACGCGTGTGTTTGTGTGTGCGTGTGTGTGTGTGTGTGTGAGGCCTGCGAGGTTCGGCTTAGCTTAGCCATGCTTTGATCAGATGCAGTAACGGAGATTAGGGAGCAGCAGCGTGGGCAACTCCGCGCCTCACCACTAGGGGGGCCCTGGTTGATTGCCTTAAAAAAAATATATATATATATAATAAACAATTTAATGACCAAATGTCCATTTGGAATTATTTACAACACAATTACATAGGTTAGACGTAAAATACATTTCTGTTTGTTGAACATTTGTTAACAAATATGCATCATTTCCCTCCAGAACGTAGACCTACAATCGTGAGGTTCAGGGTAATGTTGTTGTTAACTAACATCACTAGCAGTGTTCACACAATAACCAAAATGAGCAAATATGAAAAGGAGGCTTAAATCCGGTGGTTGTAAATGGAGAGAAGATTGGGCAAGCAGCAGAGGAGGCTCTCTGTCACACCTGCTGTAGCTGTGCCCCACTGACAAGGTATTTTTGCCAGGCTCGGGCTGACACATCGTTTATTCACAGGATCTCTCCCGTGCTGACAAAGTGGTTAACGAATTTTGTAACATTTTGTGCAATGTACAGTGAGGTGCTAGTGCAGTTAAACACAGACCATTTCTCATTCTCCCCATTTCTTATTGCCAACGACGTGTGTCGGGCTTTTTCAAATCTTGCCATTCTTAATCACATTTATTTGACATTTATTTGACGATTCCTATAAGCAGTAGGCAGATCGAGAGAAGTTTTAGCCAACTCACGGCTGTCAGGCCTGGCGCTGCTCGTATCGAGAGGGACGTTGAGGTCAATAAGGATAAGGTTGATATGAAGGACAGGATGCTAAAGGTTGAAACAGATTAAATGGTTTGTTGTAAGATACAGATCCATTTGAGCCTGTTACATGTCTGTTTTTTGTTTTCTTTGTTGAAATTCTGGGCCAATTTTTTACATTTTTGAGTTCACCTAGCTGCTCATTTTCTTGATAGGTGTAAACCTACATAATGAGACATCCTGTTTTCATTTTTGTTTCTTTAAATGATGGGATATTTGTCCCTTTAACATGTTAAATGACTTTGCAAAGTTGCTGTTTGCTTGTTGATCAGAACAGGCGGCTAAATGATCAAATGACTACAGCAAGGTAACAAAGAAGGGGGACCCCAAAACACCCCCCCCCCCTCCCGCCTAAAATTAGACCGGTCTTAATTTTTATGCAACTGATTAATAAACCTAAGGCCAGTCTTAAAATATTAGACTAAGACCAGTCTTAAACAGTTCTATGCAACCGACCACAGAGCTCAGCCCCTGATCAGATGCTATACATTCACGCGTGGCGGCGATGGCCTTGTGGGAGAGATTTGTCCGTCTGCATCTCAGAGGGTCCGCGGGAGCAAGTGAACATGCACGTGCGGGGCATCAACGAGCAGGATATCAGACAGTGGGATCTGTGCTCAGATTAGCCCCGTAATGATTCCTTTTTAGCCTTGATACGCTTGCCTCCCACCTCACCTTGGCAATGCGCCACGTCTCGCCTTATCCTGAGCCAACAGGCACGTGAGTGTGTGTGTGTGTGTGTGTGTGTGTGTGTGTGTGTGTGTGTGTGTGTGTGTGTGTGTGTGTGTGTGTCTGAAAACAGAGCTAAATGTTATCAGTGCCACATTGAAGGGCAAACACAGTCACAGCACTTAGGGACAAAATGGCGATCAAATGCCACTCTGGAGCGCTTTAGCACTCCAGTAGCATTTTCTAGAGCACCTTTTCAAGTCTCCTGCAGCCATTCTGTTCCAACTTTAATACAAATCCAATCAGGTGTGGTCTGTTAAATGCTTCATTTGCAGCCGCATTACTGCATGAACACACTAACCCCAGCGAGCAGTCACGGTGAGGTGTGAGGTGTGACCTTGTTGCTCTCTCAGCTGGGGCAGCGATTGTGGAGCTTTACCCCTGCTGAGCTGCGTCAAAAGGCAACACAGGCATCGACGAGGGGAGCGCGACCTGGTCACGTCAAGCTCCAATTGCAAGAGTAAACAGACGACAGCTTCGCTAGGGACTTGTCAACAGTCTTGTTTTTCCCTGTAATCCCCCTCTGCTATTGTGGTCTGACTATTTTTTCTTTTTCGCTCTGTATCCCCCCCCCCCCTCTCTCCCTCCCTCTCTCTCCCTTTCTATCTTTCTCTTTCTTTCCCTCCCTCTCCTGGCCTCGACTGAACCGGTCCTACCAGCAGGTCCTGGTATGGTACTAGCAACACTCTTCTTTCATAGTTCTTAATGACTGTCAGCCCTCATTAACCCCCCAACTTGCCAAAATCAGAAGATTGCTTTTCATTTCCTTTCTCCAACAGCACAGCCCCGCTGCACCACTTATCCTCAGGAGAATTGGGTTTTGGGGGGTGGGAGGGAGGGTTGGTCGTAAAACACGGGTGACACTTAAGCCCAGTGTTTTCCCAAGGCAATCTGGAGGTCACTCTGGCCTCCGCCGTGAGATGTTTTGACAGGTGAACAGTGCAATGAGTTTGAACAGCAGCGAGCACTGGCTGATTGGCTGGCTCAGCGCCCGGCGACGAGGGCAATCTGGATTGCCTGCGCTAGCGCTGGAAAATGTTCCTCCTCTGAGGGGATCGTGACCCCTGCCTAATTATAGTGCCCTTTAGACTGGATGATTCTCTCCTCCACCATCAACACCAGTTCTACACTGTAAACACTGTTTTGGTTTTAGTCCAGACATGGAGTTTGTTTCAAGAACATAGTTTAGTGACAAATCTGGGTATGTCAACTAAACATATGGTGGTAAACCTCTTAATAGAACACACCTATACCTTTGTTTTGCAGGGGGAATTAAGTCCTAAGAGTTATTGGTCTTTTTTAAGATTTTGTTTTTTGCTTATTCTGTGTTAACTTACATAGGTTTACTACTGAACCATGTAACTGGAATACTCTTACTCTGGCAATTGATTCTTTTATGTACGTCTGTTTGCAAATAAACACACAGTAAATGACAGAAAGGTTGGCGAATGAGAAAGGTTGACACATCTTTTCTTAAACTAAAAACAAAATGGCAACACAACTACAAGCAAACACATAAGGATGACCAGGGAAGAGAGAGGAGAAGGGAGATGTGAGTGAAAAAAAATCATCATTTAATTAACATTTTTAATTCTGTCTCGGAGCTGGAAAACATCTTTCTGAGTGGAGGCATCATCTGTAGATGATTAGAGTGGCTGCTAAGAATGGCTGCTCTCCTCGAGTGCATGCAGGGGCCTTAAATGAGTCCTGAGAGAATGTTCTGGAACCCTCTCTGTTGCCTCACAGAGGCTGACAAGACATGGCGTCATGTCTTCAGGTGAGAGTTTGACCGTGAGCAGAGGTCGCTTTGCCTTCCAGCTGATCTGGCTATGCTTGATCTCAAAGGGAAGAGCCCATAAGATGACAGCTGTGCACCCGGCTGAACCCACCCCCATCCCCCCACATCTATACACACACACACACACACACACACATACAGGAAAGAAATGACTAGACCCAGGTGTGCATATGGTCTTGTGTGTACCTCATGCTTGTAATTCTGCAGTTGATGTGCGTAGTGTATTGTGGTAGGGTTGGTCTGGCAGGGCTGTAGGCATGGTGAAGGCTGTGTGTGTGTGTGTGTGTGTGTGTGTGTGTGTGTGTGTGTGT
>CM050221.1:35337500-35400000 GCA_027475355.1 Coilia nasus
CGTTCAAAGAGGACCAGGTTCACACTGTCTAGCTTTGGTTATTCAAACCGCATGTTTGTGGAGAGCTAAGAGTTTGATCAAAAAGAAGAGAGAGAAAGATAGAGCAAGAGAAAAGAGAGAGAAGAGAGGAAGCCAGAGAAAGAGAGAGTGAAAGCAGATGTCCAGAGGAAAGGAAATTTCACTCATACTCTCATTTCATTAAGCTGCTTACTTTAGTCTGGCAAATTTGGCCCAGTGCTACGATCAGATCTGTGAAGTCTTGGGCAGTGCCATCGCAGGAATAAATAAACTCCCTCAGCTTCTCCAGCATGCAGAGTGTACTTCTCTTAATCTCACAATTTCAAAACAACACCACCACCCCACTCCCAAGAAAACAAAACAAGTCTTCCAACCACACCACTGTTGTGAAGGGTAAAAATAGTGTAGCTCCGAGCCCAGCTAGGCTTAAGAGCAGTTTGACACTCTTGTCAGAGACACCTGAGGTGACCTGAGGTGCGTCAGTGGAGAAATTGGGGGGATGGGTAAGTGGGGTGGCTATAAGGAACGGGTTGGGGGGGGGGGGGGGGGGGGGGGGGTGACAACCAGACAGCCCAAAAGGATGCCACTCCTCTCTCTCTTACTTGCTCATTTCCTCTATTGCTCTCTCTCTTGCTCTCTCACTATCAGTTTCTTTCTTTTGCTCTCTGTCTCTCTCTCTCTCTCTGTCTCTCTCTGTATTGCACCCCCACCCCCTTTACCTTTTTCTCCCTCACACTCACACAGGCCCTGGATCCAGCCCCTGGTAATGGCTTTTTTTTTTCAACATGAATGCCACTTCCTTATCCACTCCTGCCGCTGTAGCTGTGCCCTCAATTTTCCAGCTGCTGGTCGTGCAAACCACACACACTGTCTCTTACACACTAGGCACACACACACACACACACACACACACACACACACACACACACCAACGTAAAAAGCTGATTGCTTTTAAGACGACAAGGGCTGCTGTGGCCTACGCTGCCTCTTACCAGCCTTTTTAATATGTGTGGAGAACAAGGTAAGGATGCCACTGTGGTGGCTGGAGCCAAGCGAAACAAATTGCCTCAGTTCCTGTTTTTATCTGCCTTCACATTTTTTCCCTTTCTCTCTTTTCTCTTTTCTTGGCTTTTCTTTTTTGGTTCTCTTGCATTGGTAATTTTCCTGATCTGCAACAATCCCCCGAGAACGAAAGGCAAAAAAGGCCGCAATCACTGGGAGAGGAATGGAATGGAGGGGAATTAAACATAAAAAATGGAACTCCATTTATGAGTCTCCGCTAATTAAACAAGAATTCTGAGGAGCGTAATTGCGGAGGGAGTATAGAAACCATGACGAAATGGCAAGTGACATCTTCTCAGAGCCTGCACAGAACAACCGCTTATCTTTCTGCTTTTCCTCCATGGAAGCAGACACACACCCACACACATATATAGACACACATATATCTCCCGCTCTCTGTCTCTGTCTCAGAAATATCCACAGTCCCTTCCTATCTCTGCGGGTTGAGGCTGTCGTCAGACAGGATGCTGGATGTCAAAAAGACACACACCTACACAGGCACACACACACGCACACACACGCACACGCACACACACGCACACACGCGCGCACACACACACACACACACACACATTCTATTTCTCTCTCTCACACACACACACACACACGCGCACACACACACACACACACACACATTCTATTTCTCTCTCTCACACACACACACACACACACACACACACTCACACACACACATTCTATCTCTCTCTTACACACACACACAGTCACACACAGCCAATAGACAAGAATCAGACTCAGCACTGTCCCCTCTTCCTTCCATACCCCACCCCACACCACCCCACCCTTTCCACCCCTCTTCCATACCCCACCCCACCCCACCCCTCTTCCATACCCCACACCACCCCACTCTATCCACCCCACCCCTCTTCCATACCGCACCCCACCCCACCCTATCCACCCCTCTTCCATACCCCACACCACCCCACCCTATCCACCCCACCCCTCTTCCATACCCCACACCACCCCACCCTATCCACCCCTCTTCCATACCCCACACCACCCCACCCTATCCACCCCTCATCCATACCCCACCCCACTCTATCCACCCCTCTTTAAAAAAAAATACAGCAGTAGAGTCCTCCCTGCCCTGCCACCCCAACCCCCCCCCCCCCCCCCCAACAGAAATCTCTTGCCTTTTCTTTCCGACATTTTTCACTGGGACTTGTGCTTGGCAACAGTGCGGCACGATGGCCGACTATGGGGTGAGCACACTGCATGGCGGCTCAATAAATTTCCCCTGGCAGCACGGGCGCCCGGCCAACGAGCTTGTTTTATTTGCTATAATGGCTTCCTCTTGGCAAACTAAGAACTGGGGTGCTGGCAGAGTATTGATAGAGGCTAAGGGGGAGACTCTGTAAGTGTGTGTATGTGTTTGTGTGTATGCATGTGTGTGTGCGTGTGTGTGTGTGTGTGTGTGTGTGTGTGTGTGTGTGTGTGTGTGTGTGTGTGTGTGTGTGTGTTTGTGTGTGTGTGTGTGTGTGTGTGTGTGTGTGTGTGTGTGTGATGGGATGGTATCAGTGAGGGGAGAGACACCCGTCACCCCATTGCAGGACCGGAGGCATCAACCAGAGACTGGCGTGTCTCAAAGGGCCCTGTGCACGAGCACTGGACCTGTCCCCCAGGGGCCCCATGGCTGGTGTGCACATGAAAGGATGCCTGGGTGTCCCCGTCACACATGTGTCAAGTGATTGGGACCCCCGTGGCGCCCTCCAATTGAGCGGGGTGTCAGTCAAGCGTCCTCTATGGCTGTTTGAGCATGAATGCATTGGGTCCCCCCCATACACACACACACATGCATACAAACATACACACACACACACACACGCACACACACACACAAACACACACGCACACACACACACACACACATACACACTATACTGCCTGAACCCCCCCCCCACCACAGCCCCCTGGAGTTGGTGCCCTTTCTTGTGTAAGGGCACAGAAGGCATTGTCTCTGTGTAAGGGCACACAAGGCATTGGGCAACTCTTCACTGAGGGCCTTCTTCAAGGTCATGAGTACAAACACCACACGCCTTCGAGTCCCTACTCGGCTGAATAAAGAGTCTGATGACAAGAAGAAGAAGAAGAAGAAGAAGAAGAAGAAGAAGAAGAAGAAGAAGAAGAAGAAGAAAAAAGAAGAAGTAAAAAGAAAAAGAAAACAAAGGATAATGAGAAAAAAAAAATCTATAAACTGTTGCTAAGACAAAATGAAATGAGAAAGAAACAGCACCCAGTTTTAAAAGAGAGGGTATCAAAGCCAGTGTGTGTGTGCGTGCGTGCGTGCGTGCGTGTGTGTGTGTGTGTTTGTGTGTGTGTTTTCGCTGACTCTCTCTGTATGTAATGGGTTCTCCCTCCCCTTCATTCCCACTCTCCTCATTATTCCTCAGTCAAAGGCTACTGGGGAACAGCCCAGGCCTTCCACTGCCTCACACTCTGGTTCTGTGTCAGACCACCACTCTCTCTTTCTCTTTCTTTCACTCTCTTTTCACCCATTTTTTGTATTGGAGAACACAGACAGAGCCATATGGAAGCCAATTTCACTGTGTAGCTGTGAGATTCCCCCCCCCCCCCCCCCCCCCACATGTGACCAAAGGCAGAATAGTCCGGATGGCGGTACAAGCATAGACATTCCATTTCTGTCTTTTTTTCTCCTTGTCTCTATTTTTTTTTTTTTTTTTTTTTTGCTTCTTATTTTGGCACAGGGGAAAGCAGGTCGATTTTAGATAGCATCAAACGCTCTTGCATGACTCCAAACAGTAAAATATAGAAGATTGATATAAGCTGCTTTAACTACTGTACAGCACTGTTCCCTGCACCATTCCAAAACCCTCTAACCGCTTTACATTTAATTGCCTCCTTTTCCTCACAGAGAGAGAGAGAGAGAGAGAGAGAGAGAGAGAGAGAGAGAGAGAGAGAGAGAGAGAGAGAGAGAGAGAAAAAGAAATGGAGGGTGGAGAAAAAGACAGAGAGCCTTGAGATTTCATTACTTTTTGTAGCATTTCAGTTAGATATTTCACAATCTGTGCAGGCAATAGCCTACTAACTGAAATACAATTTCCTGTAAACATTTGAATATATAAGAGAAATTTGATTAAATAGTAATATTTGTATTAATATATCTGCACATCTGTGTGTTAGTACATGCATGTTTAATAACAACAATACAATTGTTTCTAACACACTAGCTCATCATAAACCTGCATGTCAACACTCCCCTTATTCTAAACACACTTCTAAAACCGCCTGTTCTGTTCCCTAATTATGATTGGCTGAATTGTGTTCCAAGCCATTGTAAATCCCAGCATAACCCTACATCTGAGAGTGATGAGGGAGGATCTAGAATCTAAGATCTTTGCGTACATGTTGTCCTCAGAACATTCTATTACAAAATTCCATATTACTCTACAACAAACGTCAATTGAAAATCAAAGTAGTAGAAAGAAACTATACCTATACATAGTGATGTTATTATTAATTATTAAAAGATTTGAAGTTTTTTTTATTTGTTTTTATTTAATAAAATCTTATCAAACATTAGTTACAACAATTTTAGAAAAGCTTTGTGTCATGTCTTACAACCCAGATATTCTGAATCCAGTGAAAACCCACAGCCTCTCATGGCTTATTGCTTAAACATGTGTCATGTCTCTTGAAAACCAAACATAGAACATCACTCTTCAGATAAGATACAAACACACAGATACATCCACACACATACACACACACAAATCATGCTGTGTGGTTCCGCGACTCTCTACACTCCCTGCCAGACACCTGTGACACAGCTGAAAGATAAAGAGGTCTCTCTCTTATTCATCTTTTTTCTCTGTTTCTGTCTCCCTCTCTCTCTCTCTCTCTATCTGTCTCTCTCTCCCATTCTCTCCCCCACTCTCTATATCTCTGTCATTCTCATTCCCTCAGTCTTTGGCAGGGGGAATGGTTAGGCGGGCATGGCGCCCGTGCATCGTTCTTATCTTTCTCTTTCTGACTTGGGCTTTTCGCTCGTCTTTTGCTCTGTGGTGCCTCTGGGAAGGTGGCGCGGTGCGATGCAGTGCACACGCTGGTGCATCCTCCTGAGACACATCTGCACACAGCGCCAGACGGATCCGCTCGAATTAGCATGAAAACACAGCAAAGAGGCAGTGATCGGCCAACAGAACACACACACACACACACACACACACACACACACACACACACACACACACACACCATTACCACACCCCCCACCCCATACACACACATACACACACACACACACCACCATTACCATAGCCCCCCCGCTTACACACACACCACCATTACCATAGCCCCCCCATCCCCCCAAAGCACATATGGGGGTGATGCCAGTAATTTACTTATGTTGGAGGGCAAATGCTGCTAAATCCTTTGATGTGAGGTTACTATGGAGTAGCTGCGACAGACAGTGACAGACAGAAAAAGAGAGAGAGATGAGAGGGAGACTAAGAGAGAGACTGAGTGAGAGAGATGTGGGGGTGATGGCAGAGAATAAAAGAAGAAAAGAGAGAAAGAGAGAGAGGGAGGCAGACATTGAGGAGAGAGAGAGAGAGAGAAAAGAGAGAGTGTGCATGTGTACGAGTGTATATCAAGATGAAGGAGAAGAAAGCAGAGGGAATCCATTAGATTTTTCTGTGCCAATACAGCAGATATCAGCCAAGGACTCTTTCATCCCACGCCTCTATGGCACCGCAGCAGGCCCCGGTCTCGCGTCACGTCAGACACCACTTGTGTGCCAAATGCTTGCCACAGAGGTGCGTACAGCCTTGTCCAGTGTGGTCTGCACACACCAGACTCGATTTCTCCTCCGTGTGTGTGTGTGTGTATACATGTGTGTATGTGCATGTATTGTGTGCAGTTGTGTACTGTATGTGTGTTTGTGTGCCTATGAGAGGCCAACATTAGCTGTCCAAGTGTTCCTGTCGTGTTCAGAAACAAAGAAAAAGCTGTGTTTTTTTGGACTCCATGGTGAATTTTAAACTGGCAGAGTGCCAGACACGACCGTCGTCCACAGTGCGTGGGATTAGGCCCCGTTTGTGTCTCCAGAGGACTGGGAGAACAGAAGAAGCCATGCCGTTTCAATTATGACTGGACAAAACACTGTGCACTTGCAAATAGGAACTCGAAAGCTTTGGGAGAGACAGGAAAAAAAGACACCGTTCTGCATTTCCTATGAGTGTGGTAATTCAAGAAATGTGTGCTCCTGTCAGTTGCCATCAGCAGCCCCTTCCCAAACAGAAGACATTTGCCCACTTCGCACCAGTGCATCATGTTACTGTACCTAGAGTTTCCTAGGATGACCATCCCCATGACAACCTTAATGCTAGACACAGCAAATACTTGGGCAGCGCAGTTAATGGAAGTGCATCGTACCATGATAAGTCGGTAATCAGATGTGGATGCCAGCCTGACGCCCTGTGCCATAATTTGTCCTGGAACACAGCTCTGAAGATACAGATACTGGTGGGGGGGGATGGGGTGGGGTTGGCTGGGCTGGTATGGGGTGGGGGGTGCAGCTGATAACTGCCCAGGTGATCCTTGCCAACATGCAAATGTGCTGTTTGCATTTCTGCTGATGTGGTGGTGGCCAGCTTCAGAAGTGGTTTTCTTCTTAGCAAGGTCAGACAAAAAAAAAAAAAAAAAAAAATCCCCTAGCCTTTGTTTAGCGTCAGTATCCCTCTCTTCTCAGCCCATGGATACATGCAAAACACTGCGCAAGAGAGAAGAAAAAGCAGAGAGGACAGGAGCTGTCCACTGATTTCGGCTAGAGAACCTCACAAATACAGCCAGAAGCCCAGTGTTCCTGTGCACTGTAGATGGGTGAGGCAGGCTGGGGCACACATTATGCCTTGGTGGATGGCAAGTAGCTGCTCCTCCAACAGGACACCCTTTGGCCCTCAACGGGGCATTGCATCGTTCTAGCGCCTCTGGTTTACAAGGACTGTTGACCTGTGTTCACGCAAGAGCCCGCATCAATGGGGCATTGCGTTGGTGTGACATTGCATTATTATGCCGTGCAAGAGCCTGCATTAATGGGGCATTGAGTCATTACGTCATTTTGTTATTATGTTTGTCCACTCCGGTGCCACTGGACTGCAAGAAATGTTGTCTTGTGTTGTTCTTGCCAAACTGTAAAGCACTTTGAGCTGCATCTTGTATGAATTGTGCTATGCAAGTAAAGATTATTATTATTATTATTTAACGAGGCACTGCAGAGACTTTCGTTAGATGGCATCCTGCCTGCCAATCTGTCACAGCCCAGAACTTTTCTGATGACACATTCAGCACATCTATTGTCATGCAAAGCCAAAACTCACTGACGAAACATTCAGCAGTGGCTGAGAGTAAACAAACAACATGTGTGACTCAAGTCACAAACCTTCTGTAGTACAGTAAAATTACTAAGCTGGTACTGTTAAATGAAATGTAACTCCCCTGGAAATTCCCGTTGAAATCTTCGCAATACCCACCCATCACAAGTCCCTCTGTCAGTTTAATATGGATCATCCATTCTCAGGATGACCAGGGGACACAAAAACACACAGACACACTTACACACACACACACACACACTTACACACACACACACACAAATACACACACACAAATACACGCACACACACACACACACACACACACACACACACACACACACACACACACACACACACACACGCACACACTCCTAAAAATGGCTGTGGTGAGATGTGCCCCACCCTCCACCACACCCACACACCCGCAGTGCAGCAGGTGTCTTGCCATGCTCTGCTTACAGCACACACTGTCAAGGAACAGAGCTGTGAAGCGGACATGACAGATCTCTGGCGCTCTGCCACTCACAGCTAGCTACCCACTAATTGGCCATCGTCGGCCGCGGAGTAATTGATGGAGTCGTCACAGGGCCTGCTGTTGATGAGAGGCAGGTTAGGGTCGAGGCAGAGGGGATGCTGGGAATGGGAAAGGAGGCCGGGGTGGGGGGCGGTTGGGTTTGGGGGGTGGGGGGTTGCAGTGCGGATAGGAGGGATGAACATGTCTAGTGAACTTAAAAACCTTTATTGAACTGATTGCAGAGAGATGAGGTACCTGTTGGCACTTCTGTGCCTAATTTTCAATTTGTTTGTTTTCGCACCTGTTTGTGTTGCACTAGCGGCAGTGAGTGGCACAGTGCTGTTTGTCAAGTCCTTATAAACCCAGGGACTGTTCGCCAATGTACTTTACACAAAACATGCATCTTATGCATGTCTCCCACTTACACTCAATCTAATTTTTTGTCCTCTGAGCCACACAAAACACACACACACACTCACACACACACACACGCATACACACACTCATACACACACTGAGATCCTTCAGCTTTGTGCAACATGAGTCATTCATTTGCCAACTGGAAACCATCAGTGAACTGTGTGGAATCAGAGGATTAGCATAATTAAAGCATTCACTGCAGGAGGAAAAAAACAGTCATTTGCTCGAATAAATTGCAGTGGAATTCCATATTTCTTCCCTGATTACTATAGCTCCTCTGCAGAGCAATTTTCTCCATGGTTACAGTTTCAACAGCCTCATCTTTTTCAGCTTTTTTTCTTTCTTTCTTTCTTTTTTCTTTCTGTCCGTCTGTCCTTCTCTCGATTGTGGACCTGCGTGTGTAAAGAAAGAGAGAGAGAGAGAGAGAGAGAGAGAGAGAGGAGAGAGAGAGAAAGGGAGAGAGAGGGAAAGAGAGAGAGAGAGAAAGAGAGAGAACAAGAGAGAGAAAGAGAGAGAGAGGATGTTCATATCACATTTCTCTAGTTCCTGTTTCGGGGCATCCAGTGCTTCCTTTGGTTGTGTTCCAGAAAACAGTACGGCCTCACTGCATTCTTAGCCCAACACTGTTTTTTTTTTTTTTTTGAAATCGGACATTTCGCTTCCCTGACAGGATACTATTACAAAAGCACCTCTCATCTCATCCAGGAGCCCAGCACAGAAACAAAGCGAAACTGACAAGCAGAGACAAGGATTGTTAGGTCTGTCAGAATTCTAATTGTGAGCACTTCCTCTCACCAATTATTCCCATATCGTTACTATGTGTCCAGGAAAAAAGCCACACTGACGTCACTCATATGAGTCAGGAAAGTTGAAAATGTAATGGCGAAGATATATATATATATATATATATATATATATATATATATATATATATATATATATATATATATATATATATATATATTTTTTTATTTTTTTATTTTTTTAAATGAAGACCATTTTTCCTCACGAAACGAGTCCCTGGGGGTTCTGATCATTACTGCAGTTAGTGAGGTAATAGTTTTGTACTCTGGAACCATCAGCATGACCTGACAGGCCAACCCCCCTTACCCCACCCTCCAAGAAAAAAAAACACAGCTCTCACCAGATTACTGGAAAAACTGCGGTCAAACTGATGTTGTGTATGGGTAACTGATAAAAAAAATGTGGCTAACAAGGCACATAGTAACAGCCCAAAACAGATTCCTCACCAGTTAAGACTAACTACATCAAGTAAATATTAACCTTGCCACACACTGCTGGCACGTTTTACAACAGCTACGTTGCCTATCAAGGACAACTACCACACTATCTTTGAATTTACCGGCAAGACATTTTGAAGCTTAAATGTGCACCACGTGTCATTTTTCTGTGGATGCCTGGGGTGACAAGTCAGTTTTGTTGGCTAAAATGGCTGTGGATCACTACTACTGCTGCGGCACTATATATGAAGTGTGTACTGCAAGTGCAGGAGGAAGATGGCTTCTCTGTTTTGTGCTCTGGTGTATCTCACTTGCTGTGAGTCACTGTTTTGAACGAGCTGATTATAGAGCTTTTGTGGACACCAGCCACTGATAACAGGCCGGGAATAACACTCATATATATCTACCCACACTGCATCATTTTTATGTTTTGTTTATGGTTTCCTGTATAGCCTTACACCACTTTATATTTTTGTAAGGTAGTATCACTACCATACACAGTCTTTGTGTACTGATTATTATTAAGCACACATGCAGTCATAATGAGTCACATTTGTGGTTGATTTGAAGTTACATTGTTTGCTTTCCCCCTTTTCATTGTGTATTCAATGCCTATGGGAAATAAAGAAAAAAAACCTTAATGACATTTTCCTTGGATTGTGATTAAATCTGCTAAGCCTCACCGATGTATTCATGACAGAGAACACATAAAGCAAGCATGGGAATGTCCTGACACCTGAGCCTGACATTCCCACATTCGTGTGCCAGTTTGTAATCCCTGCAATAATGTCTTCCAGAGACGGCTGCAAACAAGCCTTTAAAAGGGCTTTCAATAGCAACTGCTTCTCTGTGTAGTGTTGTGTCTTGGCTTGGGAAGGCAGGATTATTTTGCCTTTTACTGCTGGAAACAGCTAAACAAATGTGGTGAAATTAACATGGACGGCTTGCGTGAGAATAGCCCATCTCCACTGATTTTGTAGAAAATCCTCCTCCCTCCATCTCTCTGTCTTCCACTCTCTTTTTCTCTCTGTCTGTGTGTGTGTGTGTGTGTGCGTGTGTGTGTGTGTGCCTCACTGCCTCTAGCTCAGCCCTAAAATGTGTGTTTGTTCTTCCAGCCAGTTGCTTATTAACTCTCTATTTTTACATAGTTAAGATGGGAGTTAGATTTTATTTAGATGTTTTTTATTCTACCTTGGCAGCTATGAGAGTGGCAAAATGTGTTATTGTCTAACTGTGTTTGCTGTCTTTGCATGTCCAAATTTGCCCCAGTCCTACCTGTACTGAGTGTCTATCATCGAACCAGAGATCCAAATAGAAATGTGAAGTGGTCACCAGCAGACAGTTACAAGGGTCTAACTATCTGTTTCTAGGCCCTCCATTAGAAACTTTACAGCCTACGGGTGTTGAACATTGCTCCACTGGCTGTCATGCATGGAACAGAGCCTATCGACCATCATGACCTCTCAGCCACTTCAAGGTCAACGTGCTCTTGCGTTTCAAATGGCACTGAAAACGCCCACACACTTTGGCTGAGTGCTTGCCAGCATGCAGGCGCTTACGGCAGCATGGGCAGAGCCTCCAGCGTCATGAGAGCACACAGCACAGGACATAACATCCTCTGCGCTGCCAAGGTCAGAAAACATGGCAACTTTCTGGGTCAGAAATGCTGAGTTTGGAGGCTCGATAAGCTTACCTGGGACCTGTTCTCTGCTTGAAAGGTGATATATCTGCACTGTTACTACACTGTTACTACACACAGCTCATAAAGGAGAGAGAAGATAAAAAATACTCATACTGACGGTGCATCCAGGCTCTTTGTTTACTATGTGCAGTCAGAGTGTGGCTATTAGTGGAGTCCCTAAGAGGCCAAGCAGATGAAAGGGTTAATAGGGGGAAAAGGTGGAAATCTTGTGACTTTGGTCACATGTGTGCTTTATGCCGAGTCCCTTGAAACTTCACTGCGTGATCCCCAGCTCATAACACAGGTTCCATGTGGTAAATTCACTACGATGTTAGTTTCGGTGCAAATGGCCATGCCATTGCTACATTACCCTTTCCCAGGGAAACGCACAAGGGCTCGATTCATGAGAGTGAGCAAGGGAGTGGGAGAGAGAGAGCGCAGGGCTTTGACACAGTCTCCTTTAAATGCAGTTTTACATCAGGTTGGCTCTGCTTGAGTTTCTGAGGCACTTGTGGTGCTGCCTTAATGCACTCCATCTTTTTATTAAGTTTGACTCCGGAGCGCGAGGTGAGAATAACACATCAGTCAAACACCATAACCACAGGGGTTTGAGTTTCTTTCAGAGATTAAAACAAAAGGCAAACACAAATCCAGATGGCAGGAAATGCAGAAATGGTAGTGGCACACCCTTGGCTAGCACCTTTTTTCATTCTTCTCTTTCTCCCTCTCTGTCTGTCTCTCTCTTGCTCTCTCTCTCTCTCTCTCTCACTCTCTCTCACTGGCACTTTCTCTATGATAATGTCAGCGGCACTCTCTAAACGTAAAGGCAGCTAATCAAGCACACCGCATTACAGTCGCCGGCGAGAACAAATTGGGTTTGTTTTAAATGCACCAGCTTCAATCTACTGTACTCGCGCCGGCTTGCCGGGTCGCTTCACTGGGTCGCCTCACCGGGGACAGAACTGGGTTGAAGAAGCCTTTGGGGATTTCAGGCTTCTGAAGTGGAGCTGGCACTAACAACATTCCTGCAGTCTGATGAAATAAGAATCCCCGGCCCCTTAGCCCAACGGGATGCCGAAGCCAGCTCTCTGGTTTTGTTCTTTTTTTCTTTGCAACACCCATTTATTATAACCAGGCACGCCGGCAGTGAATTGGGTTTATAGCAGATTGTAAAACAAAAAAAACCCTGCCCGATGTACTGTACAGTGGGCACGACACTGTGCTCGTATATTTCCTTTGAAAATATGTATATGTGGAATGTATCTGCCCACGCTTAAAGGTGGCCATCTGTGACGCAACTGCAACTACTGTAGACCAGGTGGTCTTCAACAGCAGCGACACAGCATTACGCCAGGGGTGGCTGGTTCAATACCCCATACACAACATGTCAGCCAACCCCAAATCCCACCCCTGCCCCCAACTGTGAACCCACACCCCGAACCTTGGTCGCCACCTCCATGGCCCCTTTTTGTGAAGGAGCATTTCTCAGAAGCATTTCTAGGAATTGTACATTTAAAATGGGAAAAGCATGTCACAAGAGAGGTCGATGGGATTGGGGTGCGGTGGGGTGTGTTGGCAAGGAGGGAGCAGACACTCTGTCTGTGAATAAATCAAGATGGGTTGGTATCTAAAAATGTGTGAAGCTCACATCAAACGAGTGTGATTTTAATAGCGTTCAGGAGAGGAAAGGAGAGGAGGAGTGGAAATAAAGGAAAAAAACAAGCTTCCATCTTTTAAAGCATGTGGCAGTAAAGGTGGATAATGATCACCCGCATTAGAGGGAGAGAGAGTGCATGTATCTCACTGAACATGTTTGTATGTATGATGTACAGTATGTATGTACTGTGTATGGTAATGTGTGTGTGTGCGTGTGTGTGTGTGCGTGTGTGTGTGTGTGTGTGTGTGTGTGTGTGTGTGTGTGTGTGTGTGTGTTTGCACATGACTGAGCAAGCAAGTATGTACAAATACCATGTCTGTACGTTGAGGCTGAGATTTGTTACATCTATGTGTATATGTCAAGTGTCACATTGGGGATTGTGTGTTTGTGTGTATGTTAAAGGAGACCAGTGCTGCTTGTGAACATAGATGTGATGTCTCAGGGGGCTTCTCATGCCTGGAGCTAAACCTGCCACAACTGACGCCCCCACCCCTCTCTCTTTTCTGTCCCTCTCTCTCTGTTGCTCACTCTCTCTCTCTCTGTCACTCTCTCTCTCTCTCTACCTCTCTCTTTCCTATCCCTCTCTCTCTCCCTCCCTCTCTCTCTCTTGCTCACTCTCTCTCTGTCACTCTCTCTCCCTCTGTCTTTCCTATCCCTCTCGCTCTCCCTCTCTCTTCCTTTCTCTCTCTTTCTTTCTCTCTCTCTCTCTCACTCTTATTGTGTGACAGACCAGCTTGTGGGGATGAAAGACAGCAGTTTGGTACCTCGCTTGGCCAACCGCTCCCCCAGTCTGCCCACTTTTTATATTCAGATGAGTCTGGCACATGTCTGACTCGAGGCCTGACAGGCGTATAAACACAGGCGCTTCACCACCATGCCTTGTTAGGCAGAGCAGTGGCTGAGTTTGTCCATGTGTGCGTATGTGTAGGGGTCTGTGTGGTCGGGGGGTTAGGGTGAGGTGGGTGGGGGGTGGGGGTGCTGATGGGGGGCGGACAAGGGAGAGTAGAGGGTTTGGTTGGTTGGTTGGGGGGCTGACTGTGTGTGGACTGGAGGGGGGTAGCAGCGGTGCCTTGCTGTGTGTCATTGTAAGTTATGTTTAGATAATGGTGTACCATCAAACCGGTGTGACAGCAATGTTGGAAGGGTGAAAGTTCTAAAGAATGTTGGAGTTCATAGAATATAATGTGGAATTTTAGAATCTTACATTGTTGTACAGCATTTTCTTTTTTTGTAGAATGTTTAAAAACTCACACTGTTAAAGATTTAAAAATGTATGCTCCAGTAGCACTTAACAGTAACCCCTGTTTCTTTCTCTTTATTTACACTGGCCAATAAAAACATGGGAAAAAATGTCCTAAGATGTACATTCCCAAGAGATGGCATCAAAGAGCTTAAGGCCCCCGCATCTGTGGAGCAGTCAGGGAAGCATAGCAAATTTGTGGACAGTTGTGAAATTGTGTTTGCCAACAGACATGGGACCCTTTGCCATGATGTATGGATCTCGATATCGAACTGGAAGTGGGGACGGATCTTGATCATCAAGAGGGAGAAAAGAGCAGCTAAAGGCTGCTTCCCCAGCCACACGAGCAAGTGAGCAAGCTTTGTTTTTTTTGTTTGTTGCTTTTGTTTTGTCCTCTGAGCCCAGTGTTTTTTGCAGGTGAGATTGTCTTTTAAATCTGTCACGATTTGGAGTCGGCGGCAGTAAAAGAGGAACACTGGTGACTGCTTTCTGACACTGTCAGCCCCAATCTCTTTTCATCGCCAGGTCCCTTGCGGAGCATGTTTCTATTTCTGAGTCCTTCACTTCTCTCGAGGCAGCACAAGGGTCAAGGAGGCCTCACACTCTCACACACACACACACACAAACACACACACACACACACACACACACACACACACAAACCTGCCACGAACAACAACAACCCGCACCATGACAGATTGGGGACTGGCTAACTCCTAGTTCTCTGTGGTGCATTAACAAGGCAATGTTCATTTTCATTTGGCTGCATCCTGGCACCCGCTCTCTCACAGGAAGAGCCTGCTGCTGCAGGAGCTACCTGGTCGCGGGTCAGTCGGAGCAACCCTCAGTCTCATCTCGTCTCGAGGAAGCGGCCAGAGGAGGGAAGAGGCAGGGGTGGACTGTGCGGCTAATTAATGTTACATAGCAGGTCTGGGCCAAAGTGGCCATTGCACTTACACCTACCCCTAGAGGGGCCAGAACCAGTGCTCCTGCTCCACCATCCTACCGCCCGCTCCCCAACCCAACACACACACACACAAACGCATGCGCGCGTGTGCACACACACACACATACACACGCACACACTCACACACACCCACGCTACATGGCCGGGCAGCAGCACTGTAATTAGGCTGACAGTGGCCATTTCCCATCACGCTGGCTGTTTAAGGATCGATACTTAATTACCTCAAAATGTTCCCTTTGCAGCTGCACCAGCCCAGAGGAGGACAAGGAGCCCTGACTGCTCTGGAGAGGGTGGGGTGAGTGTACGAGGAAGAAGAAAGAAAGAAAGAAAGAAAGAAAGAAAGAAAGAAAGAAAGAAAGAAAGAAAGAAAGAAAGAAAGAAAGAAAGAAAGAAAGAAAACACTAATGCTTTCAAAATGATCAAAATGAACTCCACACACCATGAATGAACCATGGGGCCATCTGAAATTGGTATGCTTAAAAGTCATTCTTGTCCATTACTTGTCTGAGCTGTGCTGAGTTGGAAGTTGGTTATCAACACTAGAGATGTGTGCAAATTTGCAAATGTAGAAAATGTTAACAGGAATTACATTTTTTTTCTGGTTTTGGCAAACATTTACAAACGTAAGCACCCATTCCCAAAAAGGTTTTCTGCAGACACACATCAACGTTGGCCTATGGGTTATGATAAAGTTGGACAATTTAAAGTGTTTACACAAAAATATTCAAATTTTAGCGGTTCAAAGAAAATGCATACGACTCAAATGTTCATGTCCATTTGCTGAATTTGAGCACACCTCAGCAGCAGTGGTATGGACAGGAACAGCCTTCCAAAAACCATCTCAGCACAAGTAATACTAACTTCCTTGCCTACAAGACAGACACACACACACGCATGCTTGCACGCACACGCACACACACACACACACACTACACACGCACACCATCTTATTCTTTTTTTTTTTTTCACCAAGCTCCCTCTTTACTTAAATAAGAGCCTACACTGTTGGCAATTACCTGGTGAATTATGGATATCTGTCCTGACCCTAAGTCGGTAAAGCGGGCCGTAACTCACAGGTAATGGGGCTGCAGGAGAGGCCCAGACCTTCATGTTCCTGGCTACATTTTATTCCCTTCCTTTCACACTTCAGAAGGTGTTTCACAGCACCCTGCCAACACCGGCCTGAAAAGTGCATTTTAAAATAAGCGATAAACTAGCGTTTAATGAAAGATTAATGTTTTTGTACACCCCTGCTAAGCAAAGTCCTGGGCGAGGGCTGGGGCTGGTCTCCGCGCGGTTGGAATGTGCAGTAAGAGGACACCTTTTATATGTTAGGGGTTGCGCAGGAAAAGGAGGAAAAAAACAGGAAGAAAAAAAATGAAACAAGTAGTTTTATTCATACCATACAGTCTAAATGAAAACCAGAGGGTGAAAGATGAATACTGCGTATATCAACTTCAACTTCAACCTGCAGTCAAGCGGTGGGTCAGTGGGCCACAATCGTATCCGGATATCTAATCTGACTCACAAATGGCCAAAGACGTGAAGGCAAGACATCAATCCACCCGCACGCCCCGCTCCAGCGCATACAAAACCACGCAGACGTTTTAAGAGGCCTGAGACTCTTACAGCTCTGGCTAAGGGCACGACGCAGCTGTGGCCTCAGCCCGCACTCCCCTTGAAACCACTAACGTTAGAAAAAAATGCCCTGCGCAGCACAGCCCCTTCAGGCTGAGGCCTCCGTTTTAGCCCATTGTGCGGTACGGAAGTGGGTTTGGGGTCACATTTCACTTCAGATGGAGGAGGTGGAAGAAAAAAAATCCAAACAAACTTCACAACCACATTTATTCAAACAAGTGTGTGTGTTGAGTGTGTGAGTGTATGTGTGTGTGTGTGTGGGGGGGGGGGGTATTAACAATAATTACCCCAGCCTCTTGCCTCAGAGAGGAAAAGACCTGCGCTGTGCCTCCTCTGGGAGTTTTAATTAAAACGCCAAGCCCCTCTAAAAAAAAACACCCCTAGCTGAGCGAACAGACGCTAGTAAAGAGTGCCTGGCGGTATCGGCTACATTATTAGCTTCGAACTGTAAGGCGAGAGCCCCACGGAGTGAGGTTGTTAACTCGATAATCAATGCATTCGGGCAAACATCCCCCCTTCTACTGAAAATACTGAAGAGGGTTCTGTTTCTGCTGACCTGGTCTTGGTCACCTAATCGGCAGTGTAGATGGCACACTGTCAGACCCCACTCTGACTTTGGAGACCTTGAGAGATACCTGTTTCATATTATTCTGCACACTTAACACCCTGATTATCAGGGAGAGTTTGAAGCCAGTCCAGCATTTGTGTGCATGTTGATGATTTTAGTGGCTGCCTGATCAACCTTACAACACCATATCAGAGCAAAAATACAAAAAACTTTGTTCGATTGTTTTGTGAAAATACATAAAAAACAACAAAACAGAAAAAAAATGTGTGTGTGTGTGTGTGTGTGTGTGTGTGTGTGTGTGTGTGTGTGTGTGTGTGTGTGTGTGTGTGTGTGTGTGTGTAAGTAAGTATAGAGGCAGGGGGAGATGGCTTTCCCTGAGTCGCCTCAGCACACACAGATGTAGGGCTTCTCGAGCAGGTTTTAGTTTAGCTCTCTCAGATGCAGTACAGGTGCTGAGCAGAGGAGACTGTTGAGTTTAACGAGAACACCAAGAAGACAGAAAACAGAAGATGCCAACATGGGAGCAGGTCCCTATTCCTGTAAGGCCCTGTCTTCAATACACACGCATGCATGCACACACACACACACACACATACACACAAAATGACAGACAGAAAGAGACACACACAAACACACTATACACGGTAAACACAGCACAATCACACAGACACACATACACACAACCAGTCAGCTAGATTCCTCCATCTCCCTCTTCCCCCGTTCGCCGAGCCACCATCTGGCTCTTCGAGGCTCGGGTATCTCTGGGGTAAGGTGAGATCTGCAGAGGTGGGAAGGACCTGGAGGGGCTGTGTGTGAATGTGTGTGTGAGCGTATGTGTATGTGTGCATGTGTGTGTGGGAAGGTGGGTGATGGGGGGGTGTGGGGTAGGAGGGGGGCTCTCGCTGAGTCCAAATCTCCTAGGATGCTTAGCTCTGATTTGTCAGAGCCCAGGAGGATGGGGGGAAAGGCCAGGGAGGGAAGGGAGGGGGATTTCTTCTCCGGGAACTAGGCATACACACACAACGCATTCACAAACATGCATACACAATAAACACCCCACATAATACACACCCACTGAAAGCATTTACACACACATACACACACATGCACACACACACACACACACACACACACACACACACACACACACACACACACACACACACACACACTCACATACATATACACAACAAAAAACCATCATGTAACACACACACACACACTCACAAGACGGATGCTGGTCTTTAGCAGTGGAAAAGGTCACCAGGGCTGAGAGAGCCTGTGGCAAACTCTAAATGTGTGCAGCAGAAACCGAAAGGAAAGCTGGCACCATATGTTGCCTCACCACACGTGTGTCTGGGGATGTCTCTGAACAGGATTTTTCTGTGTTCACCACCCATACATCTCACACTGATACATGACCCTTTCTGTAGAACATAAATCTTCTGAGCAGCACCGTTCTTGCTGCCGTTTTAATTGGCTGACAAAGTCATGTGACCCCAGCCCTGTGTGTCAAAAGATGCTTCGCTGCTTTAAGAAGAAAAAAAAATGCCTTCAAAAACACCGGAAAGTTCTATCCAATACCCTGCTTTTGCCAGACACATAGCATCCTTTCACTGGATTACCATGCCTTCTGCAGCGGCATAATTTTGAGGAGCTTAGTTTAAAAGCTGTTAGCACCTGGTGGAGGTAGCTGCAATTAAGCAAGGGAGCTATATCCAACTGCATTCAGGATATTCTCATGAAGATATGACAAGCTAATACCACATCTTTGTGCACAGACGGTCTCTGACCGTAATAGCTCTCCCATCTAAAAAAAAAGCGTGCGTGCTACGTAATGAAGCTAATGCAGAAAATTACATCTAATTCCAGGAGTCGTCAGGTTATTGCCAACCCCTGACGCACAAAAGCCCATAAGTGTGCATGTTAAACACGTCTGTGTCTTCCACGGCACAACTCTCCTCGCGGCTGAGAGAGTGAGGAATGTGAAAGGGCATTTGCTTTCTCTCTTTTTTTCTCGCTCTCTCTCCACGTCATCCATTTGGCAAACGTAAGTGTGGGAGTGAACGGAGCGATCTCATTTGCCCCTCCATTAGTGACTCCTCTCCACTTCCTCCAAATCCGTGAGTCATTCGCAACAAGTCAGTTGGGCAGAGGAGAGAATGAGACCAGACCAGTGGACATTCGCCTCACACACACAAACACACACACAAACATGCACACACGCACCCACACACAGAGAAACAAATACAAACACACACACACACAAACAAACACACACATATATATATATCACTGCGAGTCTTACCCACCAGTTTACCTTTCAGAGGTGGATAATAAACCCAGTTCGCACTTGTCTACCTAGTCTAATAGGTTCCAGTAAAGAGTCTCATAAAGACACGACTCTTAATGGAGTCATGCAGGCAGTGCTTGATCAGACCAGACAATCCCATTAAATGACCAACAGAAACACCGTCCTGTAAAATCCTGAGTAGAAGCCGTCTGACAGTAAACACTGACCACCTCGTAACGTCAGTGATTAATGGCTCTAAAGTGGGGTTACCACTGAGCTCATCTTGCCAAGGACTATCGCCGACTTGACTGGCAGTTCGAAAACAAAACAAAATGGCTTTGTGCCAAATCAGTTAAATACCATAAATTCTCACTGTTGTTGAGGACTGCCAATGGTTTTGAAGAACAGTAAAATTAGATTAGATTAGATTTGACTTTATTGTCATTACACATATATAAATACAGTATCTCGCTGTGTGTGATCCCACCCAGTACCTGGGGGCCCTGACACCTCTTTAATGTGTAGCCTGTGGACAGTACTCCTCAAAGTGGCCATTTATCACAACAAATGCCCCTGGACAGCTGCAGATGAATGGCTACTACACTACACTGGATATGTGTAGAGAGTAGAGAATGCCATGGAGGACCTCTGTGTTTCTCATGTGATTTCTCGCCAAGTCGGTTAAAATCCTATTAAAGTGCATCATGCCTAGCATACATCCACCCCTGAGATAATCTAATCAGCTAATGGGCATGGTGCATATCCCAAGGCCCACCTTTGTCAGGGAGGGCCACACACACACACACACACACACACAGTGGCCTGCGGGGCCTGCTTATACTCTCAGCCTATAATGATGAATGTGGATGGTGATGATGATGATACTTGTTATGATGAAGATCATGCTGTTGCTGACAATGACGATGATGGTGATGACAAATGCCATCAGCTGGCCCTTAAAGGTCACATTCGCGGAGCCCCATGAATGGATGCAGGCCAGAGACAGGCAGCAGAGGCCCTCTGATCAAACAAGCCATCAGCTATTAGAGAGGCGCATTAGAGCAGCCTCTGGCGTTAGACACGGGAGAGGATAAGCACATGTGAGGAGGATGCAATCACTGATAGAAACAGAGAAAGAGAGACAGAGAGAAAGATAGAGAGAGTGAGAGGGAGAGAGAGATAGAGAAAAAGATAGAGTGAGGGAGAGAGAGAGAGACAGAGACAGAGAGAGAGTGAGGGAGAGAGAGACAGACAGAGAGAGAGAGAGAGGAAAGGGAAGGGAAGGGAAGTGAAGAGAGGGGAAAGAAAGAGGAGAGGAAAAAAGACGAAAAGGGAAGAGAGGGAAAGAAAAAGAGAAACGAACAAAACATAAAAGGAAGAAAAGAAGTGATAAACCGAGAGAGACAAAGACAGAAGGACAACAAAAGAGATACAGGAGGCTTTCCTGTCTAAAGGATCTTTACTGAACCATGGTGTGGATCAAAGATACTTAAAAATGCTACTATGTGTAGCTGTGCAGTCACACCATAGAAGAGAGAGCGGGAGAAAGACAGAGAGAGAGGAGTAAAGAGAGAGAGAGGGAAAGGGAGAAATAGAGAGGAATAAAGAGAGAGACAGAGAGAGGAATAAAAAGAGAGAGAGAGAGGGACAAAGAGAGGGAGAGGGAGTCTGGAGCTAAATAAATCACAAGGCCTGCTGCCTGGCATGGCAAGAGAGAAAAGGAATTTGCATGCCATTAACGAAAACGAGAGAGAGAGAGCAAGAAAAAAAGAGAAGAGCTGCATTTCTCCTGCATCTGCAGATCATTATTCACAGCAACGGCAATGGCAATTCGCCCTCCACTTACACAGACATTGCTTATTTCTGTTTGCCCTTAAAGCAATTAAGCCTGGATGAGCTTGCCCACTTTGTGTGTGTGTGTGAGTGAGTGAGTGAGTGTGTGTGCGTACATGCGTGAGTGAGTGAGTGAGTGAGTGAGTGAGTGAGTGAGTGAGTGAGCGAGCAAGGGAGGGAGTGAGGGAGGGAGGGAAAGAGGGAGGGATGTAGATGAACTGGGGAGAAGGGGGGTAGGCATCGCCCCAGACACACTATGAACGTGCCGCTCTCCTCTCCCACTACAAGCCCCCTTTCCATAAAACAGCCCGCAGCTGATTGTTTTGGCTTTGGAGATAAATCCGTTTGAGTGGGAATGAGAATGGAGAGCAAAGTGTGGAGAGAGGAAGGTGCTGAAGGAACACGAAAGATAAAGAAGATGGAGAGAGGATGATCAGAGAGAGGAGGGGAGGCATACAGGAGTGTGAATATACTGAAAGAGAGTGAGGGAGAGAAAGAAAGAGTGCCTAAGAGAGAGAAAGAGGAAAAGACTGAAAGAGACTGAGAGAGAGAGAGGGAGAGAAAGAGATGGAGAGAGAGAGACAGAGAGAGAGAGAGCGAGAGAGAGAGAGAGAGCAGGGGAGAACACTGAGTAGCTCTGAACCATGGAGTCACCCTTTTTAAAACGCAGCAAGCTACAGTCACCCAGATTATTAAGCAACCTTTCTAACAATAGATAGCACCGCAATTATTTCTCCTCAACAACTTCTGAGTACCTGACCCATCTCTGAACCGGTGTAATAATCATGCAAGCTACTGGCATTACACTTAAGCACTCCACTGCTTACATAAAAAGGAATTTGCACAGAATGTCCTAATTTCATTTAATGTCATCTTTAGAGACTCAAAGTTAGTAGTTGCCAACAAATGATTTAATGATAAAATGAAAAGACTGAGGACAATGTTTAGGTTTGTCATATCAGCAGCACATTCGTGTCATTTTTGAAGGTGTTATTTATTTCCCAACCATGTTTCCTTTTTTGCTTCATACCATTTCGCAGTGATCCATTGCTGTCCAGATGGTCAGACTGGCTTGTCAGAGTTGCTCCATTGTGGCGGGCAGATCTTTGACACATTGTTTGTGATTATTGGGGCGATTTGGTGATTGGGGGGCCGTAATCTGATTACGCGGAGCACAGAGACAGACAGATACGGTGTACCTCTTCCAGAGCCACAGCTACAAGCAACAGGAACAGCGACAGACTGAGGATCAACAAACATCTCAACCTGCCAAAGGGCAATTCTCTTTCAATTAGCCACGGAATCGCGGATCGCTTTAGCCCCGTCATCTCTCGGCTGTGTCACATCCATCTGTTCAGCAGTTACAGCCTTTTCTTTTTTTTAGGGGAATTTAGTTTCACTCAATCTAACAATTTCCACAGAACAATCCAATTCATTTCAAAGCTCTAACGGACACTGTGATGTTTCAACACCCTTACTCATGCTGCCTGGACCTGCGAGCTGACCAGCAGCTTGGGGAAACTGAGGTAAGGACCAATGCACACAGAGCGTCTCGGATGAGGTATTGCAAAACAGTGCTTCGGGTAGGTAAGGGGGGATAAAAGAGGTTTGCACCTGGTCTATACAAATAAACTGTTCAGATGCATATACTGGATTACCAAGTGGGAGCGGGTATGTGCGCGTGCGGGTGACTGCGCGTGTGACTGTGGGTGCGTGTATGGTTTGTGTACAGGAGAGAGCGAAATGATTCGAGAAAACGCACGTTTGGGTGTTAATCACTGAACTGGGAGTCAATCAAATCTCTGCACGGTTATAAACACAGCGGTTTTCGCGTTGACGATACAGTAACATTTAGACAACGAGCATCTGTCAACCAGGGTGTTTTCCCCTTAAGATGTTACGTTAGATTTATTAGACTAGAAATAACATAAAATAGAAGTTTTAGGGGGGTGGAGACTGTGTCTTTTGGACTAATTGTGATTATAATTTTAAAGACAAATTATTTCAATTCGGTTTATTTATTTATTTTATCTGTGAGTGCGGGTGGTGCGTACACACTCCCAGGTAGATTCCCATCCTCTCTACTGAAAGGCTGGCTTATAGCATTCAGCATCGGTCCCAGAAGTGTGAGCATTTGGAGTGTGTGAGCAATTTTTGCATGGAATTGTAAAATAATAGACCGCGCATCTGTTTTATATGATAATGGCAGGTTTAAAAAAAAGAAAAAAGAAAAAACAAGTCAGGGTATGTCAGTACACGAAAACTTTACATTATAATTCAAAACTGAAAATAAATCTCTGGCTGCGCGTCACAGAGCAAATTGGGTCAATTTTGAGCCCATTCCTCGACATCACCGAACTGGTGGCTTGATAGAAGGAGCATTTTAAGAGAACATTGGCAGATAAATTGTAAGAGTTGCTCATATTCCACGTGTGCCTTTCACCACAAAAAGGCAAAACGGCACAAGAAGGAGGACTATTTGAAACCATATAATTAAATTGGAGTATTCCCTGCGTAAAAGAAAAACGGCGATGAGGCACCTTCCACCCAGGGGAAATGAAAACACCTTTGCACACCACACAAATAAATCCAAGCATTTACCTTCTACTGCAGCCACCGCAGTGATTACACACAAAATCGTCAACATATCCACTGTCATGGCAAAGGAATATTCTCCGCTCTCTCTCTCCTAGTATGGAAAACCAACACGGCGTGCGCTCAAAATCCTCCAGTTGTCACAGAGCAGTATTCCAGTTCAGAGCGTTGTGCCACATTTCAAGCCGTAGTAAATAGTGTGTGAGAACTGTCCGGGAACAGAAGCCGAGCTCGAGGATGAACGGGTGGACGTGGGGAGGGGGGGGGGGGGGGGTTCTGAGGACCCCCTTATCTCTCTTTAAAACGTTTGGGCCAATCACGAAATGAACACTGAAAATCGCTAACCAATCGCAGATGTGCCACTCCTCCCACAAGTATTGTTAGTCAAAACACAAAAACTTTTCACTCGAACTGCGTTGCTTATGTTGAAAAAGGCAAGAGCGCCCACATATGGACAAATATTGATATTGCATTAGCCATAATTCATACACCTTCTTCCACACCTTTTACGACATCGTGGCGGAACTGATGACTACAATTACATTAGGGCCTAATCACTGAAAAGCTGTATGCTAATACTGCAATATAGATTTTAGCTTCTCGAAAGTTAAATAAAGTGTTTGTTGTGTGTGATTTCCGTTTAATTATGTGCAACATTTGATAGCACTTACTGTTATATAGCATTAGGCTGTAATATAGAAGCAATAGCTGCACTATGTTCGGTGATTACTGAGTGGTCATCAATGGACAACCATTCAGCATTTATAATTACAATAAAGCAAAACAACTAACACATGCTGTTGGCCTACTTGGGAATGTGTTAATTGTGTTAATGGACCTCTTCTGTGAAAAAGCCAGACCAGGCTTTATAGACCTGTCTAGGTTAATTGGTCTCACTTAACTGGCAGATTCAGGAACTTGATTATCAGGTGAGCTGGATTGAATATCTGCATGCATTAATGCATTATGCATGCATTACATGCTAGCAGATAAACACAGCTCTTGAGAACCCAATTAATGGTGTCCCTTAACTGGACATTAAAATGCACCGCAACCAGCACATGAGCAAGTGCATGAGTGGGAAAGGTAAGAAAGGAAGGAGAGAGATATATAGAGAGAGATAGAGAGAGAGAGAGAGAGTGAGAGAGCTCTCACCGTCCTCCATCTCTGGTCATTATGCACACTCACCACATAAACTCCTGATCACATGACTGTGAGCATGCTGAAACTGTGGGTCAAGCTTATTATCCGCGTTGCATTACAGGCAAGCCATTAGTGCCCTCACCATGCCCTGATCGCCCAGCTAACACAAAGGACATTCATTAATGATATTTAACAGGCTGCACACATACAGTAGCTCCACTCAATTTCCCTAGTTCTCTGTGTCTTCCGTCACTCCATCTTTCCCTCTGGGAGTAGCCTCTGGAGCAGATGGCTGTGCGAGGCACCGTCCCTGGCACAGCAGTCACCGCAGGAACAGGCCATGCTGTACTTCAGAGATGGGGCCTGAGTTTTGCTTATTGACAAAAAAAGGGGGAAAAAAGTGACACAGCCATCATACCTGTCCTACCCATCCTCCCCTATAACAGCCTGCCCATTGGTGTGTCACAAATGGTCAGTCCTGGGCTTCCCGTGCTTCCAGAAGCATCTATCGGAGGATCTATATTTTCAGGAGTCTTACAGTATGTTCTGAGCACCCTGTGTTCTCAGAGTCCTATATTGCCGTTCTATGTTTTGAGGGCTCTGTGTTCTCAGAGCCCTTATGTTTCCAAAGTCCTACGTTCAAAGAGATCTATGTTCCCAAGGCTCTATCTCTCCATACTTCCGTGTTCTCTGGGCCCTGTGTTACCAGCACCTCATGTTGCCAGGGTCCTATGTTTTTCAGGTTATCATGGTACGTAATGGAACCATACACGAAGGGTCCTTTGTAATCACCTGGAAAATAAGGGTGTTTTAGGGCTACGGCAACATAGGTACACTCCCACTGTCACACATTCAAAAACCTGCCTGTGCCCCAACAGCACCTGTGAGATAATACACAGCATTTCCAGCCTCACCACCATCTCCTCTTCTCTCCTCTTCTCACCTCTCCTCTCCTCTCCTCTCCTCTCCTCTCCTCTCCTCTCCTCTCCTCTCCTCTCCTCTCCTCTCCTCTTCTCACCTCTCCTCTCCTCTCCACCCCTCCCCTCCCCTCCCCTCCCCTCTCTTCACCTTACCTCTGTGCTTCTTCTCTGCACCCTACCTCATATCCTCTGCGCCCTACCTCATATCCTCTGCACCCTACCTCATATCCTCTGCACCCTACCTTATATCCTCTGCACAGGATTGGTAAGAAAATCCAATTCTGACTCCATATCCTGGCTGGCCACTACACGAGCGGCTGTGTCATTCGGCTGGACCTGTTGTTCAGCTCCAACAGGTGATACTAGCATTCCATTTTCTATCTGGTTAAATCAAATCCCCCTGCAGTTTCTTGACCGCATGGGAAGATGCATGTAAACATGTCACTGTAGCAAATCAAGACAGAAGACCAAGTTTACAGCATGAAACTCTTCTCAAAAGTGTAATGACAAGTTTATAAAAGAGCATGGCCTTTAGAAGGAACAGATTTTTTTTCTTTTCTTTAACACAACACATTTATGTCTTGTGCTGGCGGGGGCTCTTTCCCATTAAACAAACTGTATTGGTTGACATAAGACCCCCACCCCCCTACCCCCAATTAATGCACTGGTTGACTGTGGGGTTAATTCATTTTCGTACTACAGCCTGTGGTTCTGCACTTAAATTAACCCACCAATGGTGCACCAGAGGAGATGACAGAAGTATGTTAATTAGGAGCCTTCCTCCCTGAAGGCCCTCTGTCTCAGCCAAATTGGTCAATCAGTGTTAAACGCCATATAAAGCCATCAAGTCTATGTTAGAGGGCTAATATCTATAGCTTTATTATAGCTAATGGCAGTTCTGGGAGAGGCTCATTACTGCTTTGCTTAAAATAACGCCGTCATAGCCACGGCTATTAAGCCCAGCCTAATCTGTCCAATAACAGAAAACAGGAGAGGACAGAGGTGCCAAGTTGTCACCAAAAAAACGGCTGCAGAGCCGAAGAAGTGGAACATGGTACTCAAATAAATAAATAAATAATAAAAAATAAACAAATAAATAAATAAAAATATATTAAAAAAAAAAAAAAAATAGTCAAGTGGATTGAAATGCCTGAAGAGCATCCCGCGGCGGCTTCTGCCTATGGCCTGTTGTCTCGAGCCGCATTTTTCATTTTTAATGGTCTGGTGCGATACAGTCGGGGGTTGCCAGAGGTTGCATGGACCTGCTGCACGGTGGATTTACGAGGCACACTAACACCCCCCCCCAAACACACACACACACACACACCCTACCCCAAACCCTAAACTCCCACCTCCACACCCCCACAGCCCCCGATCTTCCAACCCAGCCACCTCCGCCTCCTCCCGCACCTCCGCCACAGCCAGCCTCCCGCTCTTATTTGTCATGGCCCGACTCTCTGTACATCCGAGGCGCCCTCTGACCCTCGGGGTCATCTCTGGAGAGGAACTGCATCCCGAACCAATCAATCCCTGTTTGCTGTGCGCGCCCCCTGGGAGAGAGACAGAGAGAGCGAGAGAGGGGGGTGATATTGGAGCACCACTTTTATCAGGCCCGCTACATTCACTACCACTAACCTCTTACACACACACACGCACACACACACACACTCGTATACACATGTACACACAGACAAACATGGTCTTAGAACAACCACTCCACAGAGACTGGCCTTTGCGAATGGATCTGTGGGCCACAATGGCAAACAAGCACCCCCAGCCCCCATTCCTCCAGCCTGCCACTCCAGCTGAGTCTCATCAAGGCACACCTTTACCGGCTTACTGCTGCTCACCACAGAAAGCTAAAGCTGCTGCTGGTCATGGTGGTGCTGGTGGTGGTGGGGTGTGTGTGTGTGTGTGTGTGTGTGTGTGTGTGTGTGTGTGTGTGTGTTTGCACGTGTGTACGTGCATGTGTGCGCATGCATGGGTGTGTGTGAGCATGAGTATGTGTGCATGTGTGTGTATGTGTGTGTGTGTGTGGGTGGGGGGGGTTGGCTGGAGTGTTATGGATGTGTTTGTACGAGTATGTTTGTGTGTGTGTGTGTGTGGCGGTGGTGGTGGTGATGGGAGGGGGGGTGCCTCTGAGCAAATGAATCAATAGCTTCCTGCTTCCTATACAGCACAGAGGGAAGGGGGGACTGTTGTGTAAATGTGTGTGTTGATTCATTACGACAGGAGTGGTCAGACACATGTAACCACAGCAGTGCTGCACAGTAACATTATTACCTGGCCCAGGTTTTGATGTAATAGGGAGGACAATTTCAAAACAAACAACCGCTCAGATATCTGATACCCTCAAGGCATGGATAACACAATCGCCAGAGATCCACCTCACAGTGCGCTCCAATATGTGTGTCTCTCCGCAACCATCCCTCCATTCACCCATCTAATACAACAGGGCTTGGATTCACAGCCAGCAAGTGAAACTGTATTCATCTCTTATAAATAGTAGCCTGGTAAACCAGCCCCTCGTACTTAATTTCATTTTGTGCAGAGGGTCTGGAACAGAGACCGTCAGAAACGATTTGCTGGAGGTGTGGACTCTGCTGAAGTTTAAAAAAAGTGCCTCTGCCTTTACCCAATCGCTAACGCCTGGTCGTCACGTATTTAATTAGCCTACCTACACACTACAATTCAAATGTACCACACAAGGTCGACGTCACAGCTAACGAACACACCCTCTGTTCGCTGATTGGATCGTACTTTCTGCGACTTGCCAAAATGCTCCTCAAGAGACTCCGGTCCAGACCCTCTGCACGAAATGAAATGAAGAACTAGGGGCAGGTTTACCAGGCTATATAAATAGAGCACAGCGATTTATTACGTGTTAAGTTATGAAACACGTTTGTTAGTTTCAATTAATGTTATACTAGATTATGGTTTTTTTATGCCATGCTCTAAATGTGTTATAAGTTTGGAAATAAAACGTACTGTTACAAGACCTGATGTACCTTATGGTCATAGTATGCAGATAGTATACTAGTGAGGATTTGGTACAATGTGTGGGTTTAACAGTAATAGTATGCCCAAACTGCATAATCAGTGTATGATTATTTGTGTGTGTGTGTGTGTGTGTGTGTGTGTGTGTGTGTGTGTGTGTGTGTGTGTAGGTGTGTGTGTGTGTGTGTGTGTGTGTGTGTGTGTGTGTGTGCACTGAAGACAGGAAGATTACTATGACCATGACCTGTAAGCACCAGGCAGAACGTCTTCACGTCTCACAGCAAGACACAACAACCCACTGACATTTCTGTCTCCATACCTCATTTATCCACATTTTTTGAAAATGTCAGCATTCTTTTAGCTCATTTCTGTCTCTTTTTTTCCCTGAAAAAGGTCCAAATTCAAACAGCTGTTGCAAGTCCAAAATAAAAATTAGAAAGCAATTGCAAAATGAAATAGTAACTGTTGTGGTGTAAATGTTTTTTTTTGTTGTTTTTTTTTTATCAGTTTTTGTCAGTCAATTTTGCATGCTGAGAGATGATGAACTGGTGTTGTGAGAGACTGAATTTCAAACAGGGATTCGCACATGGCCTCCTGTGTGCGCTTTCCCATCAAAAGGTTGGAGCAGGCATCTGTAGGCAAAAAGAAGGCAACAGTTTTGTCAACATTCAGTAAATTGGATGGCAGAGAAGGGAGAAAGAGAAAAAGGGAGGGGGAGGAGACAGAGACAGAGTGAGATAGAAAGAGAGAGAGAGAGGAGAGAGAGAGAAAGGGAGAGAGGGAAAGAGAGATAGAGAGAACAAGAGGGAGAGGGAGAGAGAGAGAGAGAGAGAGATGAGGATATATTCATAGAAAGAGAACACAGCATGGGAGGTCGATGCTCAGGGGAGAGACAGGATGGAGGGGTGAAGGGATGGAGGGATAGAGGGATGGAGGGGTGGAGGGATGGAGGGGGTGGAGTAGAGGGGCTTCTGTCTTCTGATAACAACAGAGGAATGAAAATGAAATGTCCTACAACAACCACATACACATACACACACCCACACACGCACACACACTAACACGCACCTACAGGGCACATATATCTACAAACACACACACACACACACACACACTACAAAAGACGCATGTCCACACAAAAGGACCATCTATATGTACATCTACATGCACAGACACACTCATATATACATATACTGTACATCTACAGAGCCTACAAACACAGAAAAATGCTCACAATAAACACAAATGCAAACAGACACACACACACATAGACACACGTGTGCACACGCACACGCACACACACACACACACACACACACACACACACACACACACACACACACACACACACACACACATACACACACACACTAGCATAGCTTCCTGGGGGGACAGGATAGTTATTACAAGCTGTGTCACATCATGCGTTCATTCATCTTGCCCTGCCGTAGCCAGCTATGAGGCCGCCGAGGTCTGAACCTCGGTCATTTTTTTAAGATTAAGATTAACATTAAGGTTGTCTCTTAGGAAAAATGAATTGTTAATTTGTAACTCGGGGAAGTTAACACAGTCCAGTAGACACTGCATGTTTTTTTTTTTTTTTTCGTGGTGTCAGTGGTAACTATCAGCGCACTGTCATTAAGCTGCTAAAATTTTAAATTTTAAATTTTTTAAAACAGTTTTACGTTGTTTGTGATTTAAAAAATAAATGACTCGATAAGGCAAAGCGAAGCGGAAAGTTTTAGCTTACGTTTGCCATGGATAACTCATATCTCATGGATAGCTGAGATATGAGAGAGGATCAGAGGATCTTGGTGGGATTGGGTCCTCTGCGTCTGTATCTTGCATGCATGAGAGAGCAAGAAAGAACAGACGATTTTCACCATTAAATCATTAAAAGTACTTTCAATAGATCTCTTGTGTGACATGTAATTCACTCTCACTCATTAAATATGTTGTTGGCACACCTCAATAGTTTTGCAATCTTAGCTGCAGCCCTGGTCTCCACAGCTATCCCAGGCATCTCTTCACAAGAGATGAGCACACATGGGTTTGCACAGGACATCGAGAAAAATAGCAAACATCAGGCGCCCATTTCACATTGCTGCCCCTGAGGCCAACAGCTGAAAACTGAGTTTGGTACAGGTGCACAGCGTTCAGACATTTGGAAAAAAAAAAAAAAAAAAACATTGCAAAGATTCAAATCTAGGTCTACTTCTGTCATTTTGTATTATGATTCCCTACTACATAAAACACATTAGAAAGATGAAATTGATTCATTTTCTGTGTGTCTTTTTTTCACTCCAACAATACCATCTTATATCCTATAGTATGCTGAGAGTAATCATTCAGGAAGATGGCTCCTGCTGTTGCCATGTGCCTCGCAGAATTACAATTTCCTCCTGCGGCCAGCCTGTCTCCTCATGACACTGTGTTCCCCTGCCCTGGCCAATAAACCGCTGCCGTGCCCGCCAGGCACTAAAAATTCATATTAATATATCAACAGTTTCCTTAGACATGGTGGACAGACAGAGAGTCACAAAAGCGATGAGAGGGCGAGCCAAATGTAGGCACCCTATTAATTGACCTGTCACTGGTGCTGCGAATGATGTTTCCTGCTCTCTCTCTCTCTCTCTCTCTCTCTCTCTCTCTCTCTATCTCTCTCTTTCTCTCTCTTTGTTTTTTTCTTTCCCATATTTCCCCTCTGCCTTTCTCCCACTCTGTCTTTTTCAATTTCTCTCTCCCCTTCTCACACTCTCTCTCTTTCTCATTCTCTGTCTGCCCCTCTCTCTCTCTCACTTTCCCCACTTTCTCTTGTCTTGAGCCGTCTGTGTTCTTCGCTCAGGCTGCTCTTTAGCTGTCACAATGAGCTTTCAGTCCGACAACAGCCTCCACCCCACCATCAGCAGCCCTCTCAGGTAAATGGGAGGGAGACTAGACTGCGATCAGGAGCCCCAGAGAGCAGGCAGACAGTTCATTATGAAGGTGAAGAGAAGACAGCGATGGAGCCATTGTTTTTTTCCCATTTAATGGAATGTGCTTAACCTCCTCCTTTTGGTTTATGAATGAATAGGGATGCTCGCCAGTCACACATTTGCCACAAATTATGTCCACGGGGACACACCGGACACATTTAAATGGATGGTGTGACAGAGAAAGAGACAAAAGGGGGGGGGAGGGGGAGATGAAGGAAGAGAAAGAGAGAGAGAGAGAGAGGGACAGACAGACAGGCAGAGAGAAAGAGAGACAAAGAACAAAGAACAAAATGAAATGAAAGGAAAGGAGAGAGAAGTAATTTTTCAATATGATTTGCATCCGACACCCACCCCTTTTTTTTTGCTCCATTGGCATAGTTATTCCCTTTGCTGCCTGACTATCAGTGATTGATTAATAAATAATTAGGCCACTGTGTTTCAGGTTGTGTTTTCCCAGGTAGGTGAGTCTACAGCAGGAAAACACAAGGGAGACTCAGTGTGACTCCAGACTCATAAGAATATCATTAACCGCATGGCAGTCCCTCCTGGATTTTGCCATCTTGCATTTTCGCAAATGCAGTCACATCCAAGAATCTCCTGCCTGTGCCACTGCCAGTTGCAACTTTGCCAGTTGCATTTGCTTTTTCCAAAAAATATCTCAAAGGAAAAAGGACCAGCCACTGAATTGTATTATTTACTATTTAATTTATTTGCCCCAGTCACTTCAGTTGTAGTTTTTTAAAACTGGCTTAACAAATTCAGTCATTTTGGCCACAGCAAGCTCCGGTAAGATCCTGGGGATGACCCGATATTTAGTGATTCAAACATGAGATTGAAAAAAAAAAATCAGTCCCTCAAATAACCCTGCCCCAACCCCCAACAAACCCTCACAAGACTGTGGAGTGGTGAGACTATTATTGATCACAGATTTCCTCTGCAAAGTTATGATCTCTCCTCGAGCTGAGCCTTATTGCATAGGACTCCACATTCACTGGAAGCAGACTATAAATCTGGACCTAGAAGCGACGCCTTCTGCTAGTTCTGTCTGCTATTAACGTAGGGAAGAGAGATAGATGGAGACATTTGTCACGAAGCCACAAAGAAGTGTGATTAATAATTCACATACTCTAATTAAATACATTAACATTTTATAATTAAAGACATTTACCACTTTCAGGGTTAATTGGGGTGCCATCCACCTCAGGAAGTTGAGCGTGTTGAGTATTGTAGGCAGTCTCCATATACTCAGCTCCAATCTGGCTGCAAGGAGGTGGAATACTGAACGCTTGGAGATGAGAGATGCTGAGGTTAAGAGGTGATAGCACAGAGAATCAGAGCACATACCATAGCCTCAGCATGCGTCAAGGTAACAGAGCTGGAATTATAAATCATTGAAGGACAAACTTTCCAGTGAGGTGATGTATAGTCATTAAGTGGTGGGATTCTGAAAAAAATGGTGAAGTGATATGCCCTCAGACGAGGGAGCTTCGGTTGTATCCATAGCCCTGCTATCTCTACACCATCTGCACTGCAGGTCTGCCATGAAGTAAAGCCAAGTCAGCATCTCCTTGGTGTAACTTCGCGAACTTGCAGCAAGAAACTAAGATCCTGCACAACACAAGCCGGTCTGGGAAACCTGCCCTCGGTTCATTATCTGATTTGGCACACAGATAAGAAGCCCCTCTAGGTGATAACAGCCTTGTGGTTCACTCTGTCCACTTTCGCCTGCTGAAAATGTTTTACACACAAGTGACAAGAGTGTTTGTCACCCTGGGCCTCCTCAAACTGTGTCGTACAAAGGCAGCACATCAAATGCGATTGTGCGGGGCGAGCTCCACCAAAGCAATACTCTGCCAGTGCGACGAGGCCTCCCCGTGGTACGGTACCGGGGCTGACACCTCCATTGTCTTCGGTGGGGGAAGAAGAATGAGCATTTATACAAACAAATCAGCCGGAGAAAGATATTACTTTGCCTGCGCAAGGTTTGCTCCATTACCATATACCATCTATTGGAATAATAGTCAATTACAATATCATTATGTTGAATAGGACTGCTGTCGTGAATGCTAAATGTGCTTCCGGACAGACCTTGAAGCAGAGATTGTGGAGCATATATTCACAGACTATGCTCACTGACTAAATTTACAGCTCTGGTTAGGGGCTGTAATGAAACTGCTGAATCATAGCTGAAAGCATAATGTAAAACAGGCTGTTATAGTCTTTCATCCCATATGCTGTTCCACTGTCCTGTTAAACTGCTGATTGATGCTGTAATTACATTTCAATTTCCAAAAAAGCATATGTAACCAAGAGTAAAATTCAAGTTTGCTTTTTAAAAAAAATGCTTTACAGTTTTCCACTTACACGTTTCAGTTGTTTTCTGCCGTCTGTCAAAATTGTTATTCCAGCATTACAATGTGGAGCAGGATTTTATTTTCATCATATATGTACCATTTATATGTGTGTGTTTATTGCAGGTTGACAAGCAGTGACAAATTCACTGTGCATCTACCATAAACATTCGAAATATCATAGAGAGGCAAGTACATGCATGGTAACCAGTCCACACACTGGCATGTCCCATGAACCCCCTGCCACACACACTTAGGCAGAGAGAGACTGTGTGTGTGTGTGTGTGTGTGTGTGTGTGTGTGTGTATGAGAAGGAAAAAGAGAGAGATTTCTAGATGTCAGATGTAACCTTTTCCAGTGAATACCTCTTACCATGCACAAGGGCAAGGCCCGCGTCAATAAATACCTCCCATGGCAATCTTCTAATCTTTCAATAAAATCCAGCCATGATTTTGTGGCGCAAAAAATCCTACTGCAAATGTCAAGGTCTTTAAGTGTTTTCCCAAAGGCCTGCACTCAAACGTGTTAGAGCAAAGTGGACATCAGCGCACTGATGCAGTATTGCAACGCAGCCTGCTAACTCACGTGATGTTAGCATGTGAAAATAGATAATCTCCAACTGCAACGGCTGTCCCTTTTCTTATAGCATGTGACCCTTCCTCTACAATTGCCAATTCTCAGACACTGTGTTTACCAATTGTAGCATGGCTGTGTTTCACTGGGCAAGTAATATAGCTATTAAGCTAAAAGCCATTTAGGTCAATATATAAATTTAAAGTAATTTCAAACAGAGTTATACATTAAAACTAATTCAGAGCTCTCTTCTTAAATTTAAAGTAAGTTTGCATTTCTGTTGTAAATGTGGGTAATTTGGACCAGTGTTACGAATTTAAGGTTATTTAAAGTTATTCAAAGCTGTAATTTTAGTTAATTTAGGTAATTTGGGGGTTAAGTGGGTGCTATATGATCACTTCATGACATGGTTTAATTGATTAATGTCTCTAATCACTACTTATAACCATGAGCAAAGCAAGAAAATCTCGAAAATAGTTCCATTTCCTGGGATTCCAGCATTCCACAGGTGGACTAATACCACAGGTGCAGTCTACAGTGAATACCACAGAGATGAAGTGATTTATCTGAACATGTCATCACCGGCTGAGATGGGGAGGGGGGAGAGGGGGCAATGGAAGGATGAGACTAATAGTGAGATTCTCACCCCCAAATGGGAAAGGATGCTGTTAAAAAAAAAATCTGATATTGTTGTAAAAGGCTGTTAGTATCCCTGCGGCCAGCTTTCTCACCTAGCCCCAGTTGCGGATCCTATTACTTGCCAATTTCCTAGTCAATGATTTTTCATTTCTGCCATATTCCCAGGCTCCCGCGCTTGTTGAAAGGGTGATGGATGGCCTGTCTGGGTGCGAGGGGTGGAGTGGGCTGGAGTGGGGTGGGAGTGGGAGTGGGGTGGGAGTGCTGGAGGTGGTGGTGGTGGTGGCGACGGGGAGAGGGTGTGTGTGAGTGGGAGGGGTGAGGGGTGAGGGGTGGGATGGTAGGGTTCATCCTCTGACACATAGCAGAGAAGAAGCTCAGAAGTGCCAGTGATGCATTACCTGCCTGCAGGTTGCATTTGCAAAGTCACTGCAAATGTAAGTAGAAAGCAAAATAATTTGGTAGGGAACTGACAAAATGCAAAGTTCAGAGTAGAGTATGGCTACGCTTTTGTTTTGTCAGTGACAAGGGCGTCAATACACTTGGGCATTCTTGGGCTGGGATGCTAGGAATAGCCCCAGATCTCTGTGCCGTCAAAATCTAATAATAATACAGATATTCACTTCCTTACAGGCTATTCTATCTTTAATGTAAACATAAAACTACTCTTTATGCCCCGATTTGAGTCATGACAGCTGGCCTTTCCTGTCATTCGCAAACTAGGTTAAAATTGCAGGTTAATCAGCCCACTTTTCTAAATTTCTCAGGGAAAAAAAAAAAACAAAACCCCTCATAAAAAGGACTGTAACTTCTGGGCTGTAGCCCCAAATGTTTTAAATAGCTAGCGATGGCCCTGGTTTGTGCCATTTAGTCTGGTGACAGTTCAGACTGTGCTTTTTTGTGACCCTCCCAGACATGAGTTTTTTTCCCATACATATATATGCAATTACAAGCTATTTTGGAATTTGATTGTGATTGAGAAAGATAATACAGTACAATAATACAACTCACTGGCACTAGACACAGACACTGCACAGACAAAGACACAGACACACACACATACACACACACATACACACACACACACACACACACACACATACACACAAACATATAAACTTGTAAATATGCATGCAGATAAACAAACACCGACCCAACGCCCCCCCCCCAACCCCCCCCCCCCCCCCCCCCCCCCCCCCCCCCCCACACACACACACACACACATCCACACACACACACCACCACCACCACTACCACTGCCAAAACACAAACATACAAATTATCTTCATGCAGACAGGCAGACAGATGGACAGACCAGACCCCCCCCCCCCCCTCCCAACACAGACACACACAGACACACAACACACACACAAAATCATTCAGACAGCATTTGATAATAGTCATGAACCATATACAGAAGAGCCAGGGAGTACAAGAAAACAGGGAAGGAGAATTAGCAGCCCCAGCCACAGACAAACCAATTACTCTGCCTGCCAATTATGGGCAGCCGCGAGTGCCACCGGTGCTCCATGCGGCGTCTGAGATGCCTAAAGTCATCTCTAGAGTTTTTGTAACCACAGCAACTGCTGCTCGCAAAATTGTGAATCAATTCAGAATCCATAAGAATCAAGGGGGAGTGATGAGTCTTATTCCGAACTCGGCTCATGGGGGTTCATTATCATGCAACTGTGGTACACAGGAACTGACTGTCACTGCAAGACATTTTAGGAAGATTTGCTAATAAGGTGAGCAAGCAAACTGTCTAATAATAATAATAATAATAATAATAATAATAATAATAATAATAATAATAATAATAATAATAATAATAATAATAATCATAATAATAATAATAAAACAACAACCACAACAATATTAATATTAATATTAATATTAATATTAATATTAATATTAATATTGATGTTGATATTAATAGTCATAATCATAATCATACTAATAACTACAGAATGTAATTCCAGGGAGATACCAATTAATGAAAATGCAAACTTTAATTTAGAAACAGTTGTGGGCAGACCAAACAGTTGGCTGGAAGCATAGTTGATCACAACTGACAGTTTGAAGTAGCCAGGCTAGCGCTGCCTATGTGCTTCCACTTAATTTGTCTAATTTTTGTTAAGCTCCACCACTGGTCAGAGAGCTATCTGTAGGCTTCAGTTTGCATCTGAAACTTATCCACTGACATACATTCACTCCACAGTGGGTGAATATTTTCTGTTTCAACCACTATGGGGCCAACTGGCAAATTAAACTTTTGTCAAAACCCGTAGGAAGTAGGCCAATTACATATTTGATGGTTGATAAAATTTAGCAAGCATTCTTCTTATTCTGATTTTCACTTTTCGTTATAGGTTAACAACACATAAAGTATAGTTTTGCCTGACAGTTTGAATGGCTGAACAGGTAAATAGTGGAATACAGTATTTTTAAATAGTTAAATCATTTGACAGGGAATTATTGTAGCGAGTGAGTGATGTGGCCCTTCTGATCAGAAACTCACCACTTCCTAGTATCCCATTAACTTACTATAAGCTAACAATACTAATAGTGTTACTAGATATGTATACCGACTAGATGCCGCTTTCAGCTTCTCAGCATGCATCTACAATGCTGCCTTCTTCCCACGGACGACTTCAAGCAGAGATATTAAGTCTGTGTTTGAACAGCATATCAAACTGGTAAAAATGTTGGACTTTTGACAAACAAATGTGTATGAAAGTTTCATTTTGTAGTAAAAGAAGAAAATGTTTATGTAAAATGTGAATGAAAGTCGGGTCCGCAAATAGACATATGTCCAGAATGTGCCTGGTGTAGCCAGTGATAAAGTGGCACCTGCAGTATACCCCTCCAAGGTGTGCAGGCCTTCTGCAGCCTTAGTACGATGTTAGTCGCAATTTCATGCATCATGTGCAGGAGTGCTCGTACCTCAATTATATGATAGCAGTAGCCCTGTGTGCTGATATCGGTAAATACAAAAAGTTTTGGTGTCATGCTTTGTGCCGCCATGCCTGTCCACAGCAGCAACCTGGCAGGCATACCAGTCCTTGAAGGGATAGCCACTATACACATACTTTGAGTTCTAGAAAACAATAAAGGTAGAAACACTCTCATTACAATGTAACATAACTGTTCCACAGATGAGCAGTATAACTTATATTGCATAGGATACATGTCACATCATTAACGCAGCGGCATGTATTCTGTTTAGATTGTTAGCCTGCCAAAAAGATTATGGTTTTTGCTTTTGTTGGTTTGTTTTTGCAAAATTATGCAAAAAGTTATGAACATATTTGTCACTACATTTGGAAATTGGCTAATGAAAAAATGATTATAGCACCGTCTGAATCCAGGCATTATTTCAAAGGATTTCTTATTCTTGGGAAATACAGGGCATGCCTTGGCGGATAGGTCTGCACTCTCAATTAATACTTTCTAGTCTCTCAATATGTTATTTGTCTTGCTGGCCACACCTACACTCTAGTCCAGACACACAGTGACACAAGGCAATACATGAATGTATCTAAATCACCATAAGGTACACAAATATGAATCCATATAAGAGTATCCTGTGTGTGTTTGTAGGTGATTTGGAATGAAGAGCTTTAATTGGGTTTATTAAAGTAACACAAACTATTAAGGCACAGTGACCTACCAGCTCCATTCCACTTCCTTCGTTTGAGATCAGGCTCACGTAGTCATCTTGAAAACATAACACAAAGTTACCTGACTGTTTAAATATATGCATATATCTCACATTACTTTACTTGTGTCAACATGTGCTGCCCCTTTAGATGTAAAACATTGTCTGACAGTAGAAAAATGTAGCTTTAGAATAATTATTTGTCATATCTGATGCACTACCTCACTCGACATTTATTAGTTCGACGAAAAGGGGTGGTTCTCGGTTTTCTTTATATGCTCCTACTTAGCAAGGTTCCTATAGTGTGAAAGCAACCATACCTAAATTGGACGGAACAGTAGACATTAGTGCATTATTATTATCGAAAGTGGCGTGTTTTAATCCGGTTGTGGTGGCGATGATCTTCGTGGTCTATTTTGGTTAGTTTAGAACTATGCAAATGTGAAAACAAACCGTACCCACGTCTGTTTGCTACATTGTAACATTTTTCTGACTAGTTTGGACCAAAGCAATCAAACTATAAGTCTGAAAGTGCCCTAAGTCAATCTCCTGAAACTGCCTTGCCCTGCATATCTGCAGTCTATCCCTGATGAAAGATGAAGGAAAGAATGATGCAGCAGGGTTACTGTAGCCAGGTAAACCCACCTTCATACTTCATTTTATTTTGTACAGAGGGTCTGGACCGGAATCTGTTGAGGAGCATGTTAGAGGACCAAACAACTACTATCCAATCAACAAACAGAAGGTGTGTTTGTGAGCCATGACGCTGACTTTGTGTGTTACATTTGAATTGTAGTGCGTAGGTAGGCTAATTGCATACTGACGACTGAGGCGTTAGCGATGAGCAATGCAGAATGGCCGTTTTAACCTTCAGCAGAGTCCACACTTCCAGGAAGAAATCGTTTCTCACGGCCTCCGCTCCAGACCCTCTGTAGAAAATGAAACTAGATGTACCGCATAGCGGTACATGGTATGACCGCCGCAGTATATTGAAATGTGGGAACTGTTGGTATGATGAGTGTGTGGTAGGGCAGTGTTGTGAGGTGAGAATTTCTGTGGAAATGATTTCCTGGAAGTCAGCATGGATGTGGGTTTTGAATAAATGACATTGGCCGGGTTTCCCAGTTAAGAACCTTCTTAACGAGTTAAGAAGGCACTTAAGAAGAGGTCGGCTAAGAGGAAGCGTTAAGATAAGAGTGTTTCCCAAACGCCTTCTTAACGCCCTTCTTACCAACGTCTTAAGAACCGTCTTATCTGCCTTCTTAACTGAAGCGCAATGAGCAATCGATCTCAGAATGGCCGATTGGAGCGCATAGTTACCATAGTAAAATCAAAGATTTTAGAGCGCTACTCTAGAATCTTTGGTAAAATGCTCCAAACTGAAGTGGTATAACACGTGGCGTCTGACTGAACTCATCAATAAAATACCGGCTAAAAGTATGACATTTGTCGTCACGACACAAAAACAAAGTGACACATATAATAATACCGAAACAAAGACCAGGGAAATAAAAATGGAAACACAAAATGAAATCAGTATGTCATTTCATTTAATGTGTAGGCTATATTCTTATCTGTCTGATAGAAATCTGCTACATGAGGAGAATATGTGTGAAAACCGAGAAATTGGCGTCCCCTTGTCATGAACGATAGGGAAAAGGGGGAAAACACGATCAGGAAAACTGGACGTACTGCATTAATATCTCCTTGCTTACTGTCACATTGCTTTACCTGCCTGAGGGGGTGCTGTTTTCACTGTTTTGTCGCTAAGAAGGGTGTTAAGATTGGGTTCAGAACTTCTTAGAGATCCTTCTTAACGGCAGGTCTTCTTAGGCTAAGAAGCATTTTGGGAAACGCGGTTGCTTCTTACGGGAGCCTTAAGAAGGGTCTTAAGAAGTTCTTAGCGCTAAGAACTTCTTAACTGCATTTGGGAAACCCGGCCATTGTGTGTGTGTTTGTGTAGTGTGTAGGAGTGATTTGTGAAGGCAAGGAATAGTCAAAATGAGATTTTAATGTCAGGGCCTTTGTTGTACTACCGATGGAGTGTGGAGTTTCTTCGAGCTGTTTTAATGGTTTGCAAATAGCGTAGTTGTCATGCTTCGTCTAAGGACACCTACCACTTCCATTGTTAGCCTTCTGGGACAAACGATAAAAAATAGTTAAATTCTGAATGCAACAGGCTAAATCAATTTTGCTCTCAGTACACATTACCAACTCGGTATGATGTTTTAACATGCCAATTTTCATTTTACACCGAAGTTCTCCTTTAACGCTCTTTTTCTATTATTGATCACTATTTCACTGGAAGACCAACCTGGTGAGGCTGTGCATCCTAAACTAAACTGGCCCTAAACTAAACACCCTCTAAATACATACATTTCACCTAAAAAAGAAGGTTGAAGCCCTCAAGGGGAGAGTATGGGGAAAGAACTGGAATGTAAAAGGCACTGCCATCTAGTAGGGTTGCATAATATATCGAAAATATTGTGATATCGCAACATAGAGTATTGTTATACACATATCCAAAACATGGCTTAACTGGAATAAATGGGACATTTCTGTGAAACAACTTACAGTAATTTCCATTTATTCCAGTTAAGCTTTGTTTCTACATGTAAAGATATTTGGGAAATCAAATACAGTCTTACTGCCCTTGTTATCCACCCCAAAGGCTGCGCAGTGCCTACGATGAAGATCAAGCTAAAAGTTGTTAAAACTATATGGAAATATGGAGTTTCTTTGATCTCAAAACATATCGTCATAAAACATAGCGTCGTTACCACATAGCGCACATTCGTCTAAGGGCACCTACCACTTCCATTGTTAGCCTTCTGGGACAAACTGATAAGAAAAGTAAGTTACCCGCCTGAATTGGCCGGGTTAAGATCAATTTTGCTCCTCAGTTACAGATACCAATAGGTCGGCTAAGAGGAAGAGTTAAGATAAGAGTGTTTCCCAGACGCCTTCTTAACGCCCTTCTTGCCAACGTCTTAAGAACCTTCTTATCTGCCTTCTTAACTGGAGCGCAATGAGCAATCGATGCCAGAATGGCCGATTGGAGCGCATAGTTACCATAGTAAAATCAAAGAGCTACTCTAGAATCTTTGGTAAAATTCTCCCAACTGAAGTTGTGGTATAACACGTGGCGTCCGACTGAACTCATCTTGTCATCACATGGCTAAACAAAAACATTTGATGGCACAAATTGACACAAATAATTACCAAAACACACAGAAACCAGGGAAATAAAAATGGAAACACAAAATGAATGATCAGTATGACATTTCATTTCATGTGTATATTCTTATTTGTCTGATATAAATCTGCAATATGAGGAGTAAATATGTGAAAAACATAGAAATTGCTGTCCCCTTGTCATGAACGACAGGGAAAAGGGGGAAAACACGATCAGGAGAAATGGACGTAGGCTACTGCATGAGTATCTCCTTGCTTAGTGTGACATTGCTTTACCTGCCTGAGGGGGTGCTGTTTTCACTGTTTTGGCGCTAAGAAGGGTGTTAAGAACGCTCCAGACCGTTCTTAGAGATCCTTCTTAACGGCAGGTCTATACATAGTGATGTTGAAGGCTCCAGACCCTTCTTAGAGATCCTTCTTAACGGCAGGTCTTCTTAGGCTAGAAGCATTTTGGGAAAAGCTGTTGCTTCTTACGGGAGCCTTAAGAAGGGTCTAAAGACGTTCTTAACGCTAAGAACTTCTTAACTGCATCCGGCCATTGTCTTGAACTTGATGGCCTCCTCCAAACTTAGTGCAGTTATAGCCATGGAGGGCGCCGCAAAGTGATATCAGAAGTGCCTTTCACCCACTTAAGTTGATGAACCGCTGAAACGATTTTGTAATATTATTTTAAGGTTGGAAGAATAAGAAACAAACAAACAAACAAAGAAGACTTCGAAGATGATGATAATGATGATGGCGGCAGATAAGAAGCAGATAGGAAGTTCCTGTCAGTGAAACGTTATCAATGGAACGTGTTTCTTTTCTGTAAGTTGTCATAGTCTTCAGCGGCCTGAAAAATTGTATGTTACCAATACATGTGAAATAGAATAACCCGCGACCTTGTATCCTTAGACAGTACAATGATGGATATCTGAAGAAAGGCTGGCACCCAGACACAGCACTGCATTTTATTCGAAAGTATTTTAGCCCCCAGACACACCTGCTAAAATACTAGAAAGTGAAACACATCAGCAACAACAACAAAATGTATCAAACACACACAAACAGGCGTAGCCGCAAACATTCTGGAATTGTAAGTCTTTATGACTTTGTTGACGGACTGACTACCGTTTCCCCAGTAACAAAGGATTCCAATCAAACACAACAGGTGAAGAGCACACATCACCTCGCAAGACCAACAACTGCGTGTTTTGCATACTTAACCAATGGGTTAATATTTATATCAGCGGATTCCCTTATCGGGGAATACCGAAGTACAGAATTTATTGATTTATAGAGTTTATTGGTCGAAAATATTCATCCCCCGAGGGCAGCACTGATGTGAGATGGATGAAATAAACGCTGTGTGTGTGCCTATGTTCGTGCATTTGGAGGATGCGAGTGAGAATCCTGTCTCTGCGCAGCGGAAAAGGAAGAATGCGCAGGAAGAATCGCTGAAACCAGTGTGTATCTTTTTGTCATTTCACTCATTTGACTGACTTTTTTGTGACACATGCCGTTGGATTGTTCCCGTCTTGCCTTCAAGTATTTTACAAAGGGCAAATAACGTGACTTACCTAATAATATAAACAAATTGGCTACCGTAATTGCATAGCTTACTGGAAGCTTATATGTCCTTAACTGTTTTTTGTCAGCATGTTTAATTGGGTCTATAAGTGATCTCAGCGAGCGGATCTCTTTTCTCCACCTCTCGCCGAATATGGGTTACGAAGCTATGGTAAGTGATATTGAAAAGACAGCTAGAGTATAAGAACAAAACATGTAAAGAATCACCTTCTTTAAATAAGATATGAAAGACGTCCACAGCGCCACCCCCTAGGTTTTTAAATATGAAACAGTCTAGGACGGTCAGTGCAGGACTTTGACTCGTCACGTCAGCACCACCTACAGACAGAATTAGGGTATGACTGCTCAGAAAACATTCACGAGCAGGAGCAAAGCCGTCAGCCACTGATACGTTCATGACATGATACATTCATGACGTCTCTCTCTCTCTCTCTCTCTCTCTCTCTCTCTCTCTCTCTCTCTCTCTCTCTCTCTCTCTCTCTCTATGTCATGAATCATTTTAAAATGTAAGCACGTCAGGTCCAGAGGCCCAAGTGACCCAAGTCTGCATGACTGACTGCAGCTTTTTAATTCAAAGCTGTTTTTACAAGACACTTCAGTGTTTCCCAAGATACTAGTGCCATTATTAATGCTATCTTTTAAATATCAACAACATTCATACGCTTGTGTTGAAACATAATTAACCACAATAGTTAATCTACTGCTTTTTATGGCAATATTATTGCTGCTTTTGTTAATTTTGTTGTCTCTTATTATATATTCAAGGTCTCTACATATAGTTCTACAGGGTCAAAGCAGCGTGGTGCAGTAAAACAGACTGGTCATTTCATCTCATGCTTGCAGGTAAGAAGGTAGGAAGAAGGTAGCAGCAGTTTGTTTCATGATTGAATATACCTTCAGTGGATCAGGACCTTAGATGGCTGATAAGATAACACTTTGGATGAACCCTTCAGAAAACAGCAGTAGTACATCTCTCTGTCTTTACATCGATCTCTTACATTATGTTTTAAAAGACATCTTTCATTCCTGGCTAGAGTCATGCTAAGATAACCTAACCTCCTGTATGCCATGTATGCAACAAATATATTTGGTAGTCTGTCATTTTTTATAATTCAAGACACAGAGCAGTATTTTGCTAAGTGCCTCGAGTTTTCCTTGTTCAGTCCACCCCAGTGCATTGTGGGTATATATTTGTTATGTGCTGGGGGTGGAATGAGCACATAGAGCCTGTGCCATAATTTTCAATCAGACAGTTTTGCTGTATTTCACTGATTTTGACTTTGAAATGTTTCATATTGTGTAATGATCTCTTCAAAATAGTTAAGGTATATGGTTTGAAACATTTTTGGCTTTTTTTTTTTTTGTAAAAAAAAAAAAAAAAACTGCTTACTAAAATATACCCCAACATAAAAGACATCTTTCATTCTTGGCCAGTCATGTTAAGATAACCTAACCTCCTGTATGCAATGTATGCAACAAATATATTTGGTAGTCTGTCATTTTTTATAATTCAAGACACAGAGCAGTATTTTGCTAAGTGCCTCGAGTTTTCCTTGTTCAGTCCACCCCAGTGCATTGTGGGCCGTACACATAGCTCAGGTCGCTACAGTACCAAATATATTTGTTATGTGCTGGGGGTGGAATGAGCACATAGAGCCTGTGCCATAATTTTCAATCAGACAGTTTTGCTGTATTTCACTGATTTTGACTTTGAAATGTTTCATATTGTGTAATGATCTCTTCAAAATAGTTAAGGTATATGGTTTGAAACATTTTTGGCTTTTTTTTTTTTTTGTAAAAAAAAAAAAAAAAACTGCTTACTAAAATATACCCTAACATAAAAGACATCTTTCATTCCTGGCCAGAGTCATGTTAAGATAACCTAACCTCCTGTATGCAATGTATGCAACAAATATATTTGGTAGTCTGTCACTTTTTATAATTCAAGACACAGAGCAGTATTTTCCTAACTGCCTCGAGTTTTTCCTTGTTCAGTCCACACTCACGGATACACACACACACACACACAAAATGATCTCTTTCTTTCCATTGCACTCTCTCTTTATCCTGCTCTCTCTCTCTCTCTCTCTCTCTCTCTCTCTCTCTCTCTCTCTCTCTCTCTCTCTCTCTCTCTCTCTCTCTCTCTCTCTCCTCTCTCTCTCTCTCTCTCTGTCTTTGCCTCTCTCTCGATGTGTTTTGTTTTCTCAGAGAGGCAGGAGGGGCACCCGAGGTTAGGCCTTCAGCAGGGGTCTTCTCATGGCCAGAGCAGGAGGGGCACAATGACTGAGAAGGTAAGGGCCGCTCAATGGTGTGGAGGTGCAATAAGCAAATAAGGGACTATACATAGTGATGTTAGATATGACCCTCATGGGCCATATCATTCAGATCCAGGCATAGACTGAAAGATAAATGGGTTGTCGAGGCGAAGTTTAGACTTACAGTTAGGTTTAGGCAGTGTGTGGTCTTTTAGTGTACACACTGCACAGGCTTATTGGATCTCTAGAAGCATGTTGAACTCCGTGTCTCTCTAATATCTTTGTAAGGGACTGTTCATTTGCGCTAATATTTGTTACTCAAAATTGCTGGGAGGTTGTAATCATGCAACAAGCTCAGAGGAGTTCAGAACCGTTTGAAGCAGCACACAAAAATACTCAAAGTCTGATAAGTCTGTCAGTCTGTACAGTAGAATCAAAGTGTCAGTACTTTGTACCCATATTAAAGTATTGTTCAAACATCCCTCATGTTTAACTATGGTGTATGTATGTACAGTCATAGTGCACAGCGCTCAGTTTCAGGGATGTTTTTCCAAACATGCTGCTCTCCGGTGGTGCATAAGCGTAAGGGTGGCGCACCCAACCTGGTGGAGCTGTACCAGTTCCCAGGATTCAGCACAGAGAGTGTGACGCCCCTGCCCAACCACACCTCCTTTGCCACCGTCGTGGCCCACGTGGTGCGGGCGCAGCACCGACTGGACCACAAGGTGCCAACTCATGCCGCCTCCTCGACTAACCTTCAGTGTGCTCTTTCTTCCCTGGCAGTGGTCTGGAATTTCCTACTAGTAGATGTAAGGATATTGGTCTGGAACCTACACAGCAAAAAGACCAGTGTTCAGTTGACCGCCACAGAGTTGATTTTAACACTTTTGAGGGTTTATATAGCTCCACACTCTTCAGAGATAAATTAACACTTTCGAAATATAAAATAACCCAGACTTTGGACATAATTAAAATCAGAAAATGTTGAAATTACACTTTGGTAGTTAAAATCAACTCCCTAATGTTTAACCCTGAAATTTTAACACTCCAGTTTTTGCTGTGTATTCTCCGGAACCTTATTGGTCCATATTCTTCCGGACCAATACATGTAAAGTTATAGGTCTGGTATACATAGTGATGTTCATACTCAGACAGGGTTCCCACAGATTTATCAGATAAAAAATCCCTACTAACCCTAACCCCAAACCTAACCCTAACCATTACCTAACCCTGACCCCTAACCTTAACCCTAGAATCCGTTAATTGGGATTTCCGTACCTTCTGTTCATCTTGTAGATTGCCTGTAAACTTCTTGTCAGTGCTGATTTAAATGTGTGTCCACTGGCCTGTTTTTTACTGAGCGATCGGTATCTTTGTTTTTCCTGACAACACAGCCTAAACATAAAGCCACATTTCGAAGCATGCTGTCCTCTGTCCTGATGGAGCAGTTTGTCACTGATGGGTTTTGGTGGCTGTTTCTTCACAGCTTTCAGGTGAGGCACACAAGACGACAGCATTCGTCTGCTGTCTCAAAGCAGCAACTAATTCACACATTTTAGTGTAATTGGTCATGATGTGTGACAGGTACTCATTATGACTGTATATGTCAGTAAAAAAAGTGAAAAGCTCAATTTATAGCTGGTGACAAATGAATAACAAATAATTTTATTTCACCCACCCCACCCCCCTCCCCCAAAATACCTATTAGTGTAGAGCATATCTTTGTATTACTGACAACCTGTCAAAGGACTCTGGGGATCTCAGACACTGTAATTCTGCTGAAGTAAATAAGCAGTTTTTTGGAGTTTTTTTGCCATCACCCTGTGACTGCTTCTCACTGTTTATTTCTTATTATTATTTTCTTATCTTCTTTCTTCTTTTCTGTCTTTCTTTCTTTCTTATTATTATTATTATTGGAGATGACAGTTTAAAATACATGGTGTCACTGTGACAATATTTTCAAGTTATAATACAGCTCTCTGGCTCCTGCTGCTGTGTGTGTGTGTGCGTGTGCGTGTGCGTGGTGCGTGTGCTCGTGTGTGTGTGTGTGTGCGTGTGCGTGTGCGTGTGCGTGTGCGTGTGCGTGTGCGTGTGTGTGCATGTGTGTGTCTGTGTTTGTGTGTATGTGTCTGTCTGTGTATTTGTCTGTGTGTATGTGTCTGTCTATGTGTTTGTCTGTGTGTATATGTCTGTCTGCATGTGTGTGTCTGTGTCTGCGTGTATGTGTCTGTCTCTCTGTCTGTGTGTATGTATCTGTTTTGTGTTTGTCTGTGTGTATATGTCTGTCTGTCTGCATGTGTGTGTCTGTGTCTGCGTGTATGTGTCTGTCTCTCTGTCTGTGTGTATATGTCTGCCTGCATGTCTGTCTGTGTGTATGTGTCTGCATGAGTGCCTACATGGCCGTCTGTCTGTTTGTATGTGTGTGTGTGTGTGTCCATCTGTCTGTTTGTATGTTTGTGTGTGGGTCCATCTGTCTGTTTGTGTGTGTATGTGTTTGTCTGCCTGTGTGTGTCTGTGTGAGAAACTGCGTGATTGCGTGGCTGTCTGTCTGTCTGTCTGTTTGTGTGTGTGTGTGTGTGTGTGTGTGTGTGTGTGTGTGTGTGTGTGTGTGTGTGTGTGTGTGTGTGTGTGTGGGTGTGTATGTGTCTATGTGTGTGTGTCTGTTTGTATGTGTGCATGTTTTTATTCCTCAGCCAGATGGGCATGTACAGGACTGCTTGTTCTCTCGAATTGCAGATAATTACATCAGAATTCTGACCCACAATCAGTCATCACGCATTGGCGAGCATTTTCTCCGGGTAAATGATTTCATCACCAACAAACACACACACAGGCTCACTCACTAACCCACCACACACAAACACACACACACATGCACACACACAAACACACACACATAAACACACACACAGACTCTCTTTCTCTCTCTCTCTGAATTAAACACATGCAAATGCGCTCACACACACACAAATACAAACACAAACACAAAAACAAGCACATACACTGAGTACCATACAGAGTTCAGAGGGTCTCTAACTGTTGCATATCACTAACGCCCAAAATACATGCAAGCGAAATGTACCGCTTTCTCTCCGCTTGCTCCGCTTTGAGTGGGCGTGTACCGAACGTCAGTTGAAGAGATATGAAGTTTAAAAGGCTAAAGAATTCTGAATGGTAATGATTTTTTTGCTTCTGGCATGTCAATATAATGTTAACCACGGCACTGTTTCAAATTTTATGTACGTTCATTTTTAAATGTTTATCTCTCCACTTGCCGCCTTCCAACTGAAAAGTCATTTGAAACGATGGCATTGGTTACCGCTTGGCAAACGCCGCTCCTCATTTGCATAAAGTTCAGCAGAGCTCAACTTTTTCACCCACCTCGCCCGCCTCGCTAATCTACGTCACCACCTGCCGCCTCCCAACTGAAAAGAATGGAACGTTCCGCTTCGCCCGCTTGCATGTATTTTGAGCGTAAGCACACCACACGGCATCACAGCTGTGCAATAGGAGTGAAATGGACACACCCTAAAACCACCTTGTTTCATGCAGGACTTCCCCAGCATCCTTAGTCAGACCCTCTACAGCTGCTTTTGCTGCTGCTTCCCCCAATCCTGCAGCACCATGCGCAACAGCAGCTTCCTGCAAACACTGTGCTCTACTGCCTACCAGTGGACAGGAGGTAAAATTGCCCCCCTTGCTGATCTAAAGCTTACAGCATCAGCATGTTTCCAAATTTATTTCAAACAAACGGGCTTTCAACTCCCACCACTCCCACTGCTCCCTGCGTTAATGTGTGTAGTTTTGTTTCATGTCCATCAGTTGATAATGATAAAGTGTAAACACTTGCAGACAGCGATGTGGTTAAGTTTGCCTTGGCTCTAAAAAAACTACCTCCCTCTGTGCCTTTTCTCTCTTTTCTTTTCGTTTCTTCTTACTCCTAAGGGGTGAGTCCTGGTCCTAACGTCTGTAAGAAATGGGACTTTGAGGCCCTGGAGCCAGATGAAGCCAAAACTTTAGAGTACACCACTGAAAACGAGAAAAAGGAAACAGGTAGGCCATTGATTTGCCTTGATTTGCGGTGTTAAAACCCTTCAGAGGGTGTGTGTGTGTGTTTGTGTGTGTGTGTGTGTGTGTGTGTGTGTGTGTGTGTGTGTGTGTGTGTGTGTGTGCGCGTGCGTGCGTGTGTGTGTGTGTGTGTGTGTGTGTGTGTTTAAGCTTATTGCTATGGGTGCCCATTATGTCTTCTCCCCTTTGTTGTGTTGAGGTGCATGGAGCATCCAAGCCTGACTGCTCTCAGCGATGAAAATGTTTCTCAAGGATGCAAAATTAGTCTTGGGGGAGGGCACAATGCCACTGCTTACAGAACAGAGGGTGTGTGTGTGTGTGTGTGTGGGGGGGGGGGGGGGGGGGGGGGGGTCTGTCTTGTCTGTTACATAGCCTTAAATATGTCTGATTTTGTTTCTGTGTTATGCATGTGTTTGTGAGTTTATTTACAGAGTCAACTTTGTCGCTTCTGGACAGCGTGAGTACATAATATTACATGTTTTTACATGTGGATACACTAAAAAAAGGCCAAGAACCATAAAAATAATGTGTTACCCTAAATGTAGGTGTTTGGCATATATATATATATAAGGTGATATTTAGTTTTACAATAGAACAATGAAAGAAGCTTTGTTATTACAGTGAAACTGTACTTTATATTTGTGTGTGTGGAATAAGGAGTGAGATGTTTTTAAATAGAACTCTGCATTCCATGTTTCCAGAGCTTGGTGACAGAACTTGCTCTAAGAAGCTCTGAGAGAAAAACTTGTAATGCCAAGGAGCAGACCACTGACAGCCCATCTGAGAGAGAAGGTTAGTGTGGATGATCTATCTTTCCGCACATAAGTCCTCTAAGGCCAGGGGGTAAAACCTTATCAACTGCAGAAGACCCAGTCAAGGTCAATCTCATTTCAGGTTGTTAAAATCACTGCTCTGTAAAGAGATTACACTTTATTCACATGTGTGCTTCAGCATCCCCATTGTTCCATTAATGGTTCTTACCGGCACCAGCTGTGTGTGTGTGTGTGTGTGTGAGAGAGAGAGAGAGAGAGAGAGAGAGAGAGAGAGAGAGAGAGAGAGAGAGAGAGAGACAGATAGAGAGACAGCATGTGTGTGCTCAAAACACAAAGTGCTTTCTTTTCATTACCCCCCTCTATCCATCTGCAGAGAAGAGTGCAGACCCAGAGGACATAAAAGGCTCTGACCAGAAGGCAGCCACTGACCACAGCAGTGGGAAGCAAGCTAAGGAGGTCTGACTGCAATAACTCTCTGGCACCAGCTTCTACTTGGGTTTGCTGGACTGTGGATTAAGTGTTCTTGACTGGACTGTATAATGCTAATCAGTGACATATCTATCTATCTATCTATCTATCTATCTATCTATCTATCTATCTGTCTGTCTGTCTGTCTGTCTGTCTGTCTGTCTGTCTGTCTGTCTGTCTGTCTGTCTGTCTGTCTGTCTGTCTGTCTGTCTGTCTGTCTGTATATCTATATAGCTATATATATATATCTATATATATATATATAAAGCTCTCTCTCTCACACACACACGCACAGCCTCCCCTCACACACACACAGACACAGACATACACACACCCCAACAACACACACATACACACACCCCAACAACACACACATGCACACACACACACACACACACACACACACACGTTAATTACCCTGCTTTATCTGTTTCTGTCAGTCCCAGACTGCCTGGTATAAACTGGAGTTCCGGCGCTGTATGTTTAACTTGTGGGGGAACAGTCCTCTATTGCAGCACTACATGCAAAATCACCAGCAGGGGCCCAGAATGGGCCAGGACATACTCGTGCGCAGGACTCAGATCAACCACTTACCTCCATATCCTTCTGATGGAGTTGCATCTCCAGTCTAATGCTTAAGCAGGGAATCTATAACACCATAAAATTCTAAAAGCATCTAGAGCAATGAAAGGTTCTGAAAGAATCGTCAACAATGTAAAATTCTGAAATTCCACATTACAGTTTGTGGATTCCAACATTTAATCCTCTTAACATTCCCTTTAGAATAGTGAAGGGCTAGTGCAGTTGATCCCAGGCTTTTTCTGGCAAGTGACCGACCACACTTTGATGTAAACCCCAGCATTGAGTGACTGATTCAAAACACAAAAAGATTTAGATTTTAAGGACCACACCTCCTTGTGAATAAGATTGTAATGTAAGTGTATGGTAATGGAGTAAGATATGACCAGTAAGCTAGTTAATTGTTATAAAAATGTGTTTAGCTTGTGAGAAAAAATATTGTTTATCCACTTGCAGTACACATTTAAATACATGTTGTTTATAGAATTCTCTTACAATCAAATGGCCTACTGGTGGTCTACTTCTTCATTTAACACTCTTCCCCCTTCCCACAACAACCCATCAAAAAAAATAAAACAGTTATATAACTTGATCCTAGTTCCTAAAGTGTGTTCATGTAGCAAACCCTTATGTAGTGCTACTGTATATGACGCCGTTAGCCCCATTTATACGGTACCATATACACAGTTTGTCTATAAGGAGTCGTGTCAGTGTGTGGCTCCTTGACTAGGGGTGCTAACGGCGGACGCGGTGACCTACCGACAGCTGGTGCGCCAGTGCCGAGAGCGCTCCGCGGTGTGTTGGCGGGAAAGGAAGGCCTCGATGGCGCGGTGTGAGCAGGACCTCGCCGACTTGCAGCGCAGCAAGGATGAGTTCGACCGCATCATTCTCAGGTGTGTTCAGGAAACAGTGATAGAATAGCATACGGGAGTTTGGGCCTGATATTGAATTATGGGATATACTGTAGATTATTCCATTTCATTTCTTTCCATTAGTTGTCAACTGTGAGTTAAAACTTTCCTAAGGGTTTGCTTGGTACACTAATCTTAAGTAATATTACTTAATATTAATTAATAAATCTGGAGGTTGATGCGAGCAAACCACTGCCACAAAAATCTGAAATAATGATTAGCAATGACACATAACCTGTATAATTAATAAATGTATGGTGTATGTTGATCTCTCTTAATTGTGATAATTCAGAGCATTATAGTTAACATTTTAAAAGCCACCTTTTAAGTTAATTCTACAGCTAATATTAACTAACGAAAAGCATAATGTGTGTGACCACACTGTTTTTTTTACCTTTATAGTGGTCATAGACTTACTCTATCTTTCTTACCCCTCTCCCAGGAAGCAGAAGAGGATTCTGTCCGAGCCATGCAGCGTGAAGCAGTTTTGCCAGCAGCTCCACCCTGACCTCTACACAACTGTAAGGCCCACTATCAAGCATAGTTGGAATGTGTACTCCTAGATATAACACACACACACACACACACACACACACACACACACACACACACACACACACACACACACACACACACACACACACGCACACACACAGACACACACACACACACTGAATTGTTAGCATGTTATGTTACCAAATGTGGTTATATATATGCTTGTTTGTCTTGACTTTGTGATTTTTTTTAATAAGCATCAAAATTGTAAGCTTACTAATTACACGGACATTGAAAAATAAAGTTGCCCCCCTTACCACGATGGAGCCTATATATGGTGTCTGTGTGTTAGGGTGTGAGTGAGTGAACCATCGACTGTTTGAACCAGCAGTTGCATTTGACTTCCTGTTTACCCAGTAACATACCATAGCTAATGTCTCTTTCAGACTGAGGAGAAGACAGAGATGCTCAGCGAGAACTCTAAGCCTCAGTAAAAGTAGCCTCAGTAGGGAGTGAGCTAACGACGTCACCCATCACATCACGCAGCAATTACTGACTCACTTCCTGTCGGCTCATGTTCAGCCAGGGGGATTCCATCTGTGTCTGGATTAAAATAAGTGCTGTGTAGGTCCTGTCTGTCTGGCGGGTTTTATTTTCCAGTTATTTATGTGAATATTTAAACAAACAGTGTTTCATGTTCCATTTCTGCCTCTCATCTGCTGAGAAGAAAGGGTGCCATTCTTTGGCACTTTGGTGGTGTAATGCAGTAACTAATAAAGCCACTTGATGGCAGTATGTGCGTTTTTTGGGATGAGTATCGCATTATCTTGGATCAGGAGGCTGCAGTTAGCTGTGCAGCGGCTTCATCACTGAGGCCTACGGGTGTACAAGCTAAAGTAGCCCACTGGAGAAGGAGCATGCGTTAGTGGAGGATTTGGCCCGGTAAGACACGGCATGGCAAATTCAGTCAGTTGGCCAAGCGTGAAGTGGCTGTCTTCTCTATAAAAGCAAGTTTATTGTTAGACCCATGAGTTGCCTTTGGAACAGATTGTGTGTGTGTGTGTGTGTGTGTGTGTGTGTGTGTGTGTGTGTGTGTGTGTGTGTGCATTTGTTAACTGTTTATCCCGTAGCTGTCTGGGATTTGTGTTTGAGCTCCAATGTCATGTTTCATTAACAAACTGCCCTTGACCTCAGCTACAAGGCGTGGTTCCCGAGGTGTCTGCGGACTGAGTCTGTAAACAAGAGTTATCTCAAAGACTTTCTCTGGTGAGACATCAGATTACAGCCAGCTCTTGTACAGCCATGCCAAGACGCACAAGGCCACAGTCCATGTAAGGAGATTTAGCTGGAACATTTCTGCCTCAGTTGGCTCACCGGCTGTGGGTGTTCAACGAGATACCGCTCGAAGTATTTCACCGAGATCCTAATACTGTCGACAAGGTTTGCGGTTGCATACATAAGTAAGATAATGACTTTGAGAATAAAGCTCATGTAAAATTAATTAAAGGAATGGGATAGGCCTATCTTGGATAAAATGAGTGGATTTTATGGTATTAGTCATCCTTGAAACGCGCCTGTGTATTCTTTGTGCCAGAATTTTTGATCACCCAGATTAGAGCCGTGGCAGATGACTCTAAAATGTTGTATCAGTTCGCATCCAACATGATGCAACTTTGTTCTTTTCTTAATCCCCTTTAACCCAGTGACCCGAGTGACTCACAGTGTACTACCACCCTCAACCCCCAAACCATCTATCTTTTTGGAGTGCTAGTTGGGCTGATGTTTTGCATTTATGTAGATAGATGTTGTCCTTGGAATAGATTTAGTTCCAAATATTGGCCAAACCCCAAAGTCAGACTCTTATTTCTATCTGCCTGTCCTCAGACCAGCACCCAGTAATAACTGAGACGTGGGCCAGAAAGATGCTAATTCGGTCCTGATTTTTTGGCACATAGTCGTTCCCGGATCAACTACCATCTGGGACAGGCACTATGAGTTTGGGTCTCTCAGAACCTCTGCGAGGTGGAGAAATTTAGAGTAGCCCGCTGACAGCATTTCACAGAGCGCATGAGACAGAACCCACTGGGCAGACAGTGAGTCACCATCCTCCTCGCAACCCTGACCTGTCAGAGATAAGACACTCATTTCTAGCGGCGCAGCTGCGCATTTATGGCTGTGTTAGTAGACATTTCTATATTCCCTATTATAGGCCTATCTGACAGTATCCACTTGAAATTTATTCAAAAATGCTGTTTTCCTTCTCCTGGCACGACTCAACCTGGCAAGATCAACCTGAGCCTTTTAAGAACCTCCCCAGTCAACCAGGACAGCATTTGAGATAAAGATATTATGTTGAAGATTAAGACACTGTTCGGATCCAAGCAGACAACCCCCTTGTCTTGCATTTCATTAGGGCCAGCTTTAGTTGCATGTATTGAATCAAGTTTTCAAAGAAAACACTGATCACCTAATGAACCCAGTGCAAACATATGAGTTCTGTTAAGTTTGTTGCGGCCACCAGTGCTGCTGAAAATGATTTTGAAGGAGACTCCTGAGAGAGACACACCTTGGCAATACAAGGAAGAGAGACTTTTCTTCCACTTTTATTGACTTACCACTTCCAACATATTATGGCTATAAATTATAAATAACAAATGATTTAATATCTAATCTAGATGACGGGGCTGTTGACACTGAAAGGGTTGGGAGATGAAAATGAATGGTGGTAGAGACAGGCGCCCCTTGATCTCTCAATAGATTTTGGGAATAAACAGATCGGAACCATTAGCCTGAGAAATATTGAGAGATAAATTGTCCTAAAGTGATGAATGATTGCTTTCTGAGAATGAGGAAAGGGGTAATGAGAAATGCAGGCCTAGAATAGGTGGGAAAGCAATTTGAAGTGGCATGATTGTGAGGCTAATATAAGAATTCATGTTTTGTACTTTTTTTTTACTTTGCAGATTTCCCAAATGTTACCAAATTCTTTAAATGAAAAATGGGAAACTGCCTCTGTAACTATAGCACATTGATAGACCTGTGTAAACACTAAAGGTTTACAATGCATATGAAACAAAACCAGTTTTCCAGTGATGGGACACTTGGGCACCCTATAAATAATCTTACTTGAATGTAAGAGATTTAGGCCAATTAGACAATTCATATTAATTTAATGCTTTGTTAATGATGAAGGCTATGGCAACAGCCTAACCAACTCTTGCCTCCACCTGTAAAGTAATTCTTTGGTTTACCAACCTAAGCACCCTCCTACAGCAGTACTTGATGGCATGATGTTTGTCTTGGGAGGCCAGATGGGTATTACACATAAGTTGCAGTCTCCACAGAGACGTCAGTGAAACTGCGGACCAGGAGTGCATTCCAGATCAATGCCAAAAAGGATACGCCTTCTTGGCCTTGTTGTTAATGCTGTAATGGTTCCCACAATTTTAGTCCACAATTCTACATGTTTGTCTCCAGACACCGGCAAGCATTCGCTAAATACAGACAGTCATGTAAGCTGATACCCTGTGAACCTCCAATGCGGCTTGTTTTGTACAATTTGGTGGCGTTGTCACACACATAGGATATGCAAGAGGACAGTTTTCTCACATATCAGTCTCAGGGCTGATTTGATGGAAACCACAGGTGACATAATCCAGTATCTTTTATGTGATTAAAACAATAGCTTTACTGTGTGTCGTGTCAAATTAGAGACATCCCACATCTTTTCTGTTTGGAAAGCTCTGCAGAAGGCATTTTAATCTATGCGCCATGACATGCTTTTTACTGGAAAACATTCCTTTACTCTTAGTAAAGTCCATTAAGTAATTCTGGCTAACTGCACCATCTGTGTTGATGTGGTTGTTCATTATTTCTGGTATGGTGGTATTCATTCTTTTGAACATGCCCCTGACTATGGGCAAAGGTGAGAAATGCACGCGCACACACACACACACACACACACACACACACACACACACACATACACACACATACACACACACGCACATTCATGCAGGGAAAAACCCAGATGAAATAAAGCTCCACACAGAGATCTTGAAAATCTTAATGATGTATATAATTGACACAAGGTATCAGGGACACACAACAGCAACTGACACGAATTTTTCATTTTTTTTTCCAACCTCATTTCCTTGCTCTGTTGTGGCCATAAAAACAAACTCTATTGTTTCGTTTATTGTTTCTTTTCCTCATCAAAACAACAAAACAGAAGACAAAGAAAAAATATATATATCAGAATGGTTTCTCAAAAAATTCGGCACATTTCATCAATGCCGGCCACATTCAACATTAGACAGAGGTGGGGGGAGGGAGGCTAGGGGCTTGCTGGGCCCCTGGTTTTCCGACTGCTTTTTTTTTTTTTTGAACCGCTCACGGGATGGAGCCTGTTCAACACCAGTCTGAATCCACCCCCTGTATGCATACATAAATCGGGAGTTCCGATCGATGGATCTTTCTGCAGGGTGTTTCTCAAGTATTGATCCCCAATCCGGTGGTGTTTTGTTATGCAGCCGACGCCAGCCCGTGGATGGGGAGGCCACATGCGTCATGAAAAGTGCAGCAATTGAAATGAACTTTGGGAGCGGGGTAAGAGGGGAGAGGGGTATGGGGTATGGGGGTAGGGGGGTTGGAGAAAGGACAGAAGTTGTGCAAATTGTCAGCCAATGGCAGTGAGACATGACAGACAAAGAGAGGGACAGCCATTGGTGCGAAACGTAACAAGTTACATCTTATTTGTGTTTTTGTTTTTTTTGTATATTTTTGTATTTTTTTCCTTGTTTTTGTTTTCCCATACATAATTTGCCTTGGAATGTCACTATGGGGAAATACTGCAAGAAGCTGACACAGTCAGCTCAAACCAGGGACCCCCAGCACAGGTTAAAAGAGCATTCCTCTTTGAAGGTGTGCCCAGACACACGCTGACCTGAGGGGGCAGAATCTCGTCACCACAGTGCCAAAACGGATGGCGTCAGGCAGCTATCTTTGAACCCCTGGGCTTGGCAGCTGTGCTATGCCACATTAAAACCACACAACTTGGTGGCAGAGCCCAAAGAGAAGGGCATCTCTCACACTAACACACACACACAAACACACACACACACATACAAACACACACACACACACACACACACACACACACACACTGCCATCTGCTAATGCAGGCCCAGAGAACGGGCCTCGCTAACCAGGCAGCCATGCGACAGGCGGTAATGCTGACGCAGCTCTGTCTCAGCGTCCCCCTCATTTCTAAGCTATCCTCTCTTCTGTCTTGCTTCATGTTTTTGCCACTTTTGACACTGAGGTCTACAGTGACTAAAGAACAAGCAAAGTCATTCTTAAAGGCATTCTCTCCATGCATGTACAGTATAGCACATGCGCACTGTTGCACACACATGTGTGCGCACACACACACACACACAAACACACACACATACACACACACCCAAGCATACTCTCCCATATGCTCTCATCCCCATCCGCAAAAGGGACACATCTCACAAAGCCTTAGTACCCATGGGGGTTCAAAACACATACATATCCCTTTACCATTCTGAGTTCAATCAGTTCCACTGACAGACCTTCTTCAGCAAACTTGTACAATAAAGAAAAAAAAAAAAAAAAAAACGAAAAAAAAAAAAACCATTCTCACAACACTTGCAGTACAGATTTAAAAACATTGCGTGTGTGCCCGCAAAATTAACGGGGAGAGCACGCTCACATGTTGGCGTCACACGGGAGAATGTTACAAAGAATGGGTAGCAAAACAAAAGTAAGAGATAGAGAGAGGCAGAGAGAAGTACAGAGATTTCATTTGTCATCACATAGGTATAATCCCTAATTTATCTAACTCAAAAGCATCAAATCAGAAGCATTTACACATTTTTGTTGTTGTTGTAAGAAGTGGTTATACAGTGCAGTGCGTTCTCACGACTCCGCCTGGGGGAGGGGTGGAGTGGAGGGGTCCACTGAGCTGGGACAGTGTTTCTGTTCTGTGGTTGTGATGGTCTTTTAATGGGCCTTAAAACTACCTGCAGTGCTTCTAACTTTCCACTGTTTGGGTCCCCAGCTGTCTCAGCTGTACAAACGAAGAGCTTCAGGATAAGATGAACACACACAGGCAGGTACACACACTCACACACACACACACATACACACACACACACACACACAAACAAATGCAAGCACATAAACGTGCGCATACACAGACAGCCAGGCAGACACACACATACACAGACAGGTAGGCATGCGCATGCACACACACACACACACACAAACACGCACACACCCATGCACACAGACAGGCACATGTACACAAGCACACACACAGGCAGGCAGGCACATACATTCACACACACACAGACACACAGACACACACACACACACACACACACACACACACACACGCGGTAATCTCTAGCCATGGGTGCAAACGTGCTTCACTCAGGACACAAGCGCCCCTATACACCTGTGCCCCTACCTGCTACAGGCAGCAGTAAGCTCAAATTTAAATTTTCAATCCAGAAAATTCCCCACTATTTACGGCTGCCCTATTCAGGAGTCACACAGATGCTCCAAACATGGTGTGTGTGTGTGTGTGTGGGTGTATGTTGACCTGGGTAAAATACTGAATACTCTCGCTGCCCACTTTAACTGAAGTCAAAGATGCTGCTGCTGGGGAAGTGGTTGTGATTATGTATAGTCCTCAGTACTCCACATTACGTGGCCAGGCAGGACTGCTGGGTCAAATTATAATGGCCTACATGTATTTGAGCTTCCTTAGAAGGTGAGATTTAGACTGTGCATTTAGAGGGCCTTAACAGCTCCCTCAATCGGGCCTTAGCTGGGCTACTGAAATCAGTCTTGTGAATGAAAACTGAATTTTAAAAAAGGCTTTGGATGAGGAACTCTGTTGTGCTCCCTTTTTTTTTTTGAACTAATAAATAAATGATTTTAAAGCCTGTTTCATTGAGGAGCCAAAAAAAATTAAAAACACTGACACTAAAACAAAATATTAAAATTTGGCTCAGCACTACTAAGAAGCTCTCCCATGGTGTGGTTACTTGTTTGGAATATACAGAGATCTATTTCTAGAGGTTTCCATGAACATTTCTTACATACAGACTTTTTTTGTTCTTAGGGAACCAAAACACCACAAACAAAAAAGACCACCAAAAAGACCAGCTCTAGTCGTGACATATTGAGAAAAAAAGACAAAAAAAAACATCCTAATGATATTCCTTTTTGTTCTTTTCCAGGGACAAAAAGGAAATCAATTCGTTTGTTACCATTTTTGTTTGTTTTGAATATTTTTTGGCAAAGTAACTAACCCAGCCCTTTCCTCCCTCCCCCCTCATTCATCTTCCCTTTCCCCCAAACTCAGTCCCCCCATTGGTGGAGATGGTTGCCAATTATCGCCTAAGCAGCAGCAGTGTGACCAATGATAGCAGGTAGAGGGCAATGCTGGGCAGGCTCTGGTTCGCTGCTCCTGTCGTCCTCACGCGGCCCTCGGACGGGACCTGTTGTTTCGGCTGGTCTGCCTTTGGCACGTTCTCCCGCGGGCTCTGGCCACAGAGGTCATCTCCGCAACCCCCACTGCCGGAACCGCTCACATCATCACCTGTGGACACACACACACACACACACACACACACGCACGCACACACACACACACACACACACACACACACACACACACAAACACACACACAAAGTCACTACTGTTAAATCTATTAACCCAATTAACCTTACATGACATCATTTCCACACATGAAAGGCTTCGAAATTGTGGCTTTTAACCAAATGCCACAGTGCTCCATATTTTAGCCCCTTGGGAATTTTAATGCTTCTACCTGCATTCGTAGTAGCTGCATACTTTTTTATTCCATGTCAAAAACTGATACGAGGAATTATTTTCTACATGAGCATTTCACAGCCTTAAATGAAGTGACTTTAACACAGCCGTCTGATTCTTATGCTTGCTGGGCTATCAGTAGCAGAATAGAAGTACTCAGCCTCACCTAAGGGAAAAAAAACTGTGGCATGCACAATGTCTAATACAGAACCACAATGTAGAATACCATATTACATTATATTACATTATATTGCATTTAGTAGCTTTTATCTCAAGTGATCTATACTTGAGGGCATCAAACTACAGTAATTAACAAAGGCAAAGTGTTGTGCACAAGCTCTACTAGAAACATAAGTGCAAGGAGGAGAGGGGGAGAGGTGCATCGTCATAGGCTGTTAGGGTGTTTAGATTGGTTACTATGTGCACTGTAAGAGTGGCAATGATGATGTGTTGTTGACATGGCACTTTGTGTTTGAATGTGGTCGGTCTGTTTGCACTGGAAGTCACGTGCCAGTTGTGTTGGATAGAAAGGCATGACAGACTAGATAGCTTTCTGCACAGTAAGTCTCGCCCCATGAGCGGTGAACCATGCAGTTACACAGTCATACACACACAGTCTTCTCTTCTTTTAGTGCTTTTTTAAACTGATGCTGAAACAATAGGTCTTGTTGTCAATCGGTTCTCTTGACAAATCACCCCACACATGCAGTCCATTTAGAAACACACGCACACACACACCATCCAGGATATGCAGTGCTCTGAACGAAGTGTCGTGAGGTGAGGGCTTTGAATAGTTAAGAGAGACTGCACCGGTGCAGATGTTAATCTGATGACAGCTCTCTCGTGCTGCCTGTGACCTCTGCTCTGTGATTAGCACGGCAAACGAGGCCAAACATCCTACCCAACTCCACTGATATCACCCATCTCATTCCCTGCCATTTAATCCCAGCTTAGTCTAAAAATAGGACTCCACTCGACCTA
>CM050221.1:35405000-35410000 GCA_027475355.1 Coilia nasus
AAAGTAGCAAAATCAGGAACAGAATTAGTAGCTAATTTAAATTTTGTGTGCTAAAAGTATACGTCTTGTTTCTATCAAACAAGGGAAAAGCTCTTTGTTCAAGTAAGAGTAGCCAGTTGATCAGTGTAATGGATATGGAGAGCCAGCCTGCTGAGAACCTGGTGTTTTCATTCTGTATTATTTGTTAACTTCATTATACATTAGCTACAGCTCCTACCAGTATCTCAGACATTCGTTTCTTTCAACGTGTGTGTCCCTTGGCATAGGGTGACCAGATTTCCAGAGTCTAAAACCGGGACACTATGTGTGACGTCATGCGCGTGCACATTCTAAGGCATTGTCGTGTAGTAGTCTAGTCTGCTATCAAAGAAAACCGTTAAAACACGGCCGCTGTATACTGCAAGATACATTGTAACATTGACTGCGAAGATTTCACAGAGTGCACCTACCATTGTCACTCACACACACACACACACACACATTGACTCTGAATTACTGGAAACTTCATTAGGCTTTAATTTAACAGTTTTGTATATGCGATCGCTGTAATTTGGGCAGCTTGATGTGGTGTTGGGTGAAAACCGGGACATTTTTGCGTCCCGACGGGCTTTTGTCGGGACTCGGGACACGCGACTAAAAATCGGGACTGTCCCAGTCAAACCGGGACGTCTGGTCACCCTACCTTGGCATCCTGACCCAGTGTTTGAATATTGTGAACAGTATGCACTGTTGAGCTACCTGTTGGAACCACAACTGAAAGTAACTGGCCATAAAGTGCTTTTTCAGTCAAAGATAATTATCCTTAGTGTAACTTGGTCCTGCCAAAATCACTTCCCACCCCACCCTGAGCTTATATCAACATGTTTCCCTTACCGATCCAACCCTCTGGTTTAATGTTGTTAGCACTAGGCACTGACTGTTGAGCTACCGGTTGGAATTGCCAACGAAAGTAACTGAACCTACAGTGAGGTGATTTCAGTAAAACATAATTATCCAATGTGCAGCTCAGTCATATTCTGCCAAAAGCACCCCCCAACACACACAAACACACACACAAACACACACACACACACACAAATACACAGACACACACACAAATACACCGCAGGCATGCATGCACACACACACACACACACACACACACCCAAACAAATACCCAGACACAGAGACACACACACGCACACTGCATGCACCGCACCAGGCATGCATGCACACACCCACGCACGCACGCACCACCATCACTCCCCATCCCACTCACCTGCCAGGTTTCTCCACTCTGTGTTGAGGTCGGCCTGGTTGGCCAGGCAGCCCTTGAGCACGTTGTGGCAGTAGACACGGCAGGGCTTGGCGGAGCTCATGCCCTGGCACTGGGGGCAGTAGCTCAGCCTCATCAGGGCCCGCTCACACTCCTGGCTCAGGGGCACCTGAGGACAGAGAGAGGGAAAGAGAGAGAGAGAGAGAGAGAGAGAGAGAGAGAGAGAGAGAGAGAGAGAGAGAGAGAGAGAGAGAGTCGGTTGGTACACATACGAGGAAGTGAGGGAGAAAAGGGGAGGGGAGTGAGTGAGTGAGTGAGTGAGTGAGTGAATGAATGAAGGAATAAATGTATGAACGCAAACAGTTAGATCACCAGATACAGCATACATCCAAATAAACACAAATAAATAAACAAATAAATAAATCATTCATGACAATGATGTTGATAACGGTGGTGAAGTCAGCAGCACTTATCTCTTACGTCCATCTATTTCTCACAGGCAGGATAAAAAATTAATTACATTAACGGCAGCGTTTGAAGCTGCCAGCTGCGCTGCAAAAATAATCTGATTCTGTTTCCAATTTCCAGACCGAGCGAGAGCGGTGCGCTCAATTACTCTGTTACCGTTCCCCCCTGGCAGATCACATGATGATGTACATCAATATTAACAGAAAGGCATCAAAGGGAAGCCTCTAAAAAATTGTTTGGGGTCAATAAAGACTAACAGCACAGATAGAGCTAAAGAAATCACTTAATGGGTGTCTACATCATGCTTTTTTTGTTACTGTAAGGCAAGTCTGAAGGGAATTGTGATCTTTTTCACCACATCTTTGAAGATAAGATAAGTGGATCATACAAAGTACCGTTACCAAGGTAAGCTTCTTCTGTGTACCTCTCTGAATGTGTGTGTGTGTGTGTGTGTGTGTGTGTGTGTGTGTGTGTGTGTGTGTGTGTGTGTGTGTGTGTGTGTGTGTGTGTGTGTGTGTGTGTGCGTGCGCTTGTGTTTGTGTTTGTGTGTGTTTGTGTTTGTGTGTTATGTCTGGCATATCTCTGTGTTTGTAATGTGCTTGTGTTATTTTTTTCAGTCAGTGGTGTTACCATGGAAACCAAAAAGTCTGCAAATTGCAGTGAGATTCAAACAATAGAGGTGTGACATTCGCATTCTGTTACCTAACTCCGCCTCCACCACCTGCCAGAGCCCCCTCCATCTGTCCTAACACCACTCCGTCCCACCCAACTGCAGCGAAATAGAGTTGGCAAGGCTCGCTCTCTCTCACACACACACGTGCGCACACACACACACACTCACACGCTCACACAAAACAGATTTGACCATATTCGATAAAGCTTCACCAGAAAGTCAGGTAACACACACACACACACACACACACACACACACACACACACACACACACACACACACACACACACACACACATACACACACACACACACACGTGTGGGTACTGCACGTGCACATGTGCACACATAAGCACACACACACACATCTTCATCTGGCATCTGCCAGAGTTTGCCAATGATTCTTTTCTGTCTCTGTTTAATCATGCTCATACCATATACTCCTACTAGGCTACAGAGTTTACTTACTGTAAACAAAAACAAGGACAAATAACAACAACAGACCACAACATCTGACTAGAGGCAGCCGAGTCTGTCAGAGGGCCCTCCCACACCTCCACCCCAATCCCCTCTGGAAAGAGAAGGCATGTCACTACATGTCTTCAAAGCACGGACTGATCCTAACAGCCCCACCAGAGGAATGACACTGACGAGATGGTTCAATGAGTTCAATGCAGAGCCCTGTTCTTTGGTGAATCAGAAACCACATCCACATCCACACGGAAAACTTGTACTTGTACCTACCAGCTGCACATCAGCTGCAGAGTCAGAGCGCCAGAACCACCATCACCACCATCACCACCATCACCACCATCACCACCATCACCACCCCTGTTCTCTGCTGCTACTGCTACACTGCCAGGCACCCCAAACCATACCTAACCAAACCAAACCAAAACCCAACCAAACCAAAACCCAACCCAAATAAACTAAAAACAAATGGGCCATTGTCTGCTGTTGTTTGTGCCAGGCAATAAGTCATGTGGAGCAAGGGTTAGATATTTCACACAGACCAGACGGCGCAGGCTTAAAAAGGCTATTTGGTGGGTGTATGAAAAGCATGGAGAGATATTTCACTTCAATATTCCCCGCCTACAGAGATGTGTGTGCTAAAACTCCAAAAAAATGTGCACTGAAACGGAGAGGCACCAGTCAACTAGATGCACCATGTAGCTGTGAAGTTCAGCACGAAGAGAATTAAAGGTCCCCTGTGGAATGTTTGTCCTGCAGTTATAAGAATAAAAGATTAGTTTTTTAGTTATAGGGCCCATAATAGAAAAAAAAAATGCTTACAAAGGTTGGAGTAATGGTCCTACATGGCAAAAATGATGCGATAGACTTTCTCCACACAAGATACTGGCAGTTAAAGTTTTCTTAGAATTTATAGAAATGTTTTCAAGCCGTGGTTTGCAGATGACGTACACCAAATATCTTGACAATCAGATGAATGCCCTCAGAGGAGTTAGTTTACTTGCTCTTTCAGTTTGTTTAAAAATTGCGTAAAATGTGGCCAACAGAAGAAGTGTTTTAATGTGGTTGAAGTCAGTTAATGTGGGGGAAAGAGAATTGTGTTTTTATACTTAATCGTTTTGTAGTCATTAGCCAAAATGTAATTTTTGGGAATTACAGCACCCTCTATGGTCCCAAAAGCACCAAAACCTTCTACTCTGTATGATCCAGATGGGACTACATCCCCGCCGAGTTTCAAGCTCTCTGGCCTTTCAGTGTTCCAGAAATATTGTGGTGAGAAGAAAAGCAAAAACAAAAACTCAGACTAAACCTATGACCATGCTAACGCTAACGCTAATGCTAACGCAAGAGGCAGTCGTGAGTATGGGCTCAAGAACAGCAAGTCTTTCTGCATCCCCCCACCAGTCCCATGCAGCCCAGGCACGCACACACATACAAGTGCAAGCGTGCTAACATACACACACACACACACACACACACACACCAGCACACACAAGAGCAAGCGTGCTAACACACACACCCACACACGCACATGCACACACACACACACACAAGCGCAAGTGTGCTAACACACACACCCACACAGCCGTCCCGCCTAAGGGAGTTACAGCTCAGCTTGTTAGCCTATGATGACTCAACCACACACAGCCCTAATGAGCTGAGAAAGGGAGGAGAGAGAGAAACAGAAGATGTGAGAGAAAGAGAGAGAGCAGAGCAGAAGAAAAAAATGAGAGGCGGAGGCAACAGAAGACAAAGGGATGAGTTGGAAGAGAGAAATAGAGAGGAAGGGGAGGCTAGGGAGGAGAAGTAGCAGATGGAGTGAAAGTGTGAGAGCTGGAGTTTGAGGGAAGAAGAGGATGACACACAGAAAGCCAAAGGAGAACAAGAGGAAGAGACGTGAAAGACAAATGTGAGTGGCGGAGGACACTGCAAGATGGGTGCCAGCCAGTGGGAGGCATAGAAAGAATCAGAAAAAGAGGTACAGAGTGGGGAAAAAAGAGGGGAGTGAAAGAGATGGAGTGGGGGTGGCGAAGGTGAAAAATACAGTGGCAGAAAGGAAAGAACGACGGAGAGGCAGAGGAGGAGAAAGGAGAAGGAGAGTGCAGAGAAAAAGAGAGGAGGAGAGAGTGAAGTG
>CM050221.1:35415000-35422500 GCA_027475355.1 Coilia nasus
ACCACACCAACCACTACACATACATGTATACCCAAATATAAGTACAGCCACAAAAAATAAAATACTGTTCGGTAGACCTTGTATAGATAATGTATGTGTATTTGCATGTGTGTGTGAGTGTGTGTGTGTGGTGTGTGTATGTCTGTCAGTGTGTGTGGTGTGTGTGTATGTCTGTCAGTGTGTGGTGTGTGTGTGTATGTGTGTATGTGTGTGTGTGTCAGTGTGCATGTGTGAGTCGGTGTGTGTGTGTGTGTGTGTGTAAGATCATGTGGAGGAGAGGCTGTGGCGAGGTGGCCCCCATCCCTGGAGAGGAGTCGGTCACTGCAGTGGTGGCGCGCTAGCAGGTGACCTCGCCCGAGCCACCGCATTCATCAGTCCGGCCCAGGCATTAATCAGGCCTTTATGGGCACTCAGCCTCCTCAACAACAGCCTCCGCTTTCAGGCCAGGGGACGGGGAATTAATCACACGCATACTCAAAACACACATACACACATGCATGTATACACACACACAAACACACACACATATATGCAAGACACGCATACACACATGAATACACACACACACACACACACACACACACACACACATTCACACAGATAGGAGCAGCACACATACACTCATACAGACACACACATACATATAGTACATATGCCTAAGCACACAAAGAAAAACTTACACAAACATCACGGACAAACCACTAACACACCCACACACAAACATGCACACACACTCACACACACACGCACAGACCACACACAGACACACACACACACACACACACACACACACACACACACACACACTTACTTCTGCACAGACTTTCATACCCACATGCATCTACACATTAACAGAGAGACAGCGTAGTGCAGATGAATCATTGAGTACTTTTCAGAAAGTACAGAATCTACACGTGACCTTGAGTGGGTCTACTGCAACCCCCCCCCCCCCTCCCCCCCCTCCCCCCCCCCCCCCCCCCCCCCCATTTCTGTCTCTCCATCAGTTATCTCCTCTCTACTCCACCCCTCCCTGCTAATGTGCCTGCCATTCATTCAGCCATGGCGACCGACACAAGCTCAGAGGTTGACCTCATCTAGTCGCCACCATGACGAATAAACAAACAAACAAACAAACAAGGTCCTTTCAGCCTGTCCTACTGCCTCACAGCATGGGACACACACACACACACACACACACACACTCACATACATGCACACACTCAAGCTGCCTTATTAAACCCAGCTCATGATCATGCCTCTCTAGATCTGCCACCATGGGGGACAGGGAGAGAGAAGATGCAACTACAGGTAAACAACTATATCATATGGAGAAGGGCTCCACTAAAGGCATCTAATGAGTGGGGTGTGTGCCTGAGTGTGTGCTTATGTGTGTGTGTGTGTGTGTGCCTATGTGTGTGTGTGTGTGTGCGTGTGTGTATGTGCATGTAGTCCTACGGGTACATAACTGTACCTCATGGATGAGGGCTCCATTACATGCATCTAACGAGTGGAGTGTGTGTGTGCTTGTGTGTGTGTGTGTGTGTGTGTGTGTGTGTGTGTGTGTGTGTGTGTGTGTGCCTGTGTGTATGTGTGTGCGTGTTTGTGCATGTAGTCCTACGGGTACATAACTGTAGCTCATGGATGAGGGCTCCATCACAGGCATCTAACGAGTGGAGTGTGTGTGTGTGTGTGTGTGCCTGTGTGTGTGTGTGTGTGCCTGTGTGTATGTGTATGTGTGTGCGTGTTTGTGCATGTAGTCCTACGGGTACATAACTGTACCTCATGGATGAGGGCTCCATCACAGGCCTTTAATGAGCCTGAGGGGAGCGAGCAAACTTCATTGGATATTCTGGCATCTGGCCGTGATGATGAGGTTGTTTAGATGCATCAGATTCGTGTAATTTATGGAATCCGCTGGCTGCAGCTCAAAAGGCTGGATCCTGGAACCTACCCCCCTACCCCCTCTCACACACACACACCGCCAACGCCACCCCCACCCCCACACACCACACCCCTGCAGTCCCACATCCACACACCCTTGGAAAAGTTACTGACCTCATTGTTAACAGTGGTGGCGACGGCAGCGGCAGCATTGGTTGCCAAGGCCCCGCCGTTAGCGCGAGGATGACATTTCATCGTTCCGTTCGCCAAAAAAAAAAAGAGCCACGGTAATTACTTACACATTTTTCCCGAGCCAGCCCCTATTTAATGAACAGATCCTTCAACGTCCTTCAGAGCGTGCTTAAGCAGTCGGCCCAATGAAATATGGAGTCAGAGAGGGAACAGACAAGAGACAGAGAGAGGGCGTGAGACAGAGAGAGAGAGAGAGAGAGAGAAAGGTAGAGAGAGAGGGCATGAGGGGGAGAGAGAGAGTAAAAGGTAGAGAGAGAAGGGGATGAGAGAGAGAGAGTGAGAGAGAGAGTGAGATGGAGAATGAGAAATAAATCAAGAAAGAGATAGAGGTAAAGAAGACAAGGAAAGGACAGATAGAAACGTGAAGAAAAGATTTAAGAAGTAAAGCAGACAGAGAGAGAGACAGAAGGGCAGATGAGGAAAAGAGTAAAAGGAGGGAGAGAGAAAAAGATGAAGTAATGTGAGGGGGCAGAGGAGGAGGAGAGGACAGCAAGAGAGATAGACAGACACAGAAGAAGAGGTGGGAGCTGGAGGGAAAGAAAAAAAAGGACAAAAAAAAGAAGACACGAGGAAGAAGAAAAAAGATGGAGAGAGGAAAAGATGAGAGAGAGGAAAAGATGGGAGAGAAAATTTGAGGAAAAAAGTGAGAGAGAAAATGAGACAAAGAGGTGGAGCAGCAGGAGGAGAAAGAGGAAAAAGAAAGAAAGAAAGAAAGAAAGAAAGAAAGAAAGAAAGAAAGAAAGAAAGAAAGAAAGAAAGAAAGAAAGAAAGAAAGAAAGAAAGAAAGAAAGAAAGAACGAAAGAGATAAAGGAAGAAAGAAAGAAAGAAAGAAAGAAAGGAAGAAAGAAAGAAAAGGAAGAAAAAGAGAGAAAGAAAGAAAAAAGGAAAGAGAGAAAGAAAGAAAGAGAGAAAGAAAGGAAGAAAGCTAGAGGAAGACAGCAAACGAGGAAGTGAAGTAGGCCAGTGGCGAGCGGCACTAAATCCTATCCTCCCTGGCGCAGCGGCACACGCAAGCGGCACGGGCAGAGGAGCGCCACCGCCTCGCCATCGCCAGCTTCCCCCGGGAGCGTCTGCGGGGAACTAATCAGGAATAGACATGTCAGCTCAGTGTCGCACTACATGCTAATACCTGGAATCTCCGCTTTGCTCTGCCTCCCTCACACACGGACACACATACGCACACACATGCTCGCACACACACATACAAGCATGTACACACACACATACACACACCCTACTAACCCCTTAAACCCCCCCACCCCCCCCCCCCCCCCCACACACACACACACACACAATGCACACACATACACACACACATACACACACATACTATCAACCCCTTACACACTTCCTTGACACACTTAGACACACACTCTTACACATACTTTCTTACTGCAACTAATGCTAATGCGTGGGAACACTTCCAGAGAAGAGAGGGGAGCTAAGAGAATCTGTTCCCAGGAAAGGCTTATGGGCTGTGGGCTGAGTGTGGTGGGGCGGCATGGGGTTGGTGGAGGGTGGTGGTGGTAGTGATCATGGTGTTTGTGTGTTTGTGATAGTGGTGTGTGTGTGTGTGTGTGTGTGTGTGTGTGTGTGTGTATGTGTGTGTGTGTGTGTGTGTGTGTGTGTGTGTGTGTGTGTGTGTGTGTGTGTGTGTGTGTGTGTGTGTGTGTGTGTGTGTGTGTGTGTGTGTGTGTGTGTGTGTGTGTGAAATGAGGGTGGTGCTCATCTCTGCTCTGATGCTTTGAGAGTTCTGATGACTTGAGCCTGTGGAAGCTGGCCTGAACGCACCAACCCCCATGTACATAACACATGCCTACAGCTAGGTTTGCGCATTTTGATGAGCGTGTGTGTGTGTGAGTGTGAGACAAAAAAAAGAATGTGAAAGACAGCACATGCGTACTGTGTGTGTGTATGTGTGTGTGTGTGTGTGTGTGTGTGTGTGTGTGTGTGTGTGTGTGTGTGTGTGTGTGTGTGTGTGTGTGTGTGTGTGTGTGTGTGTACACTGGTCATGGGTGGCATGTGGGTGGAATAATGACACAAGCACATAATTATGACGACAATGATTGCTGAGAGGAAAGAGAAATTCCTACAGCACCTGTGACTACTGGATGGAGATAGGAGAAAGAAAGGATAAAGACAGGGCTAGAGGAAGTGAAAGAGAAAAAGAGAGAGGCAGAGAGGAAGATTATGAACAGAGGCAGAGAGATGCTGCCACCTCAGTGGAAGGGAAAAGGAGTTGAAGATTCGGCGTAGGAGAATATGACAGTTGAAGAACAACAGAGAGAGAGACGAAGGTAGAGAGAGAAATCAAGCAGGCAGAGGAGAAAATGACAGCAAAAAAAAAAAAAAGAAATGCAGTGCAGTGTGGGAGAAAGAAGCAGAAAAACGAGGAGAACGGAGGACAGACGTTGTCAGGTGATGTGACAGAATGGGAAAGAACAAACACACAAAGACGAAAAAGAAGAAAAGGAAAAAATAAAGAAAAGAAAACAGACAAGAGCAGGAGATTGTCAGCGTGTAAGCGTCTGTGTGTGTGTGTGTGTGTGTGTGTGTGTGTGTGTGTGTGTGTGTGTGTGTGTGTGTGTGTGTTTGTGAGTGAGTGAGAGGCAGAAACAGTGGTCAATGGGGAAGAGAGTTGGAAAAGAAGTCAGAACGACTGAAAGCGAAATAAACAATAGCAGCAGCACTGGGAAAGCAGCAGCAGCACTGGGTAAACACATGTAAATGCCATTTATGCACCTTAGATTACAAAATGGCATACACTCGCATTCTTGTGTTCGCCGAGGTTAAAGATATACACAGTTTAACCAATGTGCGTATAATTTACCCACATTTCTTTTTAGGGCACCCATGGAAGGAAGGAAAAATAGAGGCTTCTGAAAATGATAGAGTAACCAGATAGAAAACAAAAATAAAAGAGACAGAGTACAAAAGACAGAAAGAATGGAAAAGAATGAGATGAGAGGAAGAGAGTAAGAGAGAGAAAGAGAAAGAGAGAATGAAAAGATGGGGAAAAGCTAAAAGATGTGAACACCCCACAGACACTCCCGGCCAACCCACAGATGTACTTGGCTCTTACTGTACCTGGCCACCCTACAGACACCCCACAGACACATCTCGCCACACCTGACTCTTACCTGGGAGACTCTGCGGGTCACCTCCCCGCCGGTGACCAGGCCCTGGATGAAGGTGCGCATGGCCACAAACGCGCGCGTCACCTTCTGCTGAGAGTCGCGCGGCGTCTCGCCGAACGGCTGCAGCGTCTCCGACTGCTTGGTGACACACTCCAGGTAGTCGTCGGAGAGCTTGTACTGAGGGTTCGCCGCCTTGAACAGCCTCTCCAGCAGCCGCAGCCAAAACTCGTTGAGCGTCTCCTCAAGGTTGATGTTGGCGCCGCGGTAGTAGCGGCGCAGATCGCCGAACAGGTCCTGCAGCACACGGGTATTGGGCTCAAACTGCGGACCCAGCGTCTGGGCCAGCGAGGCCTCGGAGTGGTTGATCAGCTCCAGCACATAGCCTGAGTGCACAGAGGGAGAGAGAGAGAGAGAGAGAGAGAGAGAGAGAGAGAGAGAGAGAGAGAGAGAGAGAGAGAGAGAGAGAGAGAGAGAGAAAAAAAGAGAGACAGACAGACAGAGATACAGAGAAATGGAGAGAGAGACAGAAAGAGAGAGACAGATAGAAAGACAGACAGACAGAGAGAAAGGGAAAAGGGGGAGAGGTCATTAGGTTCACTAGGTCCAAACTCAGCAGGTAAAGGTTATACTTAAAGATATACACTTTTGGGCATACATAAACCCTAAGTAGATAACTATGCTTCTATAAACACAGCTATGTGGTGATATATTTTCTTTAGGTTTGAGGTGTACTTATAAAGTGTATTTTTCTAATCAAAATATATACTGTATGTAAACAGACATAACCATTTTCTAGAGTAGCATGACAAGCAAGCAGTCTGACCTTTCTGGTCTATTTTAAACCAGCTTGTATGAAAAAAGAGCATATGAAAAAACAGCTTCCCCTACGACAAAACTACCTCGCAGACCTCACCCCAAAACTTTTGTCTCACTTACAATTGCAATCAGCATAGTCCCACTGTCCAACATACACACTGCATTCTTGATTTCAGTGTGGAACTAATTAGCTGCTTCTCTGAAGCCTGCAAAACTTATCAACTTTTAACCCCAGTGGTTAAAAAAGAATGCTGGAAAATGACAAGCATTTGTATCGCTGCCCTCTCTTTGCAAGTAGAGATGTGTTTTGCTTTTTTTTTTTTTGAGTGTGTTACTTTTTTAGGAAACAAAAGAGATGAAATACAATAAGAAATTCATCTCGCCTTTCCTCCCCTAAATCCCTTTGCTGCTAAGAGAGAGAAAAACCACAGTGCTGTGCGATCGTTTGCCTCCCTTTTCCACTTCCCTTCAGTGCCAGTCCCTGCCGCTGCCTTCATTTTATGGGGATGATGAAATATTCGACTCCTTACCCCGGAGTAATGTCTGACTGAATCCCTCCGATTGTGCTTTTATAGACTAGCTGCGTGTTTCCCAGACTATAAAGACAGGCATGAGAGGAAGGTGTGCACATGGAGGAGTGTGGGACATGGTGTGACATGTGACCCTTCTGACATACATAATAACACACACACACACACACACACACACACACACACACACACACACACACACACACACACACACACATATACACACAGGAACCCAACAAACACACACCCACACACACACACACAAACACACACCCACACACACACGCACACACACACACACACACACACACACACACACACACACACACACACACACACACACACACACACACACACACACACACACACACACACAATATCTTCACAGGCACCTCGAAATGGCAAGGATCTCCTGCTCTGCCTGGCACTAAGACTGGGGTCTTTTCACACACACACACACACACACACCGAACCCAATCCCATGCTGATAAGAAAACAATGCTGTGCTGCCTAGGACGGCCCCCCTACATGCGCCAACATAATTACGGTCTGACTAATCCCTCACTCTTCATCTGCCACGACACAGGGAAGACAAGCTCACTACGAGTAATATAATAATATGATAATAATAGTAATCACATTTCATACAAAGGATATAGCTCAGTGTGCTTCACAGTTTGACAAAGGAACACACGACAGTGAGTGATACACATGGCACGCTTTGTTCTAGTCCAGTAGCGCCAGAGAACCCAGTCAGGGCGCCCAGTAAGTGGCCTGGCCATCCTATATTTCATTTCACTGCTCTTCCTCTCCTTTCCTCGTCTCTCTTTTAATCTCTTCTTCTTTCTTATCCTCTGCTCTCCTCTGGTGGTGTATGTTCATG
>CM050221.1:35440000-35442500 GCA_027475355.1 Coilia nasus
ATTACAGTTCCATTACATGACCAAGCTGCTACACAGTCAATAGCCCCATGATGGTACAATGACATGTGACTGTGTGGCAAAGACACACATGCACACGTACAGTACACAAAACACACACACACACACGCACGCACGCACGCACGCACCACACACACACACGCACACGCACACACTCAAACATTCCATTCGATTTATAGAGTTTCCTTCATGAGCTCTGTGAACATCCGTTGACCTGATTTAGAATCGCTAACATGACCAACCAAGAGTTTCCTAAACACACACACACACACACATATGAACTTTCCCACATATGAACTTTCTCTCTCTCTGTCTCTCTCTCTCTCTCTCACACACACACACACACACACACTCACACACACACACACTCTCACACACACACACACACACACACACACACACACACACACACACACACACACACACACACACACACACACACACACACAGACTAAGGGACTGTCATAATTATACATCAACAATAACCACTTTTTCCTTGCAATATGTAATGAGCTTTAAATATTGGTCCCTTCCTATTCACTTTAAGACCTTAAGAGTGCCTAAAAGAACTGTAAGAGTTTAGAGAATGGCTTTAAGACTGTGGGTCTTCGTATATAATTGTGTACTTGGGGGGTGTGTCTGCGTGTGTATGTTTGTGTGTGTGTGTGAGAGAGAGAGAGAGAGAGAGAGAGGAGAGAGAGAGAGAGAGAGAGAGGGATGAGGGGAGAGGGAGAGAGAGAGAGAGAGGAGAGAGAGATGAGAGAGAGAGAGAGGAGAGGAGAGGAGAGAGAGAGAGAGAGAGAGAGAGACAGGTGGACCAGCTGGTGCGGGGTGACCTGTGAGCCACTCATTAGCCCAGGTGATCACTGTGGAAACGCACTGGCTTCATGAGGCGTAACACTAAAAAAACACACCCACTCATGACCATCAACAAAACACATTTTTCTCTCTCTGTCTCTCTCTCTCTCTTTTCATTATCCCTCCTTTTCCTCTCTTCTTTCATCTCTCTCCCCCTTTTCTCCCTCCCTTTCTCTTTCTTCCTTCTCTCTCTCCACTTCCTCCCCCCTCCTCCTCGATCTTCTACCTACAGTATCTCCTAATCATTCTCTATCCGCATATCCTTCTCCCTTCTCCCTTCCCCCATCCCCTGCTCCTTATCTCACTTTATCTGTTCATCTCTCTACATGGATATCTATTCATATACTGCACATCTACCCTCTCGCCCTCTCTTATGCTGAGTGTACAGAACAGGACTTAGAGTAACAGCAGCAGTTCAGGCAGCTCAGCTCTCCTTTGAGACCTCGCCCCCTGCTGCAAAGCAGACTAATGCGTCTCCCATGTCACTGCTTTGACATTTATTGTACGAGGTCTGCTACATCAGGAAGCCCTGCAAGCAATGAGCCCCGGCGGGGTCAGGCCCCCATAGGATCAGGACTGGCGATAGACTGAGCTACGTCTGCACCGCTGCGGCTGATAGCCTGGCACCATATTCAGGCCTTACCGCTAGCACGGCCTTCATTGCTCTCTCACCCTGCTCCACTGGGCGCCTCTATGCATTCACACCTAGCACGATAAACCACACAGAACTTATCTTAAACTTAACATGGGTGTGATAGGTTTGAATGCAGAGAGGCACCTCCATGCATTGATACCATAGGCATAGCCATGGATGGGCTAGGGTGGGACTGTGCCCACCCACTTGTGAATCAGGACCACTCACCCAATCAGAAGTCTCCCTTTGTTTGATTGATTGTTTTATTAATAATGAACGCAGTAAAAAACTACAACCCTCCTATCTGCTCTGGTGCCTCTGCTTGGGGCTCTTTGCAGAGGGCCTCTTTCTGCCCCTGCTGTCCCCTGCTGATGCCCTGAGTCCCTCTGTCCAGTGCCCAACCCGTCCAGTTCCCTTGTGGTCTGTGAAAAATGGCCCGAGTGTCTATGGTGTTGACGTAATGCAGCCAATCTCTCCCTCTCCCTCTCCCTCTCCCGCCCTCTCTCTATGTATCTACCTCTCTGCCTCTCTCTATCACTGTCTCTCTTTTTCTGACTCTCTTTTGCTGCTTGTCTCTCTCTCTGTCTATCTTTCTCTTTCTTCCCCCTCCTCTCTTTCTCTCTCCCTCTCCTCCCTCTCTCTCCCTCTCTCCTTCCCTCTCTCCCTCTTTTTTCTGAGCAATGCTGGCAATCCCTCACATTTCACAGCTGAGTGTGAACAAAAAGGGCAGACTCGGATTTTCCTAATAGCTTTGTGGCGCAGCGGCCATTACGGTTAAGAAATAGAGACAGAGAGGACAGACAGATAGAGAAGGAGGGGGCGGGGGGGAGAGAGAGGGAGAGATGGAGAAAAATAGAGGGGGACAGATGGAGAGACAGGCCCTGCAGTCACGTAATGATAGTCAGAGTGCCACAAGCTAACTGGGAGAATCAGTGTGGCACATAATGGTGGCATTGTAATGCGGTTGATACCTCCCTGGGCACTGCTGCC
>CM050221.1:35450000-35452500 GCA_027475355.1 Coilia nasus
ACACACATACACACACACACACACACACACACACACACACACACACACACACACACACACACACACACACACACACACACACACACTTTCTGGTGGGACCTGCCACCACTGGTTGGTTTTGTCGGTTGTCTGGGTTTGCATATAAAATTTGCTAGGTTCCACCCCACCACCACCACCCACCCAGGAGAGTTCAGCCAGTGGTGCCTCAATGGTCTCAGAGTCCCTCTAGTGTGAGTACTGAGCATTCTTGCGGCACCTTATGCTGCCAGCCCTGGCACCAGAGTGGGCAAAGTGGGCATGGCGCTATGGGAGCCCAGTGACCGGACCTGGAGCCTGGGGAATGGGGGGCGGGGGGGGCTAGTTTTGGGCTGTGGTGCAGACATACTTGGCTGATTGGTGCTTGGAAATTGCGGGATTGTTGGCAGGACAGTAGGCTTCGCCCCAGTGTAATCCTAATCCCCTGATTGGTTGTTTTACAGTGCCAGCGTGGTGGTGGCATTGAGGGCTACCGAGCAGCTCAGGGTGGCACAGTTGGGCAGATTTATATATACCACCCGCCCGAAAGGGCACCACCCATCATCCTTCCAGCATGGCGCAAGTCCGGGTTAAGAATGCATGTGTGTGCACTTTTGCGAATATATGTGTGTGTGAAGTGAGTGGATCTGAGAGAGCGTAAAGTGAGTAGCTGATTTTGTGCATGCGTGCGTGTGTGTGTATGTGTGTGTGTGTATGTGTGTGTGTGTATATGTGTGTGTGTGTGTCCTATGCCTGTGCACATGCACATGGCGGGTTAAGTTACTATCTGTGAGCATCCATATGAGACCATCGTGTACACAAGTGCCTGAGGGCACTTAGAGAGAGAAGAAGAGAAGCACAGCAAGACAAATGGAGAGACAGGCAGGCAAACAGACAGACAGACAGACAGACAGACAGACAGACAGACAGACAGACAGACAGACAGACAGACAGAGAGACAAGACAGACAGGAGACAGAAGGGAAGACAGACAGGGAGGGCGAAAAAGAGAAAGGGGAGAGAGTGTGACAGAGTTACGAGCTACAGATAAACCCAGGGAGCTATTTTGGGCTGCACGGTTTCATCGTGCTGACACACATTATTGCTGTGCCCCGAGTGGCCCAGAGCCACTGTCCCAGTGGCTCTGACCTCAGTCACACGTCCTCATAAATGAACACATGATAAATGAATGTGCTAGCGGGCACAGGCCAGTAGGCCAGTGGAAAGGGGAACAAAATGTGTCTGTGCAAAAATTCCTGCACAAAACTAACATGCACTTAGAGATATAATTAAGTACTAAATGTGCAGATCTGCATCACATGCACTCCCACACACATGCATATATACATACACACACACACACACACACACACACACACACAAACATTCAAACACGATAAAAAGAAGCACACACACATCAATGCACATTCATTGCCATCGTCTGAGTTCATTCTGCCATTTTAAAAGCACCAGATTCCATCTAAGTGACTAGCTTAGAACATGTACCAAAACATAACAGCTTTTACAGTGTTTGTTTGTGCACACATGTCTGTTTTTCCCCTTCTTCCGACAGTATTCCACTTTATGACTGCCCTCACCCATCAACCAAACACCCCCCCAAACATACACCCCCCCCCACCCCCAACCTCCTTTCCTTCGCTCTGTTTGACTTTGTGTTTCTCTGTGTCTCCTAGCAACATACTTTCAGCACACATGCGCCCATTTTAGCAAACACGTCCCTCCGCTCTCCTTTTACCCCACGGGACATCCTCTGCATAACTTTAAAGCCGTTTATCACCACGGGTCTGCTCCATGCCCGCTCCATGCCCATACACCTCACATGTGGACCTTTTCCCCACCCAAAACAAGGGCTTCGCCGCCCGCCCTGCCACCTGTGTCTTACCTGGCGCCCTAATGCCAACACAAACAGTAGTGTGACTTCATAGCTTTGGTGTGGTTACCGCTCGTTGCTAAACTGCACATTAATAGCAATGAAAAGGTTCAAAGGTTATGGCGACGGAACCAAACCCACTGTGCGCGCATATTAACACCTTGTGTGGTGTATGGTTCCTCTGGGTTACCTGAATGGGCCGGGTTTGGCTCTGGAGGGCGAGCACAAAGGTTGGTCTTTGTCACGCTATGACACCCCTCCGCTGACAATATCGTGCAAAATTATAGTCTATGTAGGCCAATCCAATGCATGCACAATGCAAAAGACTAGCCTGACACATCGTATTATGCCTTTCAATGCAAGGTGTGTCCAGGAAAATGTAGGTGAAACACTCTATACGCACGCACACACACATACACACACACACACACACATAGATGCTTCCCAGTTTGCCACTGAATGTCTGTGGCTGAGAAACCTTTAGATGGGTAATCTGATCCAGGACTCCTCTCATAAATAGCTTCCTGTACAAACACACACACACACACACACACACACACACACACACACACACACACACACACAAACACACATA
>CM050221.1:35460000-35465000 GCA_027475355.1 Coilia nasus
TCATACACTGTTTGTAAAGAGAAGGAAAAGACAGAAAAGAAAAGACAAGAAAGAAAAGTGTGAGCGCTCATCAGTTCTGCACTCCTCCTGAACTCTGCCACCCGACAAAAGCTGAAGCTAAAAAAAGAGAGATGGAGAGAAAAAAGAAAGATAGAGAGAAAGAGAGATAGAGAGAAAGAGAGATAGAGAGAAAGAGAGATAGAGAGAAAGAGAGGTGCAGAGAAACCCCTTGCTTTCCTTTTTTTTTTTCCCCGGAACTCTTTTCATGCACTTAATCATCCTCTCCTGCCTCCCGTGTGCCTCTGCATTTTATATCTTTTAATCTGCACTGATTTAGCGACACTGAGCCCTCCTCTTTCCCACCTTTCCCTTCCCTTGCGTTGCCTTTCACCCCTGTCAGCCACGAAAATGAAGGAAAAAAAACACACACCAAATCCAATCAGTTCATCTCTCTCAGTTCAACTCTGTCTTGCTCTAACTTTCTCTTTGCCTTCTCTCTTTCATTGTCTCTTACCTAGTGTTTCCCCCTCTTCCTCTCTCTCTCTCTTTCTATCTCTCTCTCTCTCTCTCTTTGTCTCTCTCTCTCTGTCTCTCTCTCGCTCTCTTTTTCTCTCTCTCTCTCCCGCTGTCTGGAGCTCCAGTGGAGAGAATGTGCTGTTGATTTAAAGCACCTTGCCATCATGTAAGCGGATCAGTGCTCCATCCAACCCCATCCCAACCTCCTCCTCCTCTTCGTCCTCCTCTTCCTCCCCCTCCTCTTCCTCCTCTTTTTGCTTCTGCTCCTGCTGCTGGATGATGGATCACTAATGAGTGTCCAAAAGCCCCTCTCTCTGCCTCCCCTATCTGACGTGCGCTACATCACGCTGCAAAATACCTCCTTTCTCAAGCACTAAAGATATTTCCTTCAAATCCCACATGCCAGAAACTTATACTCCAATTGTCTTCTGCTTGGCTGCTTGATTTGTTTAGTTGTGCAGTTAGTGTGTGTGTGTGTGTGTGTGTGTGTGTGTGTGTGTGTGTGTGTGTGTGTGTGTGTGTGTGTGTGTGTGTGTGTGTGTGTGTTGATGCATACATCTGAAAGTTGGTATGTGTCTGTCTGTATGTGTGTATCTGTTATCTGTATGTGAGTGAGTGTATGTGATAGACCAACTTACATGCCCGTACGGGGCGAGTGGTCTGCATATTCACCCATATCTATGAGATGACACTGACGTGCCATTGTGGTGGGTTGGGGGGAGGGGGGATCTGTCAATGCCCAGGTGTGCACTCAGGTGTGCACTCAGGTGTGCACTCTCATTAGATGGGTCTCAGGGCCCTGGCAAGAGCCAGATGGGCATGTGCATTAGACTGCTGACAGCACACTGAGAGACTGGTTCACTCTCACACACACACACACACACACAAACACACACTCACTCACTCACACCTACACACACACACACACACACACACACACTCACTTACTCACACACACACACACTTAGACACACACACACACACACCTCAGGTCAACTGGGTATAGTGTTTACAAAGAACCTTAAAGCACCACCTTCAGAGTTTCCCACTGACTAACTAACACTGAACAAAATGGACATGGTAAAATATGAATTATGAAGTAAGGTAATATTATGGACATGTTGGCCTTCTTCATGTCTTGTTTCTTTTTTGTACTTCATGTGGGTGTGTGTCAGATATGTCTGCACCAAGTATAATGCTTCCCTCTGTGATGATCAGTGATGATGACCACTGTGAAGAGCTGGCACGGTTCGGGCAGTAACTTTGTAACTGTGCCAGCCAGGCTGGAGCGATGTTGAGTTCACTCCCGCCTCCTCGTGTCTGGCCTCATGGTCTTGGCTCATGATGCAACAGTTATGCCAAAACAATGCAAAAAAAAAACAAACAGCCACACAGCAGTTCAGCATCTGTGTGCATGGTTAAGAGGAGAGCTGTAAGGTTGTGTGTATGTGTGTGTGTGTGTGTGTGTGTGTGTGTGTGTGTGTGTGTGTGTGTGTGTGTGTGTGTGTGTGTGTGTGTGTGTGTGTGTGTGTGTGTGTGTGTGTGTGTGTGTGAGTTTGAGGGGGGTGAGGGTGAGAGAGATTGAGTGGTAGCCAATGTTACATCATCTTAGCCTTGCCCTCTGCCACTGGCATCACAAAGCTCTCCTTTGTGCGACCCCTCCTCCACCCCCACACCACCCAACCCAACCCAACCCCCCCACACACACACCCCACACACACTTCTTCTCAAACCACCACAACCCTCCTACCCCTACAACCCACACCACCCACACACACACTCCACCCCTGCCCAACCCCGGCCAAACCAGCGCAGTCCAACCCTGCCACACTGGCAGCAATGAATGGACAAAAGGCGGCTCACATTTAATTAACTTGAGATCTGTCAGGCAAGCGCGCTCCACGCCAGGAGAAGCATGTCAGATCATGCGCCATTTGATCTTTCACTAAGGGTTTTTTCCTCCCTCTTTGTCTCTGCAGTGTAGCACAGGATGACATGATTTGAGCCCAGCCATGCATTTCCCAGCACCGGGGAAGCATGGTGTGTGTGTGTGTGTGTGTGTGTGTGTGTGTGTGTGTGTGTGTGTGTGTGTGTGTGTGTGTGTGTGTGTGTGTGTGTGTGTGTGTGTGTGTTTGAACTTGTGGATGGGTGGGTGTGTGTCTGTCACTCATTCTGACATGTTGAATCTCTTTTGGTGCCGCTATCTTTTTTGCTCCTTCTTTCATACATATAAACATGCACACACACACTGTCACACACACACACACACACACACACACACACACACACACACACACACACACACACACACACACCACCCACACACACACACACACACACACACACACACACACACACACACACACACACACACACACTTGTTCAGGCACACATTCCTTCACGCCCTCTCTTTCCACATCTCCCTTTGTTGTTACTCTTCTCTAGGAAGCTCCTGGCCTCAGAAGCGGCCCGTCATGCATGTCAGGACTGGATACTGCACAGTGAGGGAAACACACAGAGAGAAACAGAGAGAGAGAGAGAGAGAGAGAGAGAGAGAGAGAGAGAGAGAGAAAGAGAGAGAGAGAAAGAAAGAGAGAGAGAGAGAGCAAAAGAGAGAGAGAGAGAGAGAGAGGGAGGGAGAGAGAGAAAGACAGAGAGAGAGAGAGAGAGAGAGAGAGATAAAGAGAGAGAGAGCAAAAGAGAGAGAGAGAGAGAGAGAAAGAGAGAGAGAGAGCAAGAGAGAGAGAGAGACAGACTTTTGCCTGAGTTCACTGAGGGCTCATTCCAGCACTTTGTCAACCTGTCATGTGTCAACTACCACCGACTCAGCCATCCTACAGAAGGGCCATTTGTGTGTGTGTGGGTGTGGGTGTGGGTGTGTCCGTCTGTCTGTCTGTCTGTCTGTCTGTGTGGGATGGTATGTGGGTAGGTGCGGTGGTAGTTGGCATGAAAGTGGTACTTTACTCCGTGTGTGTGTGTGTGTGTGTGTGTGTGTGTGTGTGTGTGTGTGTGTATGTGTGTGTGTGTGTGCGTGTGTGTGTGTGTGTGTGTGGTGTGTGTGTGTGTGTGTAGAGTGGAGGTGGAATAGAGGGCTTTTTTTGCAGGTGGGGGGTCAGGTGAGAGTCAGTCCCAGTCAGCTTAGCTAGTTCTGGCACAGTGAGCTAAAGGCCAGCAATGGCAGGTGAGGTGGTTAATCCCACCTAATAGCACCTTTGTGCAGAAGAACTGTCCTGGAAGCATAAACACAGTAATGGGAGACTCAGAACACACACGCACACACACCTGCATATCTACTGAAGCCCAAGCACAATTTCAGGCTTTTACTGTAAAGCTCCAGTGACCACATCTCAAACCACTGACATGAAGCAGAAGTGTGTGTGTGAGATTGTTAGTGTGTGTGTGTGTGCGTGTGTGTGTGTGTGTGTGTGTGTGTGTGTGTGTATGTGTGTGTGTGTGTGTGTGTGTGTGTGTGTGTGTGTAGGTGTGTCTGTGTGTGTGTGTGCATTCATGTGTGTCCCACTGTGTGCACTGGGATTTTGGGAATTTGGCCATCGCCCTGCCACTTAGTGAGCAAGGGTAACCTGTGGTGCTCCTGGACCCAGTTTGACAGCTGACTGTGACGTGTGCTGAGATGCGATCGAATGTGTGTGTGTGAAACAAAATCAGTTTGATTACTCTATTTTCTATTGGACTGTCTTAACTGAATACGATGCAAAGCAGTATGACACAGCGCGATGCTACGCGACTTCTTTAAAGCCTTTTTGTCGCTTGGTCTGTTTCTATTTCAGTCGTGACACGTTGACATGGACTTGGGAACAAAGGTACACATCTAAAGAATCTCATGTGGACATCAAACATTCAGCCATTACTATGCTCTGTGATAGCCAACATTATGGAAGAGAGAGAAAGAGAGAGAAAGGGAGAGTGAGGGGGAATAAGCAGAAGAGGTAAAGAGATAGAAGAAGAAAAAGAGAAAGGAAAAAGGGGGAAAGCCAGTGGAGGGAGAGGGGAGGGCAAAGAGATAGATGGGGAGGGAAGAATGTGTGGTACAGGAGGAAGATGAGGGGCAGGTGAGAGAAAGAACAGAGGAAAGAGATTGGGAAAAGAGGTGTGGCTGGAGAGAGAGAGATGGAGAGAAAGATAGATGAAGAGAACGAAAGATGGAAAGAGAGAGAGAGAGAGAAAAGGAAGAAGAAGAAGCAGGAGACAGGCAGAGAAAGAGAAAGGAGGGAGAAGTCAGCTGAGGAATTTCTGTCCAGGTGCACGAAGACAATAGTGCTCCTATGGCATGAAACACAGCCATTACTGTAAGAACAGGCCTACCGCCACCGGCAGCCATGTTGGGCAAAAGGGGAGAGAGGCAGGGAGAACATGGGTAGGAGTGAGGGAGAGGCGGGGAGAGAGAGAGGATCTTAAAAGGAAGGAGGTGAAAGAGGCAGGAAGAAAGAGGGAAGGCAGAGGGAATGAAAAAAAGTATGTTGCTC
>CM050221.1:35485000-35490000 GCA_027475355.1 Coilia nasus
TCCGAGGTTATGAGCGCAATAGCGAGTCCTCTCTTGTTAATGTCAGCTTTATTTGACAGGTTGGCTGGGCGGAAATATTCAGGGGAATTAAAGTGCACGCTGACAAATAAAGCTTCCCGGGACCGCTCTCCTGAAGACTGCGGTAACCAGTGGATGACACAATTAACACTTGGCAGTTACAGTGTCCGTGTCCTCTTGTTTGGATTTTGTACTGATGTTCTTGAACCTGAAGACAAAATGACAAACAGTTAGGCTACAAGTTAAAGAATTTAAGTTATCACACAGTACAATGCAAAAACTGAGAAGCTCACACTCTGAAACGACAGGGGGAAAAGCAAGCTGGGTCATAGAATGTTAATAACAGCCCCAGGAAGGAAAGTCCGACAAGTGGTAGCCTAGTGCCTAAAGGCGTGTTGGTATTGCTTGCTCTAAACACGGCAAATGTTTGCAGCGGTAACGCAGCTTACAAGTAGATGCGGAGATGCTGCCCCTGCACTCCCGCTTGAACGAATGAGGCTTTGAGGAGAAGGCGAGAAAGCACCATCTGCAGGGCACTGACTTTGTGCTTTGACAGCGCGTCTGCCGTGAAGCTTCCCCACAGGATGTTGCATCAAACCGGCGACTTAGCCAATAGAGAAGTATTTTATTTTCCCCCGGGACCGGTCACCATGGGCCTGCGAGCTGTCTGGTTGATATTACACTGACTGATTTTCCACCCTCTTGGGTCTTGTTGGGGGAGACTGGTGGTTTTTAATGGGATCCGGAATTAGGTATAGTTCTGAGACTTTTGTTGGGGCTGCTGTTGAGGCTCTGATGAAAACATATTTGCCTTGTTCCAAAGGAAAACAGTTAGCAGTTAATCAATCTAGTTTTTATTTATCTAGTGTATAATGTATCTATTTAGTTTATAAATAGAGCAACACCTATATATATATATATATATATATATATATATATATATATATATATATATATATATATATATATATATATATATATATATATATATATATATATATATATATATATATATATATATATATATACATAGTGGTTACAATAAGAATACAGTAGGACTAATCATATACACCATATAAACTGGATCACACACACAGACACATATGTTTGTGTGTGTGATCCAGTGATTGTTTGTGTATATGATTAGTCCTACTGTATTCTTATTGTAGCCACTAGGTCTCTGCCCTGAATTTGATTTATTTGGTTTTAAAATATGTTGAACAGGCTACCATGCCTAGGTCTTAGATTTTTTTTTCCCTCTCCAAGCTCTGTTTACTTTTTTAAGGGTGAGCAAAAAACCCGTCAGTCAAAAATGCCTGATAGCATTTTGACAGTTGAACCACTTCAGGCTTGTGTGTTGGCCCACATTGATCTCCCTGTGGACAGCTTGTGGCCTTGTTCATCACCAATGGCATTTAGAGTCACAATGAAACATCATGCAAGTTTCCACTTGTTTGCCACTCATCGCCTCTCCCTCCCTAAGTAGGCTATTTGTCTTCAGTTATTTGCTCATAACTGAGCTTAGCCCAGAGGAGAGGCCATGAGTCAAGGGCAGGTATGGAGCTCAAAAACAGTATTTTGTCAAAGAAAATATCAGACTCCAAATTAATGTTTTTACATAGCTTGATATGTATTCATATCTGATATCTGTCCATATATAGAACCATTACATTGGTAACCAAATCCAATAGAAAAGTCCATTGAGTCCAAAAGAGCAAAATAGGTTCCCTTAGCATAGTTTGCACAAAATAGCATGTCTATATTACATTCAACTTGTTACAAGCCACAGCAGCAAATATATGGCCAATTCAATAAAACCCACAGTTTTTATGATCCAATTTATATATTTAATGAGACTGTAATTTCATTCAAACCATTTTAGAGGTAGGGGCGTAAATATTGTAAATGTGCCCTGACAAGTTTGTGGCCCTCTTGGAATTCACTGGTGCATCGTTTAAGAGAGAATATTTGATGTGAAAGCATTTTCATTTTAGCATATTTCTGTCTTCAGTTTGTCATGTGTGTATGTGTGTCAGTCTGTAGGTCATAAAAGGTTGTGCATGTTTGTGCATGTCTGTGTGTGTGACAGAGCAAGGGAGTTCCCTCGTTTACATTAGTAATGTGTCTGTGTTTTGTGTTGTGTGTGCGTGTGTGTGTGTGTGTGTGTGTGTGTATGAGTGCGAGTATGTGTAATAGTATAAAAAAAATCTATGAGATTGTAAATATTTCTGTATTTGCTATGCGTATGAGTTTTGTTGGATTGTGCATGTTTGTACATGATTAGCATGTCTCTTTGTTGGTGTACTCTAAGCTTGTGCATGTTTGCATAGTATGTGTTTGCTGTTTTCCTTTGTCTTTGTGTGAGAACATGTGTGCATATATGCGTGCATATACATAAGAGCATGTGGATTTGTAGTGAGCTTGTGAGCATTGTGTGTGTGTGTGTGTGTTGTGTGCTTTCAGATTCCTATGTCTGTGCTTGTGGTGAGCTCTGTGTGTATGTGTGTTTGTGTGTATGTGCAAGTTTGTGTTCCCACATAAGCATGCTTGAGTTTGTATCTGTGGTGAGCTCTCTCGCTGTGTGTGTGCGTGTGTCTGTGATTGTGTGTTGTCATGAGCTCCTTATGTGTGTGTGTGTGTCTGTTAGACTGTGTTGTGTGTGTATTGTGAGCTCTTTCTGTGTGTATATGTGCATGCGCATGTGTGTTTTGGTTGTGCGTGTGTGTGCGAGCATGTGTATAATGGCAGTGTGTGTGTGCACGAACATGTGTGCAATGGCAGTGTGTGTGTGCGTGCAAGCGTGTGTATAATGGCAGTGTGTGTGCGCGCACAAGTGTGTGTATAATGGCAGTGTGTGTGTGTGTGCGGGCGGGTGGGTGGAGGGCGGCCTTTTGGAAGGCTCTGACAGAGCGCTGTCGCCGTGGACACATGATCGGGGTGTGTGATGGGCAGCCTGGGCTGCTGACTCATGAGCCTGTCCGCGCGACGGTGGCGGCAGCAGGCAGCGACGGAGGAACACTCGGCCCGGCTGCGCGAGTCATAAATAGCCACTTCCTGTCGGACAGCCAACCGCCCGCCCAGCCGCCCCAGCCTGTTTACAAGGCCCTGTGTGCTACTCTGTTTCATTAATGCATCGACGACAAGGTCCACCAGCTTTAATTAGCCGCGTTTGACTCAGTCCGAACGCTATCTGCTTGTTCTTTTCCTGCCCCATCTCCACTTACTCATTTCGAGACCTCTTTTCCTATCTGGATGTTCGCGCGCGTTATTTTTAGTGCGTGTATTTGTGTCTGTGTGTCTCCGAGGGGGGTAGAGGGGGGGGTAAAAATGACCCCTTACACAAACTGCTCATTATATAATATGGCAGAGCCTCACACATGTATGCACACACACACACATACACACACACACACATACACACACACAGAACGTAACATCACAGCAGATGAATACAGCCAATCATAATAGCACAGCAACAGCTTTGTTTAACTAAATTGCATCTAAAGTAGTCAGCTGCTCTGTGCCATTTTGTAACATGTTTATTGATGGCTATTTATTTGTTTGTTTGTTTTGCTGAAAATTGCTGAAATACAGGCTGTATATCTCTGGGAGCAAAGCCACAGCATACAAAAAGGAGGATCAAACATCACACACACACACACACACACACACACGCACACACACACACACACACACACACACACACACTAATGAAGTATCATTCTAATGGGTTGATCTTTGCTTTCTAGCTGGCAGAAGTTAGGAAACAAGTAATGATTTAATTGTCTCTTAATGAATAATTATTTCATGTGCTTGAAGGTACAATTTCCTTTAATGTTTTATTATATAACAATGAACTCAAAACCTTTCAGTGAATTTTGGTTGAGTAATCATTTCGTAATTATTGATGTGTTATTTTTTATATGGGGGTGCATGTGATAATTCATTGAAGGTTTATTACTGGTCCAGATTCATGAATGATGAATAAATCATGTGTCTGTCACTGCATTGGTGTAGACAGTGGCAGTCCACCCCAGGTTCCACCTCGCTTCCTGAAGCATGAAAGATGAGTCTCCCAGCCAGGGAGACTAAAAGTGCATCGGCAAGTAAGCACACAGTGCACAGTGACTGGCATATCTATACAGTACATGCAGAATAACTGTGAAATAACTTCTACCCACTGTGAAATAAACACAAGTGGTTTAATCATTAGTTTGAGGAGAGCAACAGGGATTCATCATGATACACTTAATGATACTTAATGACACAACTTAATGACAGTTCGGCGTAAGTGCATAAGTTATATTCTTATTTTGAAGTGCTATCCTCTTACCTTCTTTCCCCTCTGCTCCTCTCTGATTTCAGTCCATTTTTATGTGCTTTTTTAAGAGTCTGGTCACCCTCCCCATGAGCCAAAGGTTCCATGTCGAGGCGAAAGGTTAGCCAGGGTGTGGGTGTGTGCTGAGGGGTAGAGTGGCGGGGGTGGGGTACCAGTACAGCCATCGGGGCCAGGCGTTTGGCACCAGGGACTATTCAATTAACACACACACACACACACACACACACACACACACACACACACACACACACACACACACACACACACACACACACACAGAAGCCAGGGCTCAGTCACCAGTCTCCAGACTCCCTCATTTGAACTTTTATTGGATGTGACCATGAAAGGGCCCTGGCCTAATGAGGAGCAGGAGGCAGGGGGTGACAGACAACACATATGAACACACACACACACATGTATAAACACATGCACAGATACAACACACACACACACACACAAGCACACACACAGGTGCAGCCATACACACACACGCACATGTACGCAAACCTGTGCTGACTGTACATACATTTATGTGGACACACAGTCATTTGTACACATATATACGCTAATATACAATAAAATATCACAGAACACTCTTGCAATCAAATACGCACACACACACCATATGCACGCGCACACACAC
>CM050221.1:35497500-35550000 GCA_027475355.1 Coilia nasus
GGCTAGCATTGAGAGGGGAGAGGAGGGCAGAGGAGAGGAGAGGAGGGCAGAGGAGGGGAGAGGAGAGGAGAGGAGGGCAGCAGTAGTGCGTGCTGGGAGGGGAGAGGACAGAGGGCACATTGGGAGGGGAGATAAGGGGGGAATAAGGGTAGCATTAGGAGAGGAGAGGAGGGCAGAGGGGATATTGCTGGGTCTGCTGTTCCATCTCTGACCACCCCCCCCCCCACCTCCCACACACACACACACACACACACACACACACATGCACACACACATGCATGCACACGCACACACTCTCACATGTGCGCACACGCACACACGCGCGCACACACGCGCACACACGCGCACACACGCGCACACACACACACACACACTCACACACAAACACATACACACACACACACACACACACACACACACACAAACACGCACACACACACACACACACACACACACACACACACACACACACACACACACGCGCACACACACACACACATATTGGTACAGAGCACACGGAGGGGTAGGGGAGTGTGGAAATGACTGCACAACTAAGCCAGAACTGGGCCCAGTTGCATTCTGGGAAGTCTAGGATGTTGGCACACTGCCTCTTTCATTTTCTGTTTTTTTCTACATCACCTCCTCCCACAATCCATTGTGTTATAAACATTTTCATCAATCAAATCATCTGTTCCTTCACCCCCTTCCTCTTAGGTAGACTGTCAACAGAAACATGGGATGAGAGACACAGAAATAGAAGGAAAGAGAGAGAGAGAGAGAGGGAGAGGGAAAAATAGACAAGGTTGGAACAGATGGAGACAGCGGAAAACAGGAACAAAAAAGGAATACAAATCAAGACTGATGAAGGTGAAGAGGGGACTGTCAGTGCAAAAGATGATTCAGTTCAGCGGAAGTTTTATTGAAAGTCACTGGGGTGTCAAACTGACTGTGTCAGTGACACCTATGCAAGAGATACAAGAGAAGACTTGAATCAGACTCACCTGGCTGAAAAAAAAAAAAAGACTTTGTACACAGAACAAATCTTTCAGACTCTTTTTCAGCTTGTGCACTGAGGTGTGTTCCTATGCAGCAGCACAGCACAGTGAATTTGTGTTGTGTGTGTTTGGGGGGAGAGGGGCTTAGAATGACACAAGGCATAGTTTTCATTATATTGCAGTACGCAGTATTTCCTCTTACACTGTTTGCTGTCTGTTTAATGTTATGGGACAGTAAGTCACTAAGTAAGTACTGACAAGACAAACAGGACGCAACAAACAGGACCTGCAGCAGAAGGGTCATGTGCCATCGTCACCTTTATTGGCAGACTTAGGGTCCATTCATAAAAAACACACAACACATACATGGCATGTAATATAAAAGTAAGTTGTTATACATTACAACAGTATTGCATCTCTTATGAAATACATATATCTCAATGTTTTTATTGGATTGACTGGTATTGTAAGGTACTGAACGTAGAACTAGACAGCAGCATAACAACTTTGTCTGGGGAGACGCAAGTGACAAGGGCTCAACATGAAAACGCAGGGACGTTCATGCTGTAATGAACCCCAGGGTATAAAAATGGGTTTTAAGGTGAGATTTAAAAGCTGCCAGCAGTCAGGTTTCGGGGGATGCTGTGGGCCTGCTCCAGAGGATCTCCTCCTCTATGAAGACTCGTGTTTCTGCAGCGTTAATCCCACTCTTCTCTTCTCATGGCCTTTCTCGTGCTCCCCTGACAACCTTAAGGCCACCAGAATTGAGGCAACATTCGACCAGAAACAGTTGCTGAGATGGTCTGGCTGTGCTCAACTAGCCCAGTTTCCAAGCTGAAATTTGAGTTTTTACCATCTAATTTGCATACAAAAAAAAGGCTGACGAAATTGGCAAATTTCTGCACTGTATTTTAGCAAGCACTGCTTTTCCATGAAAATAATTGCACATTGTTCACATATTTGCATCTTACGAATATATTCAATGAGCAAAGGACAAAATAAATGGTTAAACATTTGCATTTTATGTTGTAATATGCTAATAATAGGGCAATGGTGGCCTGGCGGTTTAGACATCGGACTTGTGATTGTAGTTTCGAATCCACCAACTGCCAGTAGTGCCACTGAGTTAACCTGAGCATGATACCGTCCCCACACACTGCTCCCTGGGCACCGTTGTCATGGCTGCCCCCTGCTCACATGTTGGATGGGTTAAATGCAGAGTCAATTTCGTTGTGTGCATTGTGTGCATCACAGTGACACCAGGTGTTGTCTGTTTTGTTTATTAGTCACTGCCATTACTGAAAAAAAAAATCTATTTTCTGCTGTAACTTTGTTATGCAGCAAAACCAATAGAAAGAAATATGTTTTAAGGCTCAAGAGGACATATTTGAAGTCTTTGAGTCTTTTCTTTTGTCTTTCCTAATTTTTCTACATAAGGTTGAGCTTTTTGACTTGCATTTTGTTGTTTCTGTTTGTTTATTGTTTTTCAGTGTTACTGTTTTTTTATTTATTTATAGACTGCAAGTTGACTGCAGTTATGTAGTGGTGCTCTTACAATTCTCATGCTCTTACAATTCTCAAGCTACCTTACTATTTCATGTCTTACACTGACCCATTCTTGTTCTCAGTCACTAATGGTGGAAGGCTGCCATACAAGACACCAACCAGCACACTGGGAGCAGTGCGGGGATAAGTGTGTTGTGCAAAAAGCAGACAGGCAAACAGACATACACTACAGTGAGTGGTCCATTCATCCTTATTAATCTGTATTAATATTGTCCCCTTTAGTTGTGGTCCAATTAGAATAGAATAGAATGCCTTTATTGTCATTATACAAGTATAATGAGATTACAAGCTTCCCCATAATGTGCACACATAAATAAACAAGGAGAGCTATGTACAATAAAACTACTATAAAAACTACTAAGTACAAGAATTAAGTACAAGAATTAACATAGACTGTGCAATAACTAATATGAGCTACTGTCTGTAAAAAGTTGCATAGACTGTGCATAGACTTGTGCAAAGCCTGGAGGTAAACAGGCACATATCAGCAGCAGGTATGGCAATAAAGTGACTGGTGTGACTGACAGCATAAATAGATGGAGGTATCAAGGCATTTTCACCCACCTATTCCAATATGTGCAGTAGGCAGCTAAAGAAACAGATGGACTGTCTTGATATTATAGTGCAATTGATAATTAACAAATAACAGTAAAACAGATAGAGTGCAGATAGCAGTAACATAATGGTGCAAATAATTACAGTGATAATATAAATTAAATAAATGATAATTACAGTACGCAGAGTGATGCCTGTCAGGTTGGCACCAAGTCTATTTCTGGTAACGATACACATGAGGGTGCAAATGTAGTGAAGGGTTTACAACAAACAGCCATAGCAAGAGTTGTTAGCTACGGAGAAAGGGCAATGAACAACAACGGTTGATACATGAGTGAGTCAGCAATTTGCAGAGTGACTCTAAAAGCGCTCTCAGGAAATGTTTCTAGAATCCTTATAAATGGACTTTTCCTGGAAATGCATCTGGTCTATCTAGAATGTTCAACAGTTGAGGCCTGAACACGCAGACAGGTCAAGGCAGGGCATGTCCTAAGATGCACTCACACTGTGAAACAAATAAACACACACACCCACAAACTTTGAGATGAATGGTAACCGTAACTGCTGTGACCAACTGCTCAGATGGTAATCTCAATGACTAGCATGTTCTTAGTTTTATGTGTGTTACCAAATGCACCACTCAGTGTGCATTTATTTGCATGAAAAAGAACTGCTTGCTAAAATACAGCAGATTTTTTTTTTTTTTTAATTTCAGCAACCTTTTTTTTATGCAAATTAGATAATCAAAAGCTGAAAACTCAGCTTGGGAACAGAGCTAGTTGAATTCAGCACACCTTAATTATGTTATGTGTACATGTTCCCAACCTTTACTAAAAATGCTTCTAGGATGTGCATTTGTCAAAAATGTGTCCAATCTATATTAGGTATATGCTCTTTACATTAAGAAAAACATTTTTTTACATTAAATGTGATTTGTTACCGTCATATTTGTAAAACTAATAGTGAAACAACTGTAAGCCTACTTTTATCCTACCCCCACCCTCTGAATCAAACACATGTAGTGCTGACCAAGGCAACACTTCAGAACGCAGAACCGTGAGTTGCTATCCAATTAGAGAACGTGATGAAGTCTGTGCCGCTACTTATTTAATGTATCCAAAAAGCTCTGCGACACCCTAACAGACAGATATGTTGTCTTTTTGACGTCATATTTTGTTGAGAGACACTTGTCGCCTAGACTAGAAATTGCCATTTACACATATTATTCTCAAAAACCTCACACAGACACACACACACATACACACACACACACACACTACCACCACCACCGACCTGTCAGTCACTACCCTACTGGAGCTGAGCCAGCTGGCGCCATGTCCGTCTTTTTTCCCATGATGCCGTGTGAAGCAGGTTGTAGCAGACTGCCTCCAATAAGTTGTGATGTGTGCTGCTCCCACTTGTTCCACCTGCTGATATGTGTGTGAAGGGAGAATTAGATTGAGAAAGAGGGCGAAAGAGAGGGTGAGAAGGAGACAGAGCATTCTAAGTGTGGTGTGTTTTTCAGACAGAGTGTATTATTTTTGTTGCAGCTCGTTCTGGCATATTGTGGTGGTTAAAGGGTTAAGTGTGTGATACTTGTGTGCAGCTGCAAGCAGCCAGAGGTGTAAAAAAACAGCATGCACAATGAAAAACTGTTTATGAATTATGTGTTGTTTAACAAAGTGATATCTGTGTGCAGGCCCAAACAGCCACAGGTGTCCAAAAGGCACCAGACAAAACACTAAACACTTGAAACCGGTAGCCCATGGCATCCATACCTGCAGCTCGGCAAATAGCAGAAGGGCTAATCAAAAACTTCTTAAAGCTAAAGAAGAAATTAAACCAGACAGACAAAGCCATGTTTATTGTTCTAGCAAGAGGCAAGGAAAAGTTAGAGCACAGAAACACACAAACACAATGTGAAGAGCAGAGAAACACCTATTTCTAATTAAAGCACCTCAAATATATAACATAATGTAAAGAGTATAAAAACACTGCACAACATCGTTAGTTGCTAGGCAGCATAGTTGAATGACAGTTGGCATGTACTTATGGTAGCGTGTGGAATAAAGTCTCAACAGTGACCAACATCATCTGGACTCGGTGTGTCTCCTTCTCTGTGGTTGGTTGTTGAATTGGTCAAGGGGAATTGGACCAAAAAGGTATATTTACACATTTTTTCCATGACAATGTCTCTGTCTTTGTCTCGGCATGTTTTTTTGTGTTTATAAATGTGTGTCTCTGTGTATCTACACAGTGTGTGTTTGTGTGTGTGTCTGCCTATCTGTCTGTATCTGTGTATCTACACACCACTGTGTGTGTGTGTGTGTGTGTGTGTGTGTGTGTGTGTGTGTGTGTGTGTGTGTGTGTGTGTGTGTGTGTGTGTGTGCTCATGTGTATGCTTGTGTTCCTGCAAAGTCTTAGCCTCGAAACTCTGAGTCATCGAGACATCCTCCATCATGTCACACTCACTTTTGAAATTGTCACCAATATGGCCTCTCTCCAAAAGCAGTGCCTATCCCAAGCATGGTATTGCCACTCCCTGGGGGTAGACAGCCTTGAACAGGTTCTCTTCCTCCTCCCACTCCTCCATCCCCTTCTTCCTCATCCACCCCCCCCCCCCCTCCTCCTCCTCCTCCTCCCCCTGCTCGTCCCCCTCCTCCCCCTCCTCCTCTTCCTCCTCCTCCTCCTGCTCCATCACCCTCTTCCTCTGCTGGCCATGGGGGGAAGGGACTTGTTGATGAATGGCTTTTCCTGCACATCTCTCAGGAGGCGCGCCAAGGTGTGAAGCTCAGGCTTGGTTGCAAAGGGGGGGTGATTATGGTAATGGGGAGGCTGTGATCTGGAAATGCATTTCCTGCTGTCAGCTGAGATTGTCTTGATGGACTGTGGTATCCGTGGATACTGTAGTGGCACTGAGGTTGTGTTTTCATTGTGGTTTGGCTGCAGACATCTATTAATACACTGAGCAGACCAGTGAGCACATTAAATCTCAAAATAATCACCTTATGTCTGTGCAAGTAGGGCAGATTATATTTAATACATTTCTGTGGTACGAAGTGAGCATTTCTGTTGGCCCTAATAGGCAAAACTACTCTAAATAAGCAAAAAAAAAAAAAAATCAACAAAATCAGCTGAACGGTGTGTTAAGTCCTGCAGAGCCTAATTTTCGCAATTTCCACTTAGCATTTGGTTTACAAATGCCCTCGGTCCTGATGCAGCCCTCTGGTCCCGGGGTCATCCATATGCATGAGTGCCCCCCCAGGGTCTCTCTGTGCTCTGCTGCCTGCCTGATTGCACTCCCCTGCCTAGGCCAAAGGAGACTGGGGCTGCAGGGCTAATTGCTGCTTGCCACACACACACATACACACACACACACACACACACACACACACACACACACACACACACACACACACACACACACACACACACACACACACATACACACACAAAGACACACACACACACATACAAACACAAAGACACACATACACACACAAAGACACACACACAGACAAGGACAGAAAGAGAGAGAGAAAGAGACAGACAGAAAGACAGAGTGGAAGAAAAAGAGGGAGGGGAGAGAGAGATAGGATGGGGAGAGAGAAGGGGGTGGAGGAGAGAAGATATGGAGAGAGAGAGAGTGGTGCTGGGATTCCACACACGACCGTTGACCTCCTCTGTCATTGATTTCCTGGCATCTGTGGCCCCTGGTGCTGCTGAATGCTAAAGTGCGGCCCCCACCACACCACCCCACCCCACCACAGTGGTCACCGCAACACCACCTCCCCACTACGCCTCGATCAATAACCCCTCCCTGGACCAAACCCCACCATCCATCCTTCCTGCTGCCCACGCCATCCTCCTCATACCTGCCTCAACCCATCCAGCTCTCCACTCCACAGATGGAGATGAGAGGGGTGGAGAAATGAGGCAAAGATGTGTGGAAATGAGTGCTCGTTATATAGAGATGCAATATATATATATATTGCATCTCTATATAACGAGCACTCATTTCCACACATCTTTGCCTCATTTCTCCACCCCTCTCATCTCCATCTGTGGAGTGGAGAGCTGGATGGGTTGAGGCAGGTATGTATATATATATATATATATATATATATATATATATATATATATATATATATATATATATATATATATATATATATTTATATATAAACATCTGTAGATATTATATGTGTGTATATATCTATTAAGTTTGGTTGTAGAATTCTAAAAGCATGTTAACATGACTGAGACTCTGAGATGGTTAGGCTGGCTAAGGAGAAAGCATAGCAGACAGTTATGCGAGTTTCTTTGTCTGTAAAACCTTAAACAGTATTGCATGAGGAGTAAGTTTCACTCTAAGATGTCTTCATTTACCTCACTCTGCCTTTCTCTCTCTCTCTCTATCTTTCTCTTTCTCTCTCTCTTGCTCTCTCTATCTCTCTCTCTCTCTCTCTCTCTCTCTCTCTCTCTCTCTCTCTCTCTCTCTCTCTCTCTCTCTCTCTCTCTCTCTCTTTCTCTCTGTTGGTACCTTTAAGACATCCATCCTCTGTCATTTCTGACTCTGATCCATTCATCTCTTAAAAGCTGTCATGGGTGATGCACCCAGAACTTTACACTAGCGGGAACCACAGACACACACACACACACACACACACACACACACACATACACACACACATACATGCACGCAAAGTCAATGGTGGTATTCTCTCCTCAAACAGCTCTTTATATCTGTTTATGGTACAAAGGTGTGGATGGGCCCAGCACGCACTCATCTCAGTTTAATACATGCCTTTTGTACTGTGAACCTTTTATTTTTCTAAGGACACCCGGAGGGTGAGTGTGAACTGGGGGAGGGGGGGGCGGGTGTTGATTACAATAGGGAAGGCATTGGGGACACACACCAAAGGATCAGAGTGGTGGGTGCACTTCAGATGGAGAGATGGCGGCACTGATGATAGAAAAGAGGAGGGGGAAGAATAGAATAGGAGACAAGAGAAGAGAAGAGAGCAAAGGAGAGGAGAATCCTAACGGTCATTGATTTCCTCAGCGGGGCAGAACCATGGAGAATGTCAAACAGCCACGGTCCGAGACCAGGCACCCAGGCTAGATGGCCTTTAGTCGTCTATGCTAACGGCCATGCTGAATGAGAGACACAAATCCTTTAATGGGAGACTGCTGAATACCTTTGGCTACGTGGTAATGAGCATTAGTTGAACTCGAAAATTGATCCAATTAGCGTAATGAATGGAAGATGCAGAAGATATCCCGTGATTGGGGGAGCGCCGCTGGCTACCTCTGTCGCCCGCGTGAGTGTGTCTGTGTGTGTGTGTGACTGAGTGAGTGAGGGAGAGAGAGAGAGAGAGAGAGAGAGAGAGAGAGAGAAAGAGAGAGAGAGAGAGAGTAAGAGAGAGAGAGAGAAAGAGAGAGAGAGAGAGAGAAAGAAAGAGAGAGAGAGAAAGACATAGGGAGAGAGAGATGCGTTTGAGGTTTCTTGGCATTCTGTCATCTGCATGGGCCACACACACCCACTCTGACTGGGACAAATGTGCTTATCTGCATGAAATCAGCCAAAAGATTGGCAATACTGCTCCGTGTAATCCCCGGTTGTCCCAGTTCCTACACACATAAGGAGGGAGACGGATCACCGGAGGTCGTACACTGAAGTGTGTGTCTTTGTGCGTGCATGTGTGTGTGTATGTGAGTGTGTGTGTGTCAACGCAGGTCTTCTTTAAACCAACTTCTTCAAGTCCATGATGTTACTGTACTGTCCTATCTGTAGGCATGGAAGCTGCACAAAAACAAGATGGCACATGCTTCAGGAGACCATAGGAGTCAATGATGCCAGAGATGGCTGTTTACTGCACACAGCATCTTCCCGACTAGCTAGAGGGCAAATCACAGCAAGTGGATTGTCTTTGTGGAAAAAAAAGATGGTGCTCACTCACAAAAATGGATAATTTAATATGGCAGAGATGGGCACACAATAAACACTGTCTTATTTATTGTCTGTGTGAATGTGTTGGATGTGGTGGTAGGTCTGTGATGGTTTGTAGAAAGTCACAGGAGCCTTGGGCCTACATCAAAGTCAAAGTCAAAGTCAGCTTTATTGTCAGAACTGTGTATGCATAGGTCATACACAGGATTCAAAATTGCAATGCTCCCTAGGTCCACAGGTACGCTAAACAGAAAACATGTTATAAATGTAACAATATAAATATAGCAATATAAACATAGTAAACATAACAATATAGACATAGCAAAAAATAAAATACAGAAAAGTAAACAAGATGTATAGAGGTTTTTTTTTTTTTTTAGCTCAAATGATTTCATGTCTTCCTTATATTTACTGTCTGTCTGGAACATTCCATCATAATCATTAGGTCTGCTGATGATCAGGATCTAGTGCGCGTAGGCTACTGCTTATGTAAAAGCATTATTAGTCACAGCAAATCCTGCTCACCCAGTGGGATTTGCCGTACAGTATATCAGACTTCGTAGTATTAGTGCCTGGATGGCAATGTCTCTCTCTATTTACTGATACATCTGCTTTTTCCACTCCTGTCCCGCCTGACAATCCGCATGTCACAGCATGGCTTACAGGTTGGCCAGACATCGCCCACACTCACTTATAACTAGACCACTACATTTAATTCCTTGGTAAATGTCGCGACCTTGAGACTTGTTGCAGGTGATAAGAGCACCGCTCTGGCATTTAAGTGACTTCTTTTCCACAGCTATTCACCTCTTCTGAAAGAAGCAGGCCTTTATCGTGATCCTGCGTGCCCTCGTCCTACTTGTCCTTCGTGGACTGTGCCGCTGGGGGACTGGAGTCTGGGGGAGGCAGTGGAGGGCCTATCTGCCTGCCTGTTAGCCGTGCCGCTTGCTCGCTCACACGCGCGCTCGCTAGCCCGCCTGCCTGTGGGGTGGTGAGGGTGAGTAATGTCCAGTGTCACCTCCCAGACAGCGACCCTCCTTAAATAATGTATCCAGCCTTTAGACCAGCTGAACTGCCTCTCTCGTTCTCTCTCTCTCTCTCTCTCTCTCTCTCTCTCTCTCTCACACACACACACACACACACACGCACACACACACACACACAAACGCATGCACGCATGTACGCACGCACGCGCACACACAGTGAGCCAGTGACAGAAAGAGAGAGAGAGAAAGAGAGAGAGGGAGAGGGAGAGAGAGAGAGAGAGAGAGAGAGAGAGAGAGAGAGAGAGAGAGAGAATCATATTTCTCTTCTGCACCCTGCTACTTTTAGACACACAGTTAATATGGCCTCCTGACTTGCTCGCCCCTTTGTTTGGCTATTAGGAAAATGACACAATAACCTTTAATGACGGACCTTTGAAGGAGTCGACATGGGAGGAAAAATCAACAGGCCAGTCAAAGTAAATGTCAGCACAGCTTACTGGTGCTATCTTAGGGAGAGCCATGGAAAACATTCACACCAAAAACCCTTTATTTTAAAAGGGAATAAAGCATACAAATCTGAGAAAACAAACTGAGTCATGCGAAGAATTCATTTGCGGCGTTTGAGACACAACAAGAGAGGATTAGCAGTGAAGTTACACAGATTTAGCAGAATTAGGGAGATATGACTAATCCCAAGGCACCATTATTTTTTAATTCCAGCTTTCTCTCTCTCTCACACACTCTCTATCTATCTATCTATCTATCTATCTATCTATCTATCTATCTATCTATCTATCTATCTATCTATCTATCTATCTATCTATCTATCTATCTATCTATCTATCTGTCTGTCTGTCTGTCTGTCTGTCTGTCTGTCTGTCTGTCTGTCTGTCTGTCTGTCTATCTATCTATCTATCTATCTATCTATCTATCTATCTATCTATCTATCTATCTATCACACTGTCTGTCTGTCTGTCTGTCTGCCTGTCTGTTTGTCTGTAGGTGTTAAGGTGCAGTCTGTAGTCCTGGTAAGAGGCTAAGCAGACCGCACAACTGATGCTACTGTGATGCTGAAGCTCTATGGTGATGGGCTGAACTCGTGCATGGTTCGGTCACTTTATTTCTTTCCTGTTTACAGCATCAGAAATGTGCTTTTCTGTCTGTAGATCTGTCTTACTTACAGTTTTTCTCAATCGCTTTGGTACATTTTACAAATCTTTCTTGCAATTTGCAGAAGATCGAGTGCATTTCTCAAAACAGTTTAAGATAAGACAGTCAAATTCATTTGTCATGTTGGCAATTGAATAGTGCACTTCAAAGGGAGATTTGGATGTAAAATGTGGTTTAGGTGTGATGACAAGTCTTGTACATTTGACCTCATATAATGTATATGTGTGACATTGATTGCAAAAGACAAGACAAGTATGACTTCTTTATTGGCAGACATTACAGTTTTATCTATCGCTTTGGTACATTTTTCAAATGTTTCTTGCAATTTGCAGAAGATCGAGTGCATTTCTCAAAACAGTTTGGACAAATAGCAAAACACCATGGATCACCTGCAAAAGCCAGTCTTTTGCTCAAAATCCTTAGTTTATCACTCAAAAGCAAGTTTTTGTGTCAACAACATATGTGTCAGTGCCATCAGAATGTTTAGTCATTGTGTCACTGTGTACGGATAAGACAGTCAAATTCATTTGTCATGTTGGCAATTGAATAGTGCACTTCAAAGGGACATTTTGATGTAAAATGTGGTTTAGGTGTGATGACAAATGTTGTACATTTGACTTCATATAATGTATATGTGTAAGATTGATTGCAAAAGACAAGATTCACATTTACAGTATGACTTCTTTATTGGCAGACATTGACATTGCAGTGCGTAAAGAAAAAAAAAGTCAGCACTGCACAGAACAAAGGTAAAATACAGTAAGTAAACATAGGTCAAAAATATAAACATAGGTCATACTGTAAGTAAACAAAAAATATGAACATCTCCCCAAATTCTAAATCCTAATCCTGATCTTCAGCTTCTTCAGCTTCTTCACGTTCCCGTCTGTCAGGCCACAAATTTTCATCCACGTCACGCTGTTGTCCAATTTCTTGTCCTTCCATTGTCAAACATTGTAACTTTGTATAGTGCTCTGGTTATATAATTTCCATTAGATTGTTCATGACATGCTCCCTTGAGCTCATTCGGAAAAATGTTGATCATTGGTTGATCAACTCTCTTCATTAGAGAAAGTCTAGATTCAAGCAATTTACCAATTTAGATCATATTTACAAATGTCTTATGGAAATGTATAGAAATATGCTTGACATGTTATGATAGCTTGGTAAATCATTTTGCATGTGAAGACTTATATGATGAACTATAGCATAAATTTTTGGGGAGTGAGACTATTTGATAGATTCCCATAACAATGTATTTTGATTAGCATGACAAAAGCAATTGATAATGTACGAAAAAAACTGAGAATTGTACACAATCATTTGCATGGATGGACAAAAGCATTTGCAATTTGTTTAATGCAATGAGGAACTGCCTTTTTCATCTGCACAAATGGCATGATGATGTGACAATTGAACAAGAACTTTTGAGAATTTCAATTCTGATGTGAGAAATGTACCAAACCAATTGAGAAAAACTGTAATCTTGAGCTTCTTCAGCTTCTTCACATTCCTGTCTGTCAGGCCAGAAATTTTCATCCATGTCACACCGGATTTCCTCCCATGCAAGGCAGTGTGGATAGTATCTTCTGTGGAGTAGAGGAGTGCCTAATCCATGCTCTGCAGGAATCTGCTGTTATGTCTTGGCATGCTGCATCCATTGCAGCCAGAAGGGTTACTTGTGTGTGTGGCTCACGGTCATACACCTTCCACCTCCAGGCTTGACATGTTATGATAGCTTGGTAAATCATTTTGCATGTGAAGACTTATATGATGAACTATAGCCTAACTGTTTTGGGCAGTGAGACTATTTGATAGATTCCCATAACAAAGCATTTTGATTAGCATGACAAAAGCAATTGATAATGTACGAAAAAAACTGAGAATTGTACACAATCATTTGCATGGATGGACAAAAGCATTTGCAATGTGTTTAATGCAATGAGAAACTGCCTTTTTCATCTGCACAAATGGCATGATGATGCAGTTGAACAAGAACTTTTGAGAATTTCAATTCTGATGTGAGAAATGTACCAAACCAATTGAGAAAAACTGTAATCTGCACAGCCAGAGAGAGCGAGAGAGAGAGAGAGGGAGAGAGAGAGAGAGGAGAGAGAGACAGAAAAAGAGAAAAAAGAGAGAGAGAGAGAAAGACAGAAGTTCATTTCTTTTAGAGGTTATCTGCTCTGGCCTTTAGGCTATTAGAGTCATTCATGACGTCCTCTATTTTCATTTCATAAAGTCCAAAGTAAAACCAGATTCCTGTGGGATTGGGACATATTGCACTGCACAGTGGACTCCCTCCTCTTTATTGGGCTCATATTTATTTCTCTGTTTTTCTTTCAGAGAGTTTTGCAGAGAGAGAGAGAGAGGAAGGAGAGACAGAGATAGATAGAGAGAGCGAGAGAGACAGAGAGCGAGAGAGACAGAGAGAGAGAGAGAGAGAGAGAGAGAGATGGATTTTAATGAGTTGCCCGAGGGGTGTGTTGTTCATTGGGCAGAGTACCTCGGTCTGGTTTGGACAGAAGTGCAGTGCAATTGTGTGTGCGTGTCACAAGTGTGTGTGCGTGTCACAAGTGTGTGTGTGTGTACGAGTGTGTGTGTGTGTACGAGTGTGTGTGTGTGTACGAGTGTGGCATGGCAGTGGCAGAAGGGACTGTTGACTCTACGGTGATCTGCAGAATACGGCCCCATAAATATCCTGCGGGGGCTCATGACTCTAAAGCGCATGGAAAGAGGCTGTCAACACCATCTGGTTTATTTATGTATGATTGCCACAAATAAATTTGCTGTAACTAAATAAAATGCAGTATAAAAAGTACTAAATGTATCGTTTTATTCATTAGACACAATATTGTAAAAGTAGGTGGTAAAAAATGAATAGAGTGGCTTGGAGGCTGTGAGGTGGGTTAGAGTACCACTGTGTCCACACACACGCACGCACGCACGCATGCACGCACGCACGCACGCACGCACGCACGCACGCACGCACTTCTTTATGACCACATCTGACCCACCCAACACCTACAATCATAAATCCCCTTACACTCATCTTCTGCTCGCTCACTAACATCACCCAACCCTACCCCCCAACCCGCCCACATACACGAACACACATACATAACCCTGTCTCTCTCTCTCCCTCTCTCTCTCTCTCTCTCTTGCTCTCTCTCACATACACACACATACACGCACACACATACATAACCCTGTCTCTCTCTCTCTCTCTCTCTCTCTCTCTCTCTCTCTCTCTCTCTCTCTCTCACATACACACACATACACATACACGCACACACATACATAACCCTGTCTCTCTCTCTCTCTCTCTCTCTCTCTCTCTCTCTCTCTCACATACACACACATACACATACACGCACACACATACATAACCCTGTCTCTCTCTCTCTCTCTCTCTCTCTCTCTCTCTCTCTCTCTCTCTCTCTCTCTCTCTCTCTCTCTCTCTCACATACACACACATACACACGCACGCACGCTGCTCCTTTTTCCACCAGTCTGGGGGATGGGTCTGTGCCCCAGCCCCTGGCGGCCAAGAGTGTGGGGTTCTGGCCTCTGGTGGGGCCAGTAGGAAGGAGCCTGACCTTCTCTGCTTGCCTCCGGAAAGCCGCTGGCTAAACATATCCGCCTGTCTGTGCATGGCCAGAGCGCGGCCGCTCGCTGCGTGGCACGCTCCTGAGAGTCCGCCAGGAATAGGGCAGTGGCCCCAGAGCTAAGGCCGGCCGCCACAGTGTCCCATGGGCAGCACATTATAGCGTGGCGCGGCAGCACAGCTAACCCCGCGGACCGAATCGGCAGTGTTGACGGAAAATAATTAGCGATGTTGGGTTGGCTAGGGACGCCTACCCTGAGCCTGAAGAAAGAAGGCCAGCACCGGCCCACCAGAATAATCTGTCACCACGGAGATGTTTGCTATGCTACACCCATTGTGAGCTAGCCAGATGAGGTCACAATGAACGCGTGCTGTAGCAGCGCACTGAGGCTCTGACCCCTCACCCTTCTGTCTGTTAGTAGTGTCATCATCATGAATGTCAGATTATTACTCCTCCTCTTCATCATCATCATCATCATCATCATCATCATCATCATCATCAGTCAGCTTTAATCTTCATCAGATGCTGTGTTGAGCCCAGGATTGAATGTGACAGGTTGTTTTTTCGGAAGCCAAACCATGAAGCTTTCCCAAAGAAAACGGTCTTTCCTTGTTTTAGGGGGTGGGAGGTAGGGCCAAGGTAGGGGCGTGGGGTAACTCCATTTTTAAACTTTCCTGGATGCTTCCAAGGGAAGGGCCAAGCCACGGGCAAGCCATGGGCCAGCCACTTAGCCCTCTTCCAGAAAAGCAGCTACTCAGGCGGGCAGGGCAGGGCAGGGCAGACTGCACTCGCAAAAGCCCCGGCACACGCACTGACTCACTGGCCGGGGTCAACGCCATCATTCCGTCTGAGGCCACATCCTGACATTCATATGGAACCCCCTCAGAACTGGGCCTCATTGTGCTTGTATAAGTGAGATGTGTGTTGCATCATCTCTTCGCGGCGCATGACGCAGACCCTGAGAGTCAGACCTCGGAAGGCGAGGGCTTGCTCTCGCACACTCACTCTGTGTGTGTGACCACGATAACTACAACTAACAAACTAACTCCATTGTCCTTCAGCCTTGGCTGACACCATTCAGAGAACCTGCCTTAAAACAAGATAATAAGATAGGCTGTGGTTTTTCCCATAACCAGGTTTTGGTGTAGAGAGGGCTTAGTGACCTAATGATACTCCCTAGTTATTTCCTTGATTAAGTGCTGTAACCCTATTTACATTCATATTAAACATACAAGATCATGGATTTTCAGCAGGAGATGGTGAATTGACTGGATTTCCTGTCTACTAGTAAGATAGTTGTAAGATGCTTAATATTAAAATCAGAAAAGGTTTTATTTCCCAATAACTTTATTGGGAATGAAGGCAGTAGGTTTTGTGCCTCCACTAAAATAATACTGAGATGAAACCTGTCATAAATAAATTGGTCTGGAACAGTGTATAGCCTTGATAAACAAAAGATTTGTTTTGCCCTGTGTGTTTTGAAAATGCTATAGTGAGATGAGAACACATTAAAAACCATGTAGGGCTTAAGATAATCACACACACCTTACTGTGACTCATAGTGTTTAAGGGAAAATGAGAAACGATACTCACACACACACGCACACACACACACACGCACACGCACACGCACGCACGCACGCACGCACGCACGCACGCACGCACGCACGCACGCACGCACGCACGCACACACACATGCACACACACCACCAGGCAATTGTTTAGTGTACCCAAAGTAACATAACTCTTCAGAGAACTCATCAGAAATCGAATGATAGAGACAACTCCACCTGTAACACTTTTGTTGTTTGTTGTCTAACACACTGAAGAATCAAACAAATGCAGATGAAAATGTGTATGAGATAGAAAGGCAAACTGTGTATGTAACTGGGTGCTTGGAAAGGATCTAACTATGTCAGGACCAAGTGGTCACATTGGTACATAATGTCATCAGGTGTGAAAGTGGGCTGGTATGGTTTTGTACTGTGTACTATGAAAAAATTCATTTGCACACAGTACCACAAAGAGATGACAGCTGCCTGTAAGTCACAAGATGTTGCAGTCATATTTTCAGCTCACACAACTGGTTAACAAAAATACACTTTATTTCGTCAGTCACTTCTAAAGGACTTCTTACCTTAGCTGCAGTTATTACGTACATAATGGCATGGTATATTTTTTAAGAACACTACAAAAAAATTTTGAATAGCACACTGAGCAATGTAAAGATGGCAGTACTCAGTGTGCAATTGAAAATAGCTTTGTTCTAGTGTTCTTAAAAATGATACCATGCCATTATGTAAGTAATAAGGTAAGGCGGCTAAGGTAAAAAGTCCTTTAGAACAACTTGAAGTAATTGACGAAATTATGTGCATTTTGTGTTAGCATAACCAGCTGTGTAACCATGACGGACACAGAGTTTACAGGCATTTACATCTGAGACTAGTGTTGCCACCTGATTGCCTGATTGTGCCAGTTTTTAATGGTCTGTCTGGGGAAAAAAATATTCTCCCTGGACACTGACACCTGGGTCACTGTTTATAAGCAAAAAGCTTGATTGGGTTGCCGAAATGTCCAGGTTTTTTGTCAGACATAGGTGCCAACCCTAACTGAGACTGAGACTGAGCTACAAGAGGGTTCTGTTTAAAGTCTGGAGCCTGTGCAAGAAGGGACCTGAGACCCTGAGGCGAAGACCCGATTAGGGTAGGGCAGGGCGTGTCTGCGGGAAGAGGCCGGCCGTACCCAGAGTGAGTACACACCGGGATCCATTGCAGACATTTCAAAGCGTGAAAGTCCCTTCGGCTCCTTTGAGAGAGGGGAGAGGAAGACCCTCTGCCCCTGGCCCATCATCCATCTCTCTCTCTCTCTCCCTCTCTCTCTTTATATCCCCTTCTCTCTCTCTCTTTTCCTCTCTCTTTATATCCCCTTCTCTCTCTCTCCCTCTCCTTCTCTCTCTCTCTCTCTCTGTCCCTCTCTCTCCCTCTCTCTTGCTCTGCGCTATTTTAAAAGTCAGTCTCACATCAGCAGTTCAGAGGCGTCACCGGCAGCTCTGCTATTAGCTCGAGTTCTCGTCTGGGCCGAGGGCCGCGGAGGGCTGGGGGGGGGGGGGGGGAATGCAGACGGGGCCGTCAGCACTTCTCACAGCCGGGGGTATATGTGATCCACACCTCGCCCTGGCCCGCTACAGAAATAACAGGCCCAAGAAAAGAGGGCCACAGACGAGACGATGAGGCTGAATAAAGATGGGGGAAAAAGAGAAAGAGAGGGATGGGGTAAGAAGAGGGAAGGAATAAGACAGGATATGGAAATAAAAAAAAAAAAAAAAAAAAAAAAAAAAACGATGAAGATATGTGTGATAGATATTTTTGGAAGGGGATGTGCAAGGTTATGCAGGAAGAGAATCGCTGAATAATAATAATGTCTGTTTAGCAGGGTTGTGCACACCCCTGGAGGAGATGAAAGGGAAAAAAACAAGAGGGAGTGATTCAGAGGTGTGTGTGTGTGTTTGTGTGTACAAGGGCATCACACTGAACACACACTGCAGATGTGCTCTGCTCATGTTTATTTGCTGTGGAGTTCTCTCTTCTTTGTCAAGCAAGACAAGTCACCGTCACAGCAACAACACCTCCCTTCAGTAATATCCCTCCCTCATCTCTCCCTCTCTCCCCCCCCTCCCTCTCTCACCCCCTCCCTCATCTCTTCCTCTCTCCCTCCCTCCCTCTCTCCCCCCCCTCCCTCTCTCCCGCCCTCCCTCTCTCCCTTCCTTTCTCTTTATTTGCTGGGTAGGCCTCCCATGCAGAACTTGTTACAACGGTGATTCACAGAGATCTCAGGCAGCCTCTCTCCCCAGGCACTACACAACTAACCCCCCCCCCCCCTCCAAACACACACACACACACACAAACACACCTCCTCCTCCTCCTTCACCGACCCCCCATGGCCTGACACTGACAGAGCGTTGAGCTACTGTGGCAGGCCAACACAAACACTTTTAGCCGGTGCTAATGGATTCGCTCTCGACCACAAAAAACAAACTCGCTCACCTTGGCGTGCTGCTCACCTGGCTGGCTGAACAAGGGATGGGCCGGGCGTAAGTCAGAACAGATGATCCGGTTGGCAGCTAAAAACACACTGCACATCACTCACCAGCACAGCACAGCACTGCACAGCACTGCTCCACACTGGTGAGGAATACACTGCAACTTCTATTTGTGAGGATTTTAATCTCACAGTAGAGATGATTGACACCAAGACCTAACATACTAAAAAAGTTCATGCTTTACAACTTGGTAAAGGGCATTGTGGGATAGAAATGTGTTTCACTGCCTTGCCTTTGTGCCTATATCATTGCCTTGCTTTATCTTACCATGTGTTTCTCTCGTGTGTGTATGTGTATGTGTGTGTGTGTAATTGCGTGTTGGTGTCCCTTAATTGAGCATGTTGGGCCTGCTCAATATAAGCTGTCCAGTTCCAGCATAGCTGCAGCTCATTCTCCCGCCACGCTGTGTTGGCAACATTTTCATAACATTTCGTAAGCTTTTTGATACCAGGCACCCAGACCCGCCAATAGGAGGGACAAACGGGTCTCTTGTCCCTGGCCCAGGGAACTCCACTTGTATACTTTTGCAATTCTGAGTCCTGGGTTTTTCGTATGTTGTTTCTCCACTTCTTCATGGCTACATGGGTTTTGTAAAGATCTGAAGCCCTGCCTCTTCTGAAGGTGCACTCCGCATGTGGGGACAGGGAGATAAAAAATATAAATCGGAATGAGTCTGACACATAAAATAAACACTGATGATCACATGATGGAATATTCCTATGCCATATTTTTACACCTCACCATTTTCAAACTATAAAAGAAGAATGAGACAAGCAGGCATAACTTTATAGATTTATTTGAAATATCCATAATGTCTAGAAATAATGTCTTGCCAATACAGCTTGGGTCCAAACCTATTGCAAACCATCCACATTGCAAATGCTTCTTTAGCTAGGGTAAGGCTTTTTTAAGGCTGCACTGCATTTCAACAAGGCTTCAATTAGGATAGAGGGATGTTCTGTCTGACAGACCTGATGTCTGCTGTGGAATAATGAGTCACTGTACCTTGTAGATGGGGGATGGGGTGGGTTGGGGTGTGTAGATGGGGGATGGGGTGGGTTGGGGTGGGGGGCTTAGCTTAGTGTCATGAATAGTAGCAAATGAACAACAGAGAGAGCTTGCTTCAGCTGAAAACTGAACACTGTCACGACAAACTGCTAAAGTAACATTGGAATCCGGGGAGAGATAGACAGAGAGAGCAAGAGATAGGGAGAAGGGGAGATAGGGAATAGTGTAGAGTCCCCATACTTCACGCCACCGGAGGTCAAAGTAGATGTTTCTCGGTTAGTGTCCCCATCTATCACCGAGGGGTGTCTGTGTATGTGTGCGAGGGGGCCTGTGGCTCACACAGTGACTGATCTGATCTGGCCTTCTCTTCCTCCACCGCCGTCCCTCTCATCTCAATATGCTATCAATCGGCTTGGGAGGGTGGGGGCTGCCGCTGTCAGATCCTCTCCCATGCAGTCAGTCACTCTGTCAAGGGGTTGTGTGTGTGTGTGTGTGTGTGAGTGTGTGTGTGGGAAGGGTGCTGCTTTCTAACCGCAGGCTGGTCTTCTTGCGACACTTGTGACAAGTGCCTGACACTGCATGGGCTTGTCGTCAAACTGGTTTCATAAATCGCACCAGGTGAGCAGAGGGGACATGAATGGGTGGAGCTGAGATGCTTTGCCAGGAAAGTCTGACTCACCTTTATACTAGATTTGTTTTTAAATTAAAATGCCAGATTTAAGCATCACAGCTAATTGCACAGCAAATGGGTTTCATTTGATTCAAGATGACAGTTGGCACTGAAAACCTGTGCAGGTTGTCAGTCATTAGAAGTCATTTTTTTGTCTGAGGGGAAACACACAGGATAGGACAGGATAGAGAGGCAGAGAGAGAGAGAGAGAGAGAGAGAGAGAGAGAGAGAGAGAGAGAAAGAAAGAGAGAGAGAGAGACAGAGAGAAAGAAGGAGAGAGAGAGAGAAAACGATTCCGTCTGGATCACAAACATTCTCATTACTCTCAGACAGTTTGTTCTGTGTCCTGCCGTCTGCACCTCCAGATTAATTCTGCCTATTTGAATACAACTCACAGGAGGCTGAGGCTACAGAACACTGTATTCATTTGGAACACGGACCTGTCCTCCCCCTTCCTGCAATTACATTGGTGATATTTGGTACGGACTGGAATAATGTCAGAGGGGGTCTGTCTCTAAATTAGGGGACTATTATTAAATGGGATGACTTCTGCTGATGGGACTGAAAGCAGGTGGATTGTTCAATCGCATCAAACAGCAAACCGTAAAAAAAGCCTTACCACCAGATCACCTACTCTTACATTTCACCTTTTACAATATAAAAGAAAGCAAAAAAAAAAAACAAGAAAAAGAAAGAAAACAAAACAAAAAGAAAAAAAAAACAACAAAAACACATATAACAGTGAATGACTTAAAATATATACATTTTTTACACATGCTATAATAAGTGTTCTTTGTGCATTCAATGCGAGTTAAGGACAACAGTGGGAGATGGAGCTGATGGAGTCTTCGCTGATGGGAGGCCAGTGGGAGGTGGCTACTACTAGCCTGTAAGAGTCGAGGCCCGTTCACCACCTAACCTCACATTGGCCGCGCAGCGCAAAGACTTGTGGGGTTACAGTCTCCTGGTACAAAGCCCTTTTTTAAAAATCAGATCACACCTTGACTTGTGAATCAGACATGGAGAGAAAACTGAAAAAAAAAAGGCTTATATACACGTCGATGCTTACATTCAACCAGTTCGTTTCTGATTTGAGGAACTGTACAAAGCCACCGCTTTTCTCTCTTCCGGACGCCTCCACCGCCTCACCAACTCCATCTCACACAGACATTCACCCCAACGGAGATTACACATATACACTCGAGACATTGATATTCACACGACATACTGCATTATAAAAATACATACAACAGCTGGTGAAAAAATACTGTACCATGTACACTTTTCTGAATTAGCATCTTTGTGAGTTCCTTAACAGACTATTAACCAATTCTTTATGACAAACACATGGTATGTAGATAAGAGTACGTATCCATTTTTGATAGGAAGGCAGAAGCTCTATTGTACGGTATAAGGCATGACATTTGATATGATGGCAATGGAAGAGAGAGCGTGAGTATGAGAGGTGTATGCAGCTGTGGTGCTGTGGATCTATGAAGGCTCTCTTCACCATCTTTTTTGGCACCTAGATGTCAACACATTAAAATGCCTCCATGCCTCACTGCAATGCTATTCCTCAGTTACCATGCACAACAATGACTCTGAAAGCGTGTGTGAGGGGGAAGGAGCCAACCCAAACAAAATGCCTTCCCTTTCAGTCTCACAAACAGGGTGTGTATTTGCCTTGCTAGCAAGTGGAAAGGGTGAATCCTCCGTGAAACAGAGAAACGTTTTTCTATACAAACAAGCATTATGATTCAAAAACAAAACAAAATAAAACAGAAAAACAATAGGTTGTTGCATTTCTGCATAGCACTGCAGGAAAACCTAATGTACCGATTCTGTGATAAGTGATAAGGGAGATGAGGATGCACTAGCCAGGGGAAAACTGAGTTATAGTTCACACTGTAGAAATGAGTTGCAGAAATGAGTGTGCAACCCCCCAGGCAGCAACTGACTGTGGGCCACATGCGGGGCTGAGAGTGAGCAGGATCACCGGACTTGACCATCAGAGTCTGCTGCAGTCCACCGATAATGCCTTTAACCCTACAAATGCTGGGGTCACTTTTCAGGATGCTGTGGAACCTGCACCCACTGCCTTTCACAAAAGGCTGCTTGCATCTGATTATGACATTGTCTTCTGTTAGCAACATTATAATCACAGGCTAAGTCGATGAGTGTACTGCTCAAAAGCTTTTAGGGGAGGTGATTTTTTTAAAAATATTTTTTCCACGAAAACCGGGTATGGGTGCAAAAAAGCACGGCACATTAAACTGGGGGCCTGAAAAATTGCTGACTCGTACTTGGTGAAATGTTAGTAATTAAATGCATATCGTTACTATTCCATTTAAAACTAAGTTTCTGAAAGAGGCTTGCTTTTTTTAAATGTCATGTTTAATCACAGAGGATTAGGTGTTTTTTTAGTGCAATATCTCAGCATTCAGCTCCAACAAGTCAAGGAGTGGCGGTGAAGCACACTTCATTTCCTACTTCAGGGGGTGCAGGGCTTCATTGCAGAGCTAAAAGATAGTTTTAAGTTTCGCATTGTAAAAGCATGGCAAACAACCATGCAGTAGTGTGTCTGAGTGCACAGGAGTGTGTGTGTGTGTGTGTGTGTGTGTGTGTGTGTGTGTGTGTGTGTGTGTGTGTGGGTGTCAGACTCTGAGAAACTGTGAAAATGCTAATTCACCGTGATATTAGGTCTACTGACAATCCCTGCAGGGTGTGTGTATATGTGTGCCTTAAGAAACAGCATGTAACATGTGTGTTTATGTGTGTATCAGAGAGAGGCGCAGAGAAAGAAAAAGAGAGAGAGAAAATGTGTGCGTGCGTGTGTGTGTGTGTGCAATCTTTCTCATCGTGAAAAAGTCATAACAGTGTGGTGCTGAATAAGCACGTACAGACACCGTGGGGAATTGGGCCAGATAGCCTTCCATTTCCTGAACCGATGATGAGTGACTATTTAACAGATTTATCATGCATTCCATTATCTCATGACCAGACCGAAAAGCACAAACTTTAGTTCCCTCTATCGATTCTGCTGATGACGACTGTGTGTGACGAATGTCTGTGTGTGTTCAGAGCAGAGGCTTCACACGCTTTTTTTGGAAGTTGAGGGGGTTGGTGTGGGGATGAGGGTTTTGTTTAGAGGAGTCCATGCCCTGATAGCTCATCTCTTTCTCACCAGGTCTGAGGAACAGGAGTGCTGTGCGCAGTGCTTAAAGCAGAGAGTAAGAGAAAGAAAGAGACAGAGAAATAGAAAGAGAGAGAAAAAGAGGTAGAGAGAGAAAGAGAGAGAGATAGAGATGGAAAATAGAGGGAGAGAGACAGAGACAGAGAGAGACTGGAAGGCTGTCACAGCCCCAGGGAAAAATGGCCGCCGGTCTCAAGCCAACCAGGAGCAGGCCAGATTAAGCAGCAGGTTAAGTGAGAATCCGCCTGAGCGCAACAACAAAAACAAACAAACAAGGAGAAAAAAAAAAAAAAAAAAAAAAACACAACTCCACACTACTTCCCAGCCTCCTTTCTCAGTCCAGTCCACCACCTGTTTAGCATCTCCCAGCCATCTCACTCTTCCTTAGGAAAGATGCTGAGAGATGAGTGTAGTGTACGTGTATGTGTCTGTGGGAGTGTATGAGAGATTGTGTGTGTGTGTGTAAAAGCAAGGTAATGTGCATATGTTTGAAGAAGTAAGCTGTGTGTCTATGTGTGTGTGTGCATGTGTGTGTGTGTGTGTGTGTGTGTGTGTGTGTGTGTGTGTGTGTGTGTTAGAGCAGGGTCCACTGAGGCACCAGGAGGAGCGTGAATAGGAGCACCAGGAGGAGCAGAGGAGGGGAGCAGGTGGCTCCCGACGCTCCGGAGTGCCCTGTGACCGGCCCCACGGGGGGGCGCTTGGGGGGTGGACGCCGGAACACCGTGCTGGATGACGCCCTTAAACACATCCGGGTTCTCTCCGTGGCCTGGAGACAGAGAGAGAGAGAGAGAGAGAGAGAGAGAGAGAGAGAGAGAGAGAGAGAGAGAGAGAGAGAGATAGAGAGAGAGAGAGAGAGAGAGAGAGAGACAGACATACAGACAGAGACAGATAGAGAGAGAGAGAGAGAGAGAGAGACAGACAGACAGACAGACAGAGACAGATAGAGAGAGAGAGAGAGAGAGAGAGAGAGACAGACAGACATACAGACAGAGACAGATAGAGAGAGAGAGAGAGAGAGAGAGAGAGAGAGAGAGAGAGAGAGAGAGACAGACAGACAGACAGAGACAGATAGAGAGAGAGAGAGAGAGAAAGAGGGGGAGGGAGGAAGAGAGAGGTAGGGAGAGAGAGAGAGAGAGAGAGAGACAGAGATAGAGAGAGAAAGAGACAGAGAGACAGAGAGAGAGAGGAGAGAGAGATGCATAGTGACAGAAAGAGAAAGAAAGAGAAAGAGATTTGGGGAGAGAAAAGAGAAAATGCAAAGAGTTAAATATATATGCTAGAACATGTGCCTTAGGACAAAATGAGTGAGAGAAGACATGACAGTAAGACAGATATAAAGAGAAAAAGAGAGTGAAAAGACAGAGAGAGGGAATATGTGGTCACTATAAGACAATGGAGATAGAGTCAGAAGTGCAGTGCAGTCACGGTGTCTATACAGTATGTGTGTGTGCATGTCTATCTATAAATGCAGAGAGAGAGAGAGAAAGGATGCAAAGGGCGGGGGCATAGGTAAGATGATTTGGTCCTTTAAATGAGTTCAAAATATTCCAGCGGGAGGAATAATTTCATAGTCTGTTCTTACAAGATAGTACACACAGAATAAGCCTTGTTTAACCTTGTATTACTGGCAATATATACGACATGTGTCCATATTAATGTAAGCTTAACTGCCAAGTTGTGTAAATGTATCATCCATATATTAGGTGCAGCTGAGCTGGGTACTGTGATAACATCGGAAACACCGCACTCCGTGATGAGACCAATATTACTACGGAACAAGTGTAGCCTCGGGCTTTCACATTTTTCATATACACGCACCCAAGTACACACGCACGCATTGACATGCACACACATATTCACATACTCAGTCGCAAACACGCACACAAACACACACACTCATACACACACACACACAGACACACACTCACACGCACACACTATTAACCACACCACCACACGACAGATGACTGACTGTCAGGCTGGCCCTCATCATCTCTGTGCTTCATATAACAGACAGCTCTCCAAACGTCATTACAGCCAATCACACATAAATCTGCCAAGTGGGGCGGGCAGACAACCTCCCTGCTGCCCCACCCCTTTCGAACACGGCTCTGTCATTTCGCTGACATCAGCACTTGTGCAGCCAACCCTGCCTGACTTAGGGGCTCTTGCAGACGGGTACTCCCTTCTCTCCTCAGTGCAGTTTTATTTCTCTTTTTTCTCTTTCTTTCTTTCTTTCTTTCTTTCACCAACACTCTTGCTCTTCCCTTAAAGTGTTTCTCCATCTGTCCAACCTTGCTCACATCCGACATTCTCCCTCACAGTATCTCCCTCTCTCTCTCTCTCTCTCTCTCTCTCTCTCTCTCTCTCTCTCTCACACACACACACACACACACACACACACACACACACACACACACACACACACACACACACACACACACACAGTGTCTTTCCTCTTGTCTCTGTCCTCCTGCCCCTGGTCTCCTTCACCTGTCAGTGTGCCGATCGAAGTGCATTACGTCTCCCAGAGAGCTGCGGGCCTGTACGTCTCTTTGCCCAAACACTGGATTATGGGAGATTAAACTGAGCACCCACATTTGGGCACATACACACAAATACACACACATATACACATGTGCGGCGCGCACACACACACACACACACACACACACACACACACACACACACACACAATCTCTTTCTCATTTAAACACACTAGCACAGATACACACACCTTCCGGAACACAGTAGCCAATAAGCAGCCGTGGGAGACCAATTGCCTACTATACAGTGACCCCCAAGCACAGCTCCAACCCGCACCCTGGATACCTGAAATACTCTCGCTGTCACCCCCTCTATCTCTCCCCTACTCTCTCTCTCCATTCACAGACGCAACCAGCCAAGACTGAGACACTGCAATCTTTGAGCAGGAGAAAGCAGATGAGAGGAGCGCAGAGGAGAGGAGAGGAGAGGAGAGGAGAGATGGAGAGGAGAGGAGAGGAGAAGAGAGGAGAGGAGGGATGGAGAGAGAGGAGAGGAGAGGAGAGAAGAGGAGAGGAGAGGAGAGGAGAGGAGAAAAGAGTAGAGGAGAGGAGAGGAGAGGAGAGGAGAAAAGAGTAGAGTAGAGTAGAGGAGAGGAGAGGAGAGGAGAGGAGAGGAGAAAAGAGTAGAGGAGAGGAGATGAGAGGAGAGGAGAGGAGGGATGGAGAGAGCGGAGAGGAGAGGAGAGGAGAGGAGAGATGGAGAGGAGAGGAGAGGAGAGGACAAGAGAGGAGAGGAGGGATGGAGAGAGAGAAGAGGAGAGGAGAGGAGAGGAGAGGAGAGGAGAGGAGAGGAGGGATGGAGAGAGAGAGAGGAGAGGAGAGGAGAAAAGAGTAGAGGAGAGGAGATGAGAGGAGAGTAGAGGAGAGGAGGGATGGAGAGAGAGGAGAGGAGAGGAGAGAAGAGAAGAGAATAGGAGAGGAGAGGAGAGGAGAGGAGAGGAGAAAAGAGTAGAGGAGAGGAGAGGAGAGGAGAAAAGAGTAGAGTAGAGTAGAGTAGAGGAGAGGAGAGGAGAGGAGAGGAGAGGGAGAAAAGAGTAGAGGAGAGGAGATGAGAGGAGAGGAGAGGAGGGATGGAGAGAGCGAGAGGAGAGGAGAGGAGAGGAGAGATGGAGAGGAGAGGAGAGGAGAGGACAAGAGAGGAGAGGAGGGATGGAGAGAGAGAAGAGGAGAGGGAGAGGAGAGGAGAGGAGAGGAGAGGAGGGATGGAGAGAGAGGAGAGGAGAGGAGAGGAGAGGAGAAAAGAGTAGAGGAGAGGAGATGAGAGGAGAGTAGAGGAGAGGAGGGATGGAGAGAGAGGAAGGAGAGGACAGGAGAGGAGAGGAGAGGAGAGGAGAGGAGAGGAGAAGAGAGGAGGGATGGAGAGAGAGGATGGGAGTGGCAGGCGGTGGGGTGGTGTGGTGGGAGTGGCGGTGTGGTGGTTTGGGGGGCGCTAATCATAGGGAAAGATGACTTCATTTGTCAGTCTGCGTGCCAATCAAGCGTGCGAATGAAACTCATAGCGGATCCGGAGCGAACGGCCGTGCCAACATCCCTGCAGTCAGCCGTTTGGCCCACCAGGAACACTGAATAGGCACATTTCAAATGGGAGCCCCAGTCAGGAGCCATTCCGCTCTACATTCATCAAAGGTCCCCTCTAAAACACATTAAGGGGGAGGGATTCAGAGGGCTCTTTTTTTCCAGCCCTGTAATGCAGTACTGGCAAATAATTAAATGGGAGCAGCGGGCGAATTGCTGTTCCCTGGGGGCGAAGTACATTTCCGTACGCTCGCTCTCTGAAACAAACACACATGCGTGTGCACGCACGCAAAAACACACACACATAACCAAATAATCAGAGATCTTTCTATACACAAAGTCTTATGTGCGAACACTACAGAAACTGGTACTTTGTAACACACATGCGTACACAATCACACACACATCTGCATACACAGGTGGTGGTGTGACCTTGAACCTAGTATGGTTGCATGTAAATGATCTGGAAACCCAATGGACACACACACACACAAACATACAGACACACATAGACACACACAGACACACACACACACCTCAGGCTTTATGGCAATTAGCATTTAAAGGCCTTTCTGGCTTCAAACGGCTGGGCAGCCCTCTGAAAGCGACACGTCTCGCACTACATGTCCCTATCAATCACCCTGCATCAGAAGGCCAAGGCTGCCAAGCCACTCACAGCACTGCAGGCTCAGCTGCTCTACACACACTTTAATTTTTGTCTGTTTCCATTACATTGGTGGGTAAGATGTCTTTTACTCGTGGCTAAAGTATTTTTATAACCATTAATTCTATGTTAACACAATAATTACTACATTAATTTTCCACCATGCGCATAATCTATGTGTTTTCACTCGTGTTAAAATGTTATCATTCATCCTGAACCGTGTGCATTGTCTATGTTTTTGTGTGTATGTGTGCGTCTGCGTATTTTACTGTACTGTATGTGTGTCTGTTTCAATGAATGTGTGTTTCCACATGTAGGAGCATTTATGAGACAAGCTGGCATAAAAGCCTTTACATTTGGCCTTAGGCCATGTTACCCATGCAAAACTTTGGTGGTTGATCTTGTCAACTGAGGAGTTCAGAGAGCACATCCATCATAAGCACTGTGGAAAAAAAAAAAAACACAGCAGTTCCAGAGCTGTGGGGAGGATGAAAGACTCGCCAGAATCCTGGAGGACGAGGCTCGGCTTGGAAAGAGAGAGAGAGAAAGTGGTGAAAGAAAAAAATAATAGAGATAGATAAAGTGAGAAAGAGAAAGATATCGAAAGACACAAAGAGAGAAAGAAAGAGAAAGAGACAGAGAGAGAGAAGTTGCAGCACGCATGCATGGGTTGCCCTTGATGAAAATCATTTGATCATTTTGGGGGGAGCGTTTCTGTGCCTCTTGGTTTTTTCCTTCCTGCTTTAATGGGACATAATTGCTGTGTTTCTACAGACAGACTGGCATGTTGTGACATAACATAGTGGTGCTGTGGTTAATTGATACATAAGACGTAAGTGTGCGGGGCGTTTCAAAGCGCCCCAGCAGAGAGTTTCTGGGCAGGCCCAAATGACAAAGAAGCCCCGGAGTATGGGGAAATAGCAGCGGCCAACAGACACACACACACACACACACACACACACACACACACACACACACACACACACACACACACACACACACTCACACACACACACACACACACACACACACACACACACACACACACACACACACACACACACACACACACACACACACACACTCACACTCACACACACACAGTACCTCAAAACATAGGGATGCTGACTCTGGTACTTTACAGGGACATGCACATTCATGCATACACAAACGTGCAAACGTTTATGTACATACATGGACGCATGCACACACATGCACACGCACACACACGCGTGCGCGCACAAAAGTATGCCGACACCTTCACTGCATGCAAATATGTACACAATCACACACTTACACACAACACGCATACACACACAAGATCACACTGTGCATACACACAATCTCCATGGGTACACACACCCACACATGCACAACAATGCTTGCCTACAGGCGTCGTTTCTCTCATGCACACACACACACACACACACACACCCATCCACCCCCCCCCCCCACACACACACACATAAACAATAATGCACACAAAACACATCCTGGGCTCAGGTGCTGTAAAGCGTGATGTCACGGCGGATAATGAGTGTGGTAGTGGCTGGTTGGTGCGCCTCATTGTCCTGTCAATGGGCTGTAAAATACCAGCTCCCTGTTTTTAGCACAAAGAGCTTGAAACTCTATCCAACACGCCAGGGTGCTAATCCACAAATCAATAGCTATTACATTCTCACTTACAGGATTTTTCCCTAACCGTCCCTTCCACACACACACACCCACACACACACACAGACACACATCACTAAAAAAGGATAGTATTGTGTGTGAATCCCTCTTCATGACTAAGGCCAGTGCCTCTGTCCAGTTGTGTTTCTGTGTGTGAGTGCCCCTGCTCTGTGAGCGCTGGGCCTGCTAAAAGGCTGCTTGCCCTTACGCCACCTTAGCACTGCTGCTGAAGGCAACTTCATTAGCTGCCAGTGATAACCCTCAGAGTGATGCAAGAGGGATAACATCAGCATGGGCAATGCATTACAGCTTGAGAGAAGAGATAGAGAAAGAGAAAGGGACAGAATGAGAAAGAGAGGTAGAGAAAGGCCAATGCAGGGAGATGAAAAAGTGACGAAGGAGGGAGAGAGAGAGATGAAAAAAGGACATTAGTGAGGCTATATGCGTACTAATCGGTTTTTAAACAAATCTGTAACAGTGTTGTTACATTTGCAGCTGTCGTCTATACTAGTCGATATACACAGATAGATATTTACATTATTAATCCAAGAGAAATTTCTGAACTTAGTCCAGCTTTTATGAGCTCCTGAAACACAATAATGTGAAAAATCCCAGATTCATTTTAAAACGCGTGGGTTGTGTGTGTTGTAAAAATGTGTAAAATGAAAACCTCTGTATACACTGAACACTGAAACCAATTTTCCAGTCCTGATTGGACCTCTTCAGTGTAATGTTTACCTCCCTGATTTATTGTGCTCGTATGATGTGATATCGGGTGTTCCCTTTAAATCTCAGGACTTACAGTACTCAGGCTAACACTAGGTGTGAATGCACAACAGAGAAGCAGCACCACACATTATTTAACTTGTCTTCATTTAATTAATTTTCTTCATCTAATGTAGTGTACTCTAGCTAAATCTTGAAGTATCTGATTTAGCCGAAGGAAAGATACTTTGAAAACCAAAATATCTTTATATATTTTGGAAGCCATCATTTCTGGGATATTGCCCCATGGCCTCATAGGCCATATATGGAGCGCCGGTTTTGGGGAAGAACTTGCGCTTGGTGGGGCAACTTTGTATGTAAGGCTATAATTCCAGAGGAATGCAATGCCATGCACTTCCGGAAACGGATCATGTGAGCAGCATTTTGGGCATTCCAACATTTTAGTGTGGACACATAAGACACAGAAGTAAAAAAAAAGCAATGTTTGTGGACAGAAATTATTTCAGTTCTGAAGCTGCAAAAATGGACCAGTGTGGATATAGGCTAAGAGTGATAAAATAGAGAGCGAGGCAGAGAGAGAGAATCTCACTCGTCTCTTATGCCAGTCTACCTGCATATCACGTTACAGATTGAACATGGGAATGATTCCTCTGCATTGCAACACATGGGACTGCGGTCACTGTAGAGGATAGATGGAGGGAGGAGAGAGAGAGGACAAGGGAGAGAGAGAGAGAGAGAGAGAGAGAGAGAGAGATACAGAGAGAGAGAGAGAGAGAGAGAGAGAGAAAGGGGGGTGAGACACAGCATGTGACAAATGCATTGGAGGGAGGATCTGACGAGCAGAGAGAGCAATCGGTGAAGGAGAGTGTGGGGAGAGAGAGATAGAGCAGAGAGAAGAGAGAGCAGAGACAGAGAGCGAGAGAGAGAGAGAGAGAGAGAGAGAGAGAAGAGACAGAAAGACAGGATAGAAAGGCAGGACAGAAAGATAGGACATTTGATGTTTTATACACCTTTACTGAACCATCACATTAACCAAGCACTCTTCGAAAAGCTGCACCTCAGCAAAACCCCCAGCATGGTTAAGAAATGCCAAGCACATAAACACTATCAACAGGGAAACACCAGACAACCTTTACTATGATATAGACCACAGACAGAGCAAGAGAGACAGGTGCAGGAGAAGTGGAGGGCCACTACTGGTATTTGATGTCTTTAATGAAGTTGGCCTGCTGTGTTAACAGCCCTGCAGCACATTAAGTACCTGAGAAAGACAGGAAGAGAGAGAGACAGAGAGAGAGAGAGACACAGAGAGAGAGAGAGAGAGAGAGAGAGAGAGGCATGAGAGGAAGAGTGGAGACTTGAGGCATTCGACTCTATATGAAGTTGGCCGGCCCCTGTGACAGATTCAGTAAATCGTCCCCTGTTGTCTCCTGCAAAGCATCCTGGGAGTCAAAGGTAAACTGCCTTTTCACATTTAACCATGATGGATAAACATGACATCACTGATGCTGTCAGTCTGTTCTCTTTGCTTGTTCTTCTGTTACACTTTACTACCTCAGTTTCTCTATATTTCCTTTTCCTTCTCTCTTGGTTTCCCTCTCACTTCCTCTCCACCTTTTTCAACCTCCCACCCCAGTCCCTGTGTCTTTCATTCTTAGCTGACAGAAGAAGTGGGCCCTGTTCTGGGAGGAGGAGGGAGAGGGGAAAGCGATTGGGAATTGGTGGCGTGCGTCTCTGCTTGACTTGTCATGCAAAACAGAGAGGCAGCCGTGGAGGATGTGGTGACTGTAGCCAGGAAGCACGGCGAGAGAGAGCGAAAGAGAGAGAGAGAGAGAGAGAGAGAGAGAGATGAGAGAGAGAGAGAGAGAGAGAGAGAGAGAGAGAAAGAGAGCGGGAGATCACATGCTGCCCTCGTGGACACGCGGCCAGATGGCCCCTTCCATTGTCAGGGCAGGAGGGGCAGGGAGAGAGCAGGGCGAGGTCGGATGGTCCACTGGTGCATGTGTGTCCACTTGGGTGGGTGGTGTGGTGAGTGTTTCTGTATGTGTGTGTGTCCACTGGGATAGCTGATGTGCGTTTGTGTATGTGCACACGTGTGTCTAACTGCAGTGGAATAGATGGTGTGTGTGTGTGCGTGTATGTGTGTGTGTGTAAGTCTATACACCTACTCTGTTATATAATCTGGGAGATTTGAGGCTCCACTCATGGGTAAGAGAGGCTCAGCCACTGAGGGATGTGTGTGTGTGTGTACGTGTGTGTGTATGACTATTATGTTGTCTGTTGAGACCCCAGATATGACTGAAACCTATTAGTGTCAATCAGCGTTCGAGGCTGCTGTGTAGGTCTGACGTGTTGAACAAGGAAATCCAATTGTGGCCTGCGTCACACCGCACTCCCCATGGTACCTCAGGGACCAGGCCAGAAGATGTAACAGCACAGCACAGCACAGAAAAGTACTCTGGGAAACAAAGTCCTATCAGAACTGGGCCGCACCAGGATCTAGCCAGACTTATCATCTGTAGTGTTTGTGTCACAGACAGTCAGAGAGACAGACAGACAGACAGACAGAAACACACACACACACACACACATACAGACACAATCGCTTCTTTAAAACTAATGCTGTCATCTAGCAGGATGCAGATCTAACATCAGGAGGTGCATCACTAAGTTTCCAACCCGAACCCATTGCAGTGTCGATATCATCTCATAAATAAAAGGTGCAGTTTCTTATTTGGGCAAAAGGTTGTTGATATTCAAACTTAACAGCCAATCAAATCACACTGCTTTCTTCCACGTTCCGGACGCAATGAGTTTATTGGCTGGAATAGTTTATGTCTCCAAGACTATTTCATTTGTTTCCTATTCAAAGACCCATGGCAGCTAGAAACAAAACCTCACTGAATTCAACAAAAGAAGAGTGATGGATTACAGTCAAGCACTGCAATCTTAAACAGGAAACCAAACATGATTTAATGGTCTTCATGTGGTCTATAAAGATGGAATTGATGGTACAATGGACTGCAGTAGTTGTTTTGTCACTGGTGTTACTCTTAAACGTGTTATGAAAGTTCTTTTCAGGGGGTGAGGTGTGTGTGTGTGTGTGTGTGGTTGGGCTGGGGTATCCGGCAAAAGGAAGAGTGTGGACGGCTGTTTATTAACGTTAATTAACATGCTTCTTTCCTTCAAAGCAGGCGGCATTTTGGCAGGTTAAGTTACACTGTGGCCCAGGCTTCACGCTGACAGTCATAAAGTGTGACTTGCGAGGCCAATAACCCAGGTGGATACACGCATGTGCGAGTGAGTGAGTGAGTGAGTGAGTGAGTGCGTGGGTGAGTGAGTGAGTGAGTGAGTGAGTGAGTGAGTGAGTGAGTGAGTGTGTGGGTGGGTGAGTGAGTGAGTGAGTGAGTGAGTGAGTGAGTGCGTGCGTGGGTGAGTGAGTGAGTGAGTGAGTGAGTGAGTGTGTGGGTGAGTGAGTGAGTGGGTGAGTGAGTGAGTGAGTGAGTGAGTGAGTGAGTGCGTGCGTGGGTGAGTGAGTGAGTGAGTGAGTGAGTGAGTGTGTGAGAGAGTGAGTGCGTGGGTGGGTGAGTGGGTGAGTGAGTGGGTGATTGGGTGAGTGAGTGAGTGAGTGGGTGGGTGGGTGAGTAAGTGAGTGAGTGAATGAGTGAGTGAGCAAATGAGCGAGCGAATGAGTGAGTGAGTGAGTGAGTGAGTGAGTGAGTGCGTGCGTGGGTGAGTGAGTGAGTGAGTGAGTGAGTGTGTGGGTGAGTGAGTGAGTGGGTGAGTGAGTGAGTGAGTGAGTGAGTGAGTGCGTGAGTGAGTGAGTGAGTGAGTGAGTGAGTGAGTGTGTGAGAGAGTGAGTGCGTGGGTGGGTGAGTGAGTGAGTGAGTGAGTGGGTGGGTGGGTGAGTAAGTGAGTGAGTGAATGAGTGAGTGAGCGAATGAGCGAGCGAATGAGTGAGTGAGTGAGTGAGTGAGTGAGTGCGTGCGTGGGTGAGTGAGTGAGTGAGTGAGTGAGTGAGTGAGTGATTGAGTGGGTGAGTGGGTGAGTGAGTGGGTGAGTGAGTGAGTGAGTGAGTGAGTGTGTGGGTGGGTGAGTGAGTGAGTGAGTGCGTGCGTGGGTGAGTGAGTGAGTGAGTGAGTGAGTGAGTGAGTGAGTGAGTGAGTGAGAGAGTGAGTGAGTGAGTGTGTGGGTGAGTGAGTGAGTGGGTGAGTGAGTGAGTGAGTGAGTGAGTGCGTGAGTGAGTGAGTGAGTAAGTGAGTGAGTGAGTGAGTGTGTGAGTGAGTGAGTGAGTGAGTGAGTGAGTGAGTGAGTGAGTGAGTGAATGAGTGAGTGAGAGAGTGAGTGCGTGGGTGGGTGAGTGAGTGAGTGAGTGAGTGAGTGGGTGGGTGGGTGAGTAAGTGAGTGAGTGAATGAGTGAGTGAGCGAATGAGCGAGCGAATGATTGAGTGAGTGAGTATACAAGGGCTTTTAATATTCTGCTCTGTGGTCTGTGACCATGCTGACCATGGTACACCCTCCTCATCCTATTAACTCGAGACTGTCTTAATTGCCCATTCCCTCCTGCAGTGCACCAGTCACACCCACAGCCAGTTAAATTCTGAGCTTTGCCATATACCATGGCAAATCAGCAAGGACACAAATAAACTGTACAAGATTAAAAAAAAGTGTAAAAAAAAAGAATGTAAAAAATGTATCAGCAACAACAATATTTAGACTCGCCAAGCGAGAAGTTTTGCCATTACCATTTTTCACTGCACGCTAACGAGGGGGCTTTTTCAGCTTGTTTCACCCCCTCTGTGAAGTCTTGACGAGACTGATGAACTCCCACTCTTTCTCTTTCTTTTTCTCTCTCTCTCTCTCTTTCTGCCCCTCTCACCACCATCACTACCGCCTCGCTGCTGCCACTGAGGAGTTGGAGGACGACTTTGGCGAGCGTGTTTCTTCGCCTCAGGTTATTTTCTCATCCGAAGGAATAAAATTGACTGCAGGGAGTCATCACATGAAATTAGCACATCATAAACATCCCCTCTGCAGCTCTGCAAGCCCACCGCTTCTCCTCCGCACAGCACAGCTGAAGTGGTGAAGTGGGGGAGTGGGGGAGTGGGTGAGAAAAAAAATGACACAAACAACAAAAACAACACAACTACTCTGAATACAGCCTATGTGAGTGAGATTACGACTGTGCTACAGGGGCTTTGAGATACCCACGAACGCGGGTCTTGGATCTGAGTGTGTTGGAGTTTTTTCAAATGGTGGTTGGCCTTTCACCACAGTAACAGCAGCAGCAACTATATATCTTCCTGTCCGTGTTTCTCCAGGTGGCTCGTCTCACTAAGTAAACTCCTGTCTGAACACATGTGCACTGTTTTAAAAAAGGCATCTGCATGGTCATCACAGTGCCCTGCCCCTCCGAGTGGACATCAAAGCCACTGTTTTCTTTTAAAGCCCCGACTTGCTTCAGCTCAGATAAACGCAACCAGACACTGACCACTGGAGGTTTGTCCAATCATCGTCTATAATTGACCTGGGAAACTCCCAGACTCCGGTCTGCCTCCAGACAATGGCATATGGAGCTGGGCCCCACCGCAGGCGAGCAGCTAGTCATAGTCGCGCACGTCTAACGATGATTTAGACAAATGCAGAAATAACACACTAATTGTTCGACCCGCCTCATCTCGGCCGGGAGCCCCTCTGGGAGCAGATGGCACAGCGGCTCCGTCGCATGTGGGCATTACTGGTTATTAAGGGTACCAGCGCACCAGGGCTGGCCATGGCAGCACTTCAGAGGAGCACGCACATCCATTTGCATCGTTCATCTAATTAGCGGCGTCAGTGCCCGTCAGACCACCACTGGTGGCCGGCCTAACTCGGCATAATGGTGCAGGGAACAGTGGGTGAAGGTGTTGAAGAGAAACATGAACATGCACACATTTGACTACATCTCCAGTTTGAGTTGCAGGTAAGTACATACATAGAGAGATAAAGAGAGAGAGAGAGAGAGAGAGAGAGAGAGAGAGAGAGAGAGAGAGAGAGAGAGAGAGAGAGAGAGAGAGAGAGAGAGAGAGAAAGGGGGAAGAGAGGGGGATATAAAACTGCAGAGGAGGAGGAAAAAAGAAAATGTGTGTGAGAAAGAAATCATCATAAAGTGCCAGTATGGGGTTAACTATGTGCATCTGTATTTGTTAGAAAGAAGAATGAGAGATAAACTAAAAGAGAAGGATGAAGAGTATGTATGTATGTGTTAGAAAGAGCACTAAGAGAGACAGAATGAGAGGCGGGAGTGTTCATGTGTGTGTGTGTGTGTGTGTGTGTGCAAAAGGCATGTTAGAGACAGATAGAGAGAGAAAAACTAAAAGAGTTTGCATGTATGTGTTATAAAAAGGACTAAGAGAGACAGAATGAGAGGCGGGAGTGTTCATGTGTGTGTGTAAAAGGCATGGTAGAGACAGATAGAGAGAGAGAAACTAAAAGAGAAGGATGAAGAGTATGTATGTATGTGTTATAAAAAGGACTAAGAGAGACAGAATGAGAGGCGGGAGTGTTTGTGTGTGTGTGTGTGTGTGTGTGTGTGTGTGTGTGTGTGTGTCTGTGTGTGTGTGTGTGTGTGTGTGATTGTGTCTGTGTTCTGAAGATAGAGAAAAAGAGGGCGGGTGGGGCAAATGAACATTTTCTGCACGGCTAGATGAGAGAAGGGGACCATTACCCATCATTCCTCAAAACCATCACGCCAGCGTGCACCTGCACGGTGCCATCTGTCAGCCTGGGCGGCCCCAAACAACATTCCCCACCATCGAGAAATGAGAAAAAAAATAAACCACACACACACTGTAAAGAAATAAAGCAAACAAACACATCGAAACCCCAAAACCAAATATCACCCTCCCATCGGTTCCAGACTCAGGGCACAAGTATGAGGAATCATTGGAACAACTCAATTAAAATAAATGTTTCAGTGAGTCATTACAGCAGACAATCATTAACCAGCACCACAAGTTGCAGGAAAAAAAAGAACATTCAGTACTGATGGGGCTCTTGCTCATCCAAATGGCCCAGAGCGCATTCATGCACTCCTGCGCGAAGTAAACACCCGAAGCCGACTTCACCAGAAGGAGGAGGGAGCCAAGTGACAAGGCGACGCCCATTCCCGCAAACAGACGCCCCACCTAATCAGAGACAGATCGCAATGAAAACCAGTGCCCACGCTTTTTAGCTTGGTTAATTTTTTTTACGCTCGCTTGGCCAAGCAGCTCGAGGGCATGAGTGTTTTTTGGAGATCAAACCAACAGCATCGCTGGTTTCTTCTGCACACATGAATAAATCTCCCATTTGAGAAATCCCATTAGCCCATTAGCACACACACATACAAACATGGAGATGAACAAGCAAACAAAGGCACACACATACATACAAGTAGGCAAACAAGGACACACACACACACTCACATATACAAGCAATAAAAAAGGACACGCATGCATATGCCCACGCACACCCTCATACAGGCAATCAAACACACAAAGACATGCAAACACACACATACACACACAAACACACATACACACACAAACATACACACACACACACACACACACACACACACACAAACACACACATTGTCCTATGATCTGCTACCGAGAGGTTGCAAAGGCAGGGCTGTTCTGTGTCTCCTCCATGACAATGGGCCGAGCTGTCGCAGAGTTGTGTGTGGCAGAGAGGAGGCCGAGGGATGTTAGTGTAGGGTGTGTTCAAGACTGTGTCTACCCAACATTGCACACAACATTGAGGAAGAGAGAGAGAGAGAAAGAGACAGAAAGAGAGATAGAGAAAGAGAGAGAGAGAGAGAGAGAGAGAGAGAAAGATGGAGACAGAGATGAAGTGTGAGAAGAGTGAGTGAGGAGAGGTGGAGAAGGCCATGAATGAGCTGATAGTCAGGAAGAAAAGAAAAGCAGAGGAGAGAAAAGGAAAGCGGAGGTGAGAAAGCAAACAGAACACAGCTGTGGATGCATGCAGAAGCAGTGGGAAGACTTAAGGGGTGTTCACATCAAAAGCGACCAATGTCACCAGAGCGACGGATGTCATTATTTCTCTATGGAGAGTTGGTAGATTGGGCGAACAAAGCGAATTCGCCAGCAGCGAAGCGAATTGGGCAACTAGAGAGAAAAAGAGAAGTTAAAAGTCAGTTAACTTTATGGTAATGAGCTATGACGCGGTTCGGCGACCAACCAACCAGAACACATAGATTTACCAACATCCGTTAATTACTGAGCTAAATCCAACACTCCAAATCATACATCATGAACGAACAAAGCGAACAAGGCAAATTCAACCTGTTCGATTTCGCCGCTCCTGAACTGTGCATACAGTTAGAGAGAGAGAGAGAGAGAGAGAGAGAGAGAGAGAGAGAGAGAGAGAGAGAGAGGTTTCACATTTGCTTTTTAAACCAATACTTAAACCTGGACATTCGTGCAATCCTATGAAATCCAGGTGTGCTGCATCTCCATCTAGCAGACCCTCCACTCAACAGCTACTTGCCCACTGATCCCACCCACACAGCCAGCTCTCCCGCCCACACTGCCCCAAGCAGGAAGAGACAGGGAGAGCGGGTGAGTTGAGTGGCCGAGTGTGCTGCTCGTGTGGCTATAATAGTACACAGTCAGCATGTTTCTGCTAGAGGATGTCAGACAACACACACACACGGGCACACACACACACACCCAGACACGAACACACACACACTGGCAATCACAGGCATACACACACACACACGGGCACACACACGGGCACACACACACACACACACACACACACACACACACACACACAGACACGAACACACACACACTGGCAATCACAGGCATACACACACACACACGGGCACACACGGGCACACACACGGGCACACACACACACACACACGGGCACACACACACACACACACACACAGGACCATGCATTCATCACTGTCACTGTTCTCTCTCTATCCCCCTCTCTCTTTCTATCTCTCTACCTCTCTCTCTCTTTTTGGAGCCTTTTTTTAGATCTCAAAACATGACTTAACTTCCCATCCATCACCTCCCTGTCAGGCCTTTCAAGTCCCAGCTTCACTCATCAATGCACAGGGCTCAGACACACACACACACACACACACACACACACACACACACACACACACACACACAGATACACACACACTCACACACACACACACACTCACACACACACACAGACACACACACACTCACACACACACACACACACACGCGCACACACACACACGCGCACACACACAAAGAGTTCTGGAAATTATGGATGTAAAAGGGTAATGACTGAACAAAAAGGAGTCCTTTAATGTCACTGAGGCCTGGGGAGGCCTCCCCATGTAGGATGTAGGATCATAATCACACCATAGAGAAGGGGGGAGGAGAAGATGGGGTAAGGGACAGAGAGAGAGAGAGAGAGAGAGAGAGAGAGAGAGAGAGAGAGAGAGAGAGAGAGAGAGAGAGAGAGAGAGAGAGAGAGAGAGAGAGAGAGAGGGGGGAACAGAGACAGAGGAAGAGAAAAAGAGAGAAATACAGAGAGAAAGAGGGAGAGAGAGGGGGGAGAGAGAGAGGGGGAGAGAGAGAGAGAAAGAGAAAGAGAGAGAGAAATACAGAGAGAAAGAGGGAGAGAGAGACAATGTGTCAGTGTTCTCCCACTGGAGGGGTTGTCCACTAACAGCAGGCATGATGGCACTCAGGCTCGGCCAGACGGAAAACAAATGGAAGGTAAATGGCCTGGTCATGTTCACCATGCTAACTAATGGATGCGGTTTCAGCTGAAGACACAGATAGAGAGACAAGGTAAAGGAGATGTGAGGGGGAAAGAGATATATGAAGAAAGAGAGAGAGAGAGAGAGAGAGAGAGAGAGAGACAGAGACAGAGACAGAGACAGAGACAGACAGAGAGACAGACAGAGAGAAATAGAGAGAGAAATAGAGAGATCAGACAAGAGGAAAAAAAGAGACAGGGAGGGGGAGCTGCAGACAGAAAAACTATGATACAGGAAAGACAGGCGGATAGATGTGTCTATGGAATGGGGATGTACACCAGGCACACACATACATACACACACACACACACGTTGCACATGGGGACCTTTATTATTTTCAGCCAGTAACTCCACAAAGTGCATTGCAGCTGCAGCCACTTTTGGCAGCCACGAAACATTCCGTGCTTGGGATAGGGTGGAAGGTGCACGGACAGGGGAGCGTCTGGCTGGGTAAGGCAGGGACGTACCGTGCCGTGCCGCACAGGATATGGCGAACTCACCGCTTGCGTTAGGCCGTGGATTATTCCAGATCCCCTGAATCCCATCCGAGCTTGCGGCCCGCTCGCACCCCTCCCTTTCAAGTGCGTGTCGGTGGCGGCGCGGGGCCCTGCGCAGACGGGAGAGGGGCGGAGAGGCACGGCGGAAGAGGGATTTGCCAGGCGGGGTGCACGAGAAGGGGGCCCCTCAGGCTCCACTGTGGCCCATGCGACCCTTGCAAGGGCCTGCTGACCAGATGTGGTGTCTCTGGCTGCGGATATTACGGGCAAGCCTTGTAACTTCCTTTCATGTTGGGGCTCAAGAGGGGCAGTGACAGGCTGACCGACACATAGACAGACAGATAGATACACACAGATGGGTAGGCAGTACAGGCTGGGTGTATCCTACTGTAGAGAAACAAGAACGTGCTTCTCACCCCCTACAGCAGGGGTCGGCAACCTTTTTGACACGTTGTGCCAAAAAGAAATGGTCTTATTTGTTTGCGTGCCAATCGACAGGTCAATTGTTTTTTTACTAAGCGTAATTATGGCACCACATTTGCAACATGAAAATATGTTAAATCCATTCTGTCTGTTCAAAGCAGCACTTTAGGAACATGTTGAATTCATTAAAAAGTAAAAAAATAAAGGAATCATTCCAAATTAATAATTCTAAATTTCATACATGAAAATGGGCATATGGACAGCACAATGACTAGGGCTGGGCGATATATCGATATTATCGTAATATCGTATCGTAATATTTATATCGATATGTATTTGACACTATATCGCCATATCGATATATTTTCAATGATACAATACCACTTTATCAAAACCACTTATCCTAATGTGTTCACACTGTTCAGACAGCCGGAGCTTTCTCGGATCACTCAGTTTTCATTGTGATCGTAACATTGAACGTGTTTTGACAGTCATTTTGCCTGAATGCTTATTGCCTGTCAGAGGAAGGTTAAGTTAAAAAAATAAAAATGAATAGATTTTTCCCTCCTGTTACTTTTAAATAGGTCACACAATGTTTCAATAATTATCGATATCGACCGATATGAAACACTTATATCGTGATACAGATTTCAGCCATATCGCCCAGCCCTAACAATGACTCACTGTGGTTTAACTGTGCTTCTCTCATATCTAACAGTTAGGAATTGGATATCCTGCCCTTCAGTAGGCCTACCTTTCTCTGTCCTTACTGAAAGGAAACACCGTATTTTAACAGGTAGCCTATTTAAAGTTCCTAGCAAAATGTCAATCATTTCATTCGTTTTTTTACGTGAACTTGTTAAGCCTTGAATTCTGAACACTCCTACGTTTGATTTCGTGTACTGCCTCAAAAGGACGATGGCTGTTGGACAAATGCAAACAAAACTTTTAAAATACAACAAGCACACAGCACTTCTACCCCTAATATCCAAGAGAGATATGCCTGAATGCCCGAACCGTCGGGCCAACATTTTGCCGTCGTAACTGCTGCGCAACCTGATGAATGGTCTTTGGCCAACTGCTGCGCTGGAACTTGTGTCATGGAGAACTGTTTTAAGCCACTGGGGTCGCATACTCTGTCACACTACAGAAGACGTACCCCATACCACACCAAAAGGCTGTTCAACAAGAGGGAAGATGGCCAAACTTTTTCTAGCGTGTAGAAATAAAGGCTGCGCACCATCGCTGGTGTGCCAGTGATAATCCCTCTGCGTGCCAACTGTGGCACGCGTGCCTGACTTTGCCGACCCCTGCCCTACAGTAATATGTTATTTGCCATCACTACTAGGCACACACACACACACACACACACACACACACACACACACACACACACACACACACACACACACACACAGCATCCACAGCAGGGGTGATGCACAGTGCACGGCGGTGGTGACTGGTGAGCCAAAGAACAAAGAGGCATCAGCAGATCTGGCCTGGCACGCCAAATATCCCCATCATGGTGGTGGTGATGGTGGTACTGTGGCCTCTGAGTGGGCTGGGCTGGTCAGGAAGTGCGGGAGTGTTGTGTTCTCAGTCGCCTGTTAAGCTCCCTCAGCAAAACCCACCCAGCAGTGCACGGGGCCCAGGGCAGGGCAGGCCTGGTTCCAATCCGACGCCGCCAGGACAGCAACCTTGAAATCCCAGGGCCCCTCGGAGCGGCGCATTAACACTAACCACGTTAGCGGTTAGCGGAGGTCAGCCCACCTTACAACGGCTTTATTACTGTAGCCTTCCTGTCGAGGCGGCACGTTAAAGTTTTTATATATATTCGTTATGTTCGTTTTATCTTATTTATTTATTTAGTCCTTTACGGCGTGGAGGGACAGCCCCATTAGTCTGCTGGGAGTGCTTCCTGGTGAGACTCGGAGCGGCTGGGTTTTAAGAGCAAATGAAAGCCGAGCTGAGGTCCGTAACGAGGCTGGCTGACAAGCAGGGGAGAGAGAGAGAGAGAGATGAAGAGAGATAAAAAGTGAGAGAGAGAGAGAGAGAGAGAGAGAGAGAGAGAGGGAGAGAACGTGTGTGAGAGAGTGACAGACAGAAAGAGAGATAGATAGAGTGAGAAAGTGAGAGAGAAGGAGAAAGAGGGAGAGAAAGGGAGAGGCAGATGCACTAACATAGTGCTAGGCATATCTTTTTGGACATAATTACCTAATTGCTTAAAAACTTTAGATGGTATGAAAAAAAACACCACACAGCACATAGCGAAACCCACACTGCACCTGTTACCAGGGAGCAGAACGGCAAGTTACGAGTCATTGAGTAACTTTTGCATATGCGCTCATGTAAGGGTTGTGGGAAGAATGAGAATTATGGGTGAAATTAGGCGAGACGTGATGAGTGCCAGACTACTTATGCTGTTTTACATATGAAAACCAGGACTAACGCAACACATGCCTGTTTTTCTGGGGAAAAAAATATTTTATACAGGTGTAATATAAATTGCCATTAGGAGGAGTAATATCCAGAAAAAATAGCTTTAGTATTTTGAGCATTAGTTTTGCTAATTTAAACCATGGTAAATTCAAAAGCTAAAAGCTTTACTTTACTGGCCTTTCTGTGTCTTAATATCTCTTATTACATCATGCAGTTGTAAATCTATATGTTTCCCACAGTACAATTTTTTTTCTAAGTTATATTTTGAAGTGATTGATTTCTATTGGCTTGTATGCCTTGATTACTAAACTCATCATGCCTTTTAATGTCAGTTAGTGGTTTTATGATTCCATGCTACATCACCAGTGATTGAAGAACACTATAGTACGGTTACAATACAGATCGAGGTGCCACATATTTCAGTTATTGGGTGTTGACTGATGCACTGATGAAGTCTCCACAAATCACTTCATTGCAAACAATTCAATGTTATCTGTCACTCTAAAGTAAGCATACTCCACTGCAATCCCAGACTCAACCAGTGCATCGAAAATGTTTGCCCAATCCCCCACATTCCCCTCTTCCTCCAATTTGCTGCACTTCCAGATGGACAGCTTTGCTTGTCCCAGCAAAACGTTCAAAACTTTACATAATGTCTCTTTTGCTAGGAATACTTGTCCCCAAAGATAAACATCTTCTTTGAGAGACAGGGGAGAGAGAGAGAGAATGAAAGAAAGAGAGAAAGAGGGAGTGAGAGAGATGGAGACAGAGAGAGAAAGAGAGAGAGAAAGATGGAGAGAGAGAGAGTGAGACAGAGAGAGAGAGGGAGAGAGAGAGAGAGAGAAATAAAGAGAGGAAGAGGGAGAGAGAGACCATGTGAGAGTTGGTTGAGCAGGTTGGTTCTGTTCCCTCCTGTTCCAGCCAACACACTGTTACCCAATGTCTTAATCCATAAGGCGAAACAAACATCCAGCAAGACAGGACATGTATGAAAAAACAGTTCCAATACACAGAGCATTTGGTTTGGTTTGGCAAAGAAAGACATAAATTAAGGTGACTCAGGGTGAGTAATGACAGCTGTGGTGTGTGTCCACGTGCGGCTATATTTTTTTAACACACAAACAGAAAATCAGCCACCCACAATTTAAGATGTTTGTACATTCAGTGCACACACACACACACACACACACACACACACACACACACAAGGTTTTCCTATCCTAACATTTCTGACAAGAATATATGCGTAATGTAGGAAGATTCAGAGTCCCTAATTCACGAAGGGCGCGCACCTGCTGCTAAGGCGCTGTAAGCCATTGTTCTATCACAACACTGTCACTTTGCCAAATGGACAGCAGCAAATGACCTGTCATCTCTCGCCGCCCATACATCATGGCCGCCGCAGCGCGCAGAAGACAGCGTATGTGCGCCTCTGCATGTGATGAGGCTGATGTATGAGGGGACCGCAGGGCTTATTCCCCCTCAGGTTCACCGGCTGCCGCGAATCCGCGAGGGAGGCTTTGCGACGTGCGACAGTAACCTGAGGAGAAGCGAACGACTCAGCGAACGAGAGAGATCAGAATGTGACAGAACTGAGGGAGAACTTGGGGGTTTCTGAAGCGACAGTTGTATCAAGAGGCCAGGCACAACTAAATTCTGTCACTGTGCGGAGCAACACTTAAATGAAAAGAGAAAAGTTTCTGTGATTGGCTCGAGTGACCCAGTGTGGCTCAGCTGACCCCTGTCAGTCAGATGACAGGTGGCTTACAGAAAGGAAAGTCGGTTACCAAAACAACATGTGGACTGTACTTTTTAAAATAAAATATTTGTTAAAAAAAAAAAAAAAAAGAAGAAAAAAAAAAAGAAGTCCCTGTACAGCCCTGGAATGCACTGGGCTAAATGAAAGAGCCAAGGTGGATAGCAGCTAATTGCTTAGCTTAACCTGAGTCCAGCCCATTCTCCTTGGGGTTAATTTGACAAGCCTTCCCCCCCATCCATTTCTTTCGTGCAAGGATAATGGCTATTCAGCCTGACATCACAGCCAGCTGAACCAAGGTGAGGCATCTCCCGTGGTTTAAGCACTACTAGTGTCCTTCTAGCATGCAGCGTTTGAATAGTGGGAATTGGAACAGGAAATCTTTTGTTGGTAAGTGTGCACCTAATTAAATTAGCATTATTGACAGGACAGCGTGGGCGTGAGCGGGAAGGGGGTGATGGGGGATGTGAGTGGTGGTTGTTGGGGTGGTGGTTGGAGTTTATTCAGGTGGGCTCGAGATGAGCCTGCATATCAATGCCTGCCTCCCCAGAATGCATCCAACAGGAGGGATGAGGCCACGCTCTACCCCACAGGTCCAGCCGATAAAACAGCTCTGACTAAACAGCAACCGACAAACAAAGGCAGCATTTCTTTTGAACAGACAATGATGTGTGATGAATTAGTAATTTAGCAACTGGTGTTGCCTGCTCCTATCTTGATTAAAAGCCAAACAATGCTCTACCCAAAGTACGTGTACACATCAGCATTATGTGGTACATGTCCTTACAACATGTTGTGTAGTGTGCAGCTGCTATGCTCGGCTTGCAAGCATTGACACGGCCCATCATTTTGTTGTTGATGTTCTCTATTGATGTTAAAGATTTCAGTGGGGTCTAATTATCGAGGTGTCTTTCAACAGGTGTGGCTAAGCATTTTAGAACATGTCAGTGGTTAGTGAGAGTATCATCACTACTGTACATTAGCAATTTACCTTCTTTGGGTTTTTTTCACTCCTTCCGTGAAACCAAAAGCATTTGGAGGAGAAAAAAAAACAAGACTATCTAGCAACGCCTCCACAGACATCACACATTTGTAAAGGAGTGGCAGTGGATGTGTTTTAGGACTGGAAATCGTCTCTGTAGCACCCACAGCGATTATGTGAAAGATTGCTTCTCTGCACGGCTGAAAGAATGAGGAGCTGTAAATGCCTGGCCCTGGAGGTAGGGAGTGTTAGGCAGCTGCACCAGAGAAGAGGTGATTCACCCACTCTCAGCGTGTCCCTTTTGTTAAATCTATCACCAACGCACACTTGAATGACTCATGTTACAAAACTAACAGTGCAAGGCCTCATAAAAAAAGAAAAAAAAAAGAGAAATGAAAAACAAGAACCGTGATCTGATCTGATTCTCGACTTGGTTTGTGATATACTGTTGTGGTCAGGGCCTCGCTGTGTGCATCTGATCCTCTGGCAATTGGGTCTTTGATCAGGGGATCCTAGAGGTTAAGATATGCATGTGGCAGCGGGCTTTTGGAGGTCAAAGGTCGCGAATGTCTTCACCGCAGGTGGGTGTCTTATTTCAGTTCAATGACACGTTTACGACGGCCAGTGAAAATGGATTCTCCCTGTGTGTGCTCACGGCGCTGGCCTCTGGCATATTGTAAGAGACCGTGTGTGGTGTGTGACCGTCAGCACAGCTGCTCCGGGTCTCATGTCATTTCACCCGTCCTAACCCACCGCTCCGCAGCCCGACTCCACACGCGGCTGCACGTCCTTATGCTTCGCTTTCCGAATCGGGGCTGTAAAAGTCTGCTTTATTGCTCATGATCGCCCCGCACTGAAGTAACACTGAGAAAGTCAATGGTGCATTATGGGGCCTTCTCCCTGTCTTCTCCCTCTCTCCTATACAGCACTTTCATTTTCTCTTCATCATCCTTGGCGTCTTTCAATGCGCAGCGTATGCAATACCATATCCCCTAATGTGCTCAGCAACCTCTGAGGATGAGGAAATGATGTCAGGATAATTTAGTTCGCTTTCATATCGACAGCCTTTTACTGCTCCCCCTCTTTTTCCTGCCCCACAAAAAAAAAAAAACGACACGAGAGAAGCACTGACACAAAAGTATGAAGGAAACGGTGCTCTTCTGTGGCGTCAATGGAGTGTTTAAAGCCTTCTCTGACAGACTGACGTTTCCTGTCGTGTCAAAGGTTGTTGCTTAGCACCAGCAGTGCAGTGCAGGAGGGTTTTTTTTTTTTCATCCGTTGCAGTTCTTAGAACACTGAACAATTCACATGATCAGCTGCTCTACTATAGTGGAGTCTGATATCTTAGCTGTGATCACATCGACTTTTATAAACGTCCTTTTGAAAGGGGGAGAAAAGAACAAGACTGTAAAAGTGCAGGTGTGGGCTGCCCTTTTAGGAGGGTCTCTCTTGGCAGTGTTCAGCTTCCCTCACTAAATATGTCTAAGCAGTGTTCAAACATGTTCAGCTCCATATTCCGCTGTCAATTTAAAGGCAGAGTCTGCATTTCTGGCCAGAGGTTGTTGATATTTCAGTTCAGCAGTCAATCAAATCACACCCTTTCATTCTGTCCGGAAGCAACATGCTGATTGGCCCACTGGTTTATGGCTAGATCCTGACCATACTGTTTGTCTCCCATTTACAGACCTAAGACTGTACAAACAGCAGAGCTTTTTCTTGTTTTTCACAGAATGAATGTTGATAAAACCACAAGGACCAGTTCACGGAATTGAACAAAGCGTGTGCTGGATTAGAACTGTGTTCCTCCCAAGTGTAAATCCAGTGTGAATCATATTTATGACTCATGTTTATAAAATAGCCTCCAGCTGACCAGTTAATGTGAGTGAATGTTTTGCCCTCTAGAAATGCCTGTGGAGTCTTGCTGGCTTGATTCAGTCTGGTCAAGACTGCCAGTGTGCCATCTATCAGATGGAGCAGGACATGTAACAGGGAATGACAATAGGCATTTGCCATTTCCCCAGAGGCCAGGCCTACAGCTGGTACGGATATACACTGTCTAACCTCAAGCACACCTGACTGAACTGCAAGGGAGACAGAAAAGACGAGAGGGAAAAAAAGGGAAAAGCATCAAGATTAAGATTTCTCTTCACTTCAAACAACAGGCATGAAGGTCATGGTCTGACAGCATTGTGTGGGTAGAAGCAGAGCAGCTGTTGTGCAGTCAAAGTAAGTAAACAAGTACGGTTTAAAATGGAAAGAGGTGACATGCCACAATGACTGCAAGGAAAATGCCAAACCTTAGTTGTGCCCTGTGTAAACAGTCTTTGAGGGCATGCTGTGTGGACACAGCCGCACTAGGACTCCTCTTGGAACTGGCCCTTAGCAAACTCATGTCTGTTGGAAGGAATATAATGTCAGATACTGGGCTGGCCTTGCCAGGAGAATTCTTCCCTCGGCTCAGGAATCCTCTTCATCTGCAGGCTCTGTTCAACCGACTGCTTCCAAATATACTTCTTCATTGCCAGCTTCCATTCGACTTGTTTTTGCTTGACTCGAGGAAAGCAAACGATGAAAAAGAGAGTTGGGGAGGTGGGTTGGGGTGGTTTGGGGGGGTGTGGACTTTCTCTTTCACCCCGATTCTCAAACACAGGCCTCTTTTCTACAGTTGCCACATTCGCCCGCGTTGCTAGGAGACGGCCATAAAGCACGCCCTGACGCAGCCCATCTGTATTCTAGACCGATGGCGATCCTGGAAGGAGTCCTTGGCCCCCAGATTCCTGGCCCCAGGTTGCCAGTGAACGGGAGGTTTTGTCTGGGTGATGTGTAAGGGCATGGGGAGGCCTCAGCACCACAAGCGCTGTTTTCTCAGGGAGAGAGAGAGGGGAGAGACACAGCAAAGAAAAAAGGGGGTGGTGAAAGGGATGTGGGGGGCACGAGAAGAATGGCACCAACAGGCCACCATCCTTTTCTGGCTTCACAGTCCATTAGATGAGGCACATGACGAACATGACGATTAATGGCTCATAATGAGCTGTCCAGTGTGGCTTCCGAATGTCTCTGGGGGCCAGAGGGAGGGGATCACGCCGGCTTTCTGCATAGAGACCGTATAAAAGGGAAGATTGGTGGCCCGTACATCAACAGAACAACAGGCCTGCACACAGTGATCGGTGGCTACGAGCCATAGCTGTGTTTGCTGTACGCTGCTTCTTGGGAATCCACGCCTTGGAATCCCTGACACACAGACTGACAGAGAGAGAGAGAGAGAGAGAGAGAGAGAGAGAGAGAGAGAGAGAGAGAGAAAGAAAGAGAGACAGAGAGAGAGAGAAAAACAATCTCCCTGATATCCAACTTTGTGTTATGCGTGTGTGAGAACGACACAGGGCTTTGAACACAAGAGCATTGAGGACGAAACAGCAGAACAATAAAGGTTGACACAGAAAAACTTCCCAGTAACACAGAACAGGAAGAGGGTTATAGAACATATCAAATATCCCTAGCATACAGGCCCATCTAACATATCCCTGTAATCCTAACAGGTGTCAACGTGCCCACTGCAAGTTAGTGTCTCTGTCAGACTCAACCAGATGGGAGGGAGAACTTTGACTTGCTGCCGGATCCTTAATTGGAATATCTTAAAAAAAAAAAAAAAAAAAAAAAACAATTATTCCCTGTTGTGCTGTTTGACAGGCAATAAGCCTTAAATTTCGTTCAAGGCTATAGTTCCAAATCCCCCTGGGGTTGTACATTCTATTCTCTGTTTGCTTCAGTGTGAGCCCTATTAATCCTGCAGTATCCACCCCGCCCCCCTCGCCCCCACGCCAACCACCCCTACCCCCAACCACTGCTGCCCCCACACCCCTATCAAATATTAAATTAAAACTCTAAGAAAACAGCACACAGTATAAACATGTGCTGAATACTAAATTCAAACACAAAACCATAGGTGGTCCTATTTATAAGTCTCCCACTGCTCTCTCCAATAGCATATTCTACAACACATGTATTTCTAACAAGCCACAGAGAAGAAGCTAAAGGATGAGAGGTGAATTAATGGCAGCAGTAGTGGTACTTGATAAAGCACATTGAGCTGACCATTATGTGCATCATGTGGTCATGGTGTGATCCTGTTCACTGTATGAAGTGATTTTAATGCTCAATGGGACAGCAGGGATTTATTATTAGCATAGTTCCTATTATCGGCAATTCCACTTACACTGAGGTTTTATTGAGTGAAAAAATAAGTCATCCCTGTGAAAATAGACAAATTCAGCTCCCTCAATGTAACCCAGGGGTAACTTTTTTTTTCCACTTGACTAAAACATCAGTTTAAGTGGAACAGCAACAGAAATGGTCGATAATAGGCACTATGCCAATAACAGGCTCGCTTATTAGCACAAAATTCCACAGCCCTCTTAGATAATTTGTGCCAGCGCTGGCATGGCACACCTGTGACATGCGTGACTACTGTAGGCTCTGACCTTTCCACGGTGTGCTCATGTGTCATGTGCAAGCTGCGCTCTAATGACTGAGACAGCCTCCCTCCCCCTCCAATAACCTGACAGCATCAACCTGGGTGAGGCGTTCCCTGTGCGGAATATATCTAAGAATGAACAGTTCCCGGGGTCGAAGGGGGTCGCGGTGCTTAATAAAACGTGCCTCGTGGCCTTGTCAAAACCCGGTCCCAATCAATCGTCTGCCTGTCTCCATGGTGACGCCAGAGCGAGGGTCGGGGGTGTCTGTGGGTGTGTGTGTGTGGGTGTGTTTGGGGGGTCGTGGGTTCCCTGATGTCAGGGGAAGAAGCGGCCGGTCCCCTGGGGGAGCTCGGTGGTGACCTCCGCACCACCACCAGAAAACCAGACAGTCAGGAACGCTCTCACCAGTCACAAATCAGCACAGCACTGCAGGGCTGGGGCAGACTAAGACACAAGCTTGGCAAGAACTGAGGTTGGGGGGTGATGAGACTACTGCTGTTGACACACACACACACACACACACACACACACACACACACACACACACACACACACACACACACACACACACAAGTAAGGGTCTGTACATGGCCTTTATCCTCTCTGCCACCACCACCAACCCCCCCAATAATAGAAAGTGTGACAAAATGCCCAAGCAGTGACGCACAGGCTATAAATCGCCAGCCCCAGCCACAGCGACGCAGCTGCATTACTCAATCACCCTGCGCCGGCTGACCACGGCCGCAGTGGCCTGGAGTCAGACAGCCTCCAAGTTACGCTCATGGGAGAACTATTTGCCCTGCGGACTGCTCGTCACCTTCAGAGCTCACATGATGAGGCATTACTCAAGTACACACACACACACGCACGCACACACACACACATACACACACACACACATACATACACAGATGTAAACACATACACACACACACACACACAAGCACTCACGCATGCACACACTCATCCACACATATACACACAAACTCTCGCAAGCACAGACATACACACAGTCATCTACACACACTGCTGTTGTGTGATATTGAGAGATGTTTCCCGCCTGGGAGGACCTCCACCGAGCTGCTAACATCCTTAACATTTTGTTTTTTGTCCGTTAAGTCTTATCAGCAAGGCACAGACCATTGACCGTTGAAGAACAGTATCTTGGTCCTCCACAGGTCTGCCAATTCTCTAA
>CM050221.1:35555000-35560000 GCA_027475355.1 Coilia nasus
CTCTGCTCTAGTACTCTCCTGCAGAGCGAGAGAAAGAAATAGAGAGAGAGAAATAGAGAGAGAGAGAGGTAAAAACAGTGTTCATTTGCCCCCACCGTCACATATAACAAGAGCTCATTCCGATGGCAAATATTGTCTTTTCATAAGGAATTTTTCATCCGAGCCTCATCTCCGCGGATCTCCAAAGTTATGACAGAGGCTTGTGTAGGCCACGGTTCATTGCCCCCGCTTCCTCCAGGGCTGGATTCTTGCCCGCGGAGCCGCGGTTAAGTAACGGCCTGATTAATCAGCAGTCCAGGGGTGGGAGAGCGGCTACACAGGGAAGCCTGGGAGTCAGCGAGGAGGAAGCCTCTGCTATGTCCACACGTTACGCAAGGTAAGAGGATATGCCTCAGTAACTCAAAGAGAGAGAGAGAGAGAGAGAGAGAGAGAGAGAGAGAGAGAGAGAGAGAGAGAGACAGACAGGCAGACAGACAGACAGACAGACAGACAGACAGACAGACAGACAGACAGACAGACAGCCATGTAACATTAGCGCTGCGGCTGAGTTCCATTACAAACAGGGACAATGTGCACTGTGTACCATTACAGCATGTGTTCTCTTTCATTTTTCACATAGCACCTAGCATTACAGCCTGCGTGTGTGCATGGATCTCTTAGGTACTTCATGTCCGGCCCACTCGTATAACAAAGGTGAGAGGCAAGAGTTAGGGTACTGATCTGACCTGTTGTCATTGGAAGTACAAGGTGGCAAGGTGTAGAGGTATGTGTGTATTTTTACATGTGTGTTTAGGAGTAGGGTACATGCACATTATGCCATGGTGTGTGTGTTGTGTATGTATGTGTGGGGGGTTGGGGCGGGGGAGTGCAGAGTGCTAGAGTGTGTGTGTGCGCGTTGGAGGTTGGTTGCAGAGTGCTGGGGTGTGTGAGTGTGTGCCTTGAGGTGTGTGTAGGGGGTAGGTATGTGGTACTGTGTGTGTGTGTGTGTGTGTGTGTGTGTGTGTGTGTGTGTGTGTGTGTGTGTGTGTGTGTGTGCGTTCGAGGGGTGGGTGTGAAGGCTGGTGACAATGTGCCCTGCCCACACATGCTCTCCAGGACTATCAATAGGCGTCACATGGAGACAGACTGTGATGAGGTCCCAGTGCATCTGTGACAGTATTGCTCTCTGCACTGCCCGCTCCCATAAGTCACTATGCGCCGACACCCCGTAGGGCTCTCTCAATGCATAGGCAAAGCTCCTATGAGTAGTCAGTGTTTAAAATAAACAATTTCTCTATGATATATTTTTGATATAAATGATAAAACAGATTGCATTTTTAATTGCCACGTTTGCCAGTAGGCAGTATACTGCGAGTGAATTGCAAGAGTTTTATTAAGGTACATAAAGTCTAATCAATTGAATGGCTTTTTTCACCACAGATATGCGTAAAACAGGCAATTGCATAGTGCATTCAAAAACGGCTCAGGTTCCGCTTGTGGGTTTTCATGAATGGCTGAATGGGATGATAACTCATAGCTGGAGGTCAACTGACAAAAGCAGCAAACGGTGAATCCTTGTCCTAGTTCTAGCCCTCTGGGGGAAAGACTAATGACATCATATGCTTGCCACTGAGAGTGAGAAGCAAAAACACAACACACTCCCTGTCCTCCAAGCCAAACCCATCAGTGGAAACCACGATAAGCGTGTTAACCTTTCAATTATGCAAAACAATGGAGTGAAACTGTTATTTAAATAATCACATTCATGAGCTAATCAACAAAAATGTGAGTCAGAGTCGTGTGTGCATGGACACACGGCAATTGCCCCATGAATGCTTGAGGTATTAAGTCGATACGAAGGCGTTTGATAAAAAGGCATGACGTGAGCGGTCCCTCAGCCCAGTCATGTTCCAGTCTCTTTTACTGGTGGCGATACAGAGAACCAATTAGGCATACGACTCATCAGCAGGGAGACAGCGACCATGCTTGAAGGTTTACTCCCTGGCAGTGGTTCAATCCCTCACGCCTGTGTGTTTCCCCAGCCTAGTGGACAGCCACCCATAAAACACCCAAAAACAAAGGAGTTTGGCCTTTAAAAGGAGGATAAAAAAGGAGTTTGGCCTTTTAATGGACAGTGTTTGTGTGTGAAGGTGTATAGATATGTGGATGAGGGGATTATTACGGGATCTACAGGCTTTAACTGTAACAAAATTGATGGATAGATGTTGTGCTGAGATATGCGTCGCTCTGACTCCACTGTGTTCCCCTACAACAATGGCTTGGGTGACTCAGCCCAACTATGCATGCACAGACAAGGGCCACCTCTGACTATGGTTCTGAGGAACAAAACATTTACATACTTCTTCATTTAGTCAAGTTTGTTTATAATCCAGAAATAACACATGATGACACTGGCTCAACTGTCATGAGCTTCCAAGGAAGCATACTGTAGCTTGGGTCAGCTGTTGAAAAAAATATCACAAGGCTATGAAAAGCTTGTTCTTATTATCATGGTTGCCACAACAATGGCTGAAATAAACAGCAATATGGTTCTGATAAAAGAAGGGTATTCCCTAGTTAGGAAAACTTAATTTCGAAAAACTAAAAAAAATAACTTTAAGGGTATGCTTTATGTGTCAATGTGAAGGTAAAATGCTGTGTTTAGCATGTAACAATAGCATGCTGCACTATAGAAATGATATATCTGCGCCAATATTACTGTATATTTCAGTGAGCGGTTTGCATTAATGAAGCTGTAGGCAGCAGACTGTGCAGTGCAAGAGGTCCAAACCCAATACATTAAAGAATAGAGGTCTCAAAAACTAAATAAATTAATAAATAAATAACTCTCTCTCTCTCTCTCTCTATATATATATATATATATATATATATATATATATATATATATATATATATATATATATAGAGAGAGAGAGAGAGAGAGAGAGAGAGAAAGTGGGGGGGGGAGATAGACATATGGACACGCTTAAGAAATATGACATACACAAGGAGCCATAATTTTTCATCTAAAATACTGTACATCTGCAACTGCTGACACACGAGGTCTTGATCGAGTTAAATTGTGACATATTTATGGAGTTCCGAAAGGAAGGAGAATGCGAGGAGTTAAAACTGTAAAGCTGTCTGTAGTGGTCTCTGTGTAACAAGCAGGGTCAGGGCCTCAAAGGAAAGCCCTTCTCAGAAAAATCTGCGAGCCGGTCTAATCTGTCTTCTCCTGTTTTAAGTTCGCAATCATCAAAGACAAGATTTTACATGATACGTGTGGCATCTGTAATCATCCGACATTTAGCATGACTGCTGGCAAATGCCAAACAAAATAGAAACCCATAACTTATAATCACACAGAGTGAACAACCATCTCCAACTATCACTAAAACAGGTGGGATGAAGTGGACCATCAGAGGAAAGAGCTTGCTGCCAAATTTTTAGGTAAGCATGTCTCTTGCCTTTTAGTTGCCATGGTAATGTGAAGGGATGGATGGAGTGCTGTGGGATTAAAGCATAATAAGGACCAGCATAAGGGAGGAGGAGGAAAGTGTGGGAGCAGCAAGTGTTCATTTGTGTGTGTGTGTGTGTGTGTGTGTGTGTGTGTGTGTGTGTGTGTGTGTGTGTGTGTGTGTGTGTGTGGGGGTGTGTGTTTCTTTTTTTTTTTGAAATTTGTGCATACAATCAACTGAAATGAATTGTATATTAATGTGACTATCCATAAATGTAGTGCTGTTTGTGTGTGAGAGAAAACAGACAGACAGACAGACAGACAGACAGATAGACAGATAGATAGATAGATAGATAGATAGATAGATAGATAGATAGATAGATAGATAGATAGATAGATAGATAGATAGATAGATAGATAGATAGATAGATAGATAGATAGATAGATAGATAGATAGATAGACGGACAGATGCACTTCTTGTGTCTTATTACAACAATGTTCTGGCTAACCTTTGGCTGAAAGCAAAGGTATGTGCGTTTGCAAGTCTGTGTATACATGTCCAAGTTTAGAGATGTGCGAGTTTGGTGCAGACAGAACCACCACTGCTATCCAAAGTCAGATCAGGCATTTGTCCTTATAATGTTTCCAGTGTGGCGCAAACTCCTCGTAAGGGTGCAGTCTATTCCCCCTTCGTCTCCCTGGAAATTCCTCGCTGGGCCCTGAGCACAAAACCTCCTGCTGGAATGTGTTAGATTAAATTCCTACTGGTCCTCTGTATCCTATTCATGGCAAATCCTGCGTTGCCACGGGCGACCGGACCCCCTCTCCAGGGCATGCTGGGCATTGAGAGAGTTTTAGGGTGTGTGAGTGCAGTGTATTTGTTTGTGTATGTATGTGTGTGTGTGTGTGTGTGTGTGTACACATGTGTATGCAGGGACAATGCACAAGATGGGGACTGAGTGGTTTTGTTCATACAGAGTGACTATAAACATGGGGAAATTACTCTGTTATCCAAAGTGTGTACTGTATGTGTGTGTGTGTGTGTGTGTGTGTGTGTGTTCATGTTTGTGTGTGCATGCTTGTGTGTGTGTATGTGTGTGTGTGTCATGTGTGTATGCTTCTGTGTGTGTGTGAAAGAGAGAGATGTGTTTGGGAGACATGAACTGCCCACTGTAGGGGTCCCAGCGAGTGCACATTCTCACATTCATCCCCATTGCCAATATTGTGGTGGGGCTGCAGGGGCTCCATGCTAGTGTAGACAGAGGCTGGAATGCCACAGTAGGAGAGGAGAGCATTGCTTGAGCAGGGGGCAATAACAAAATAGCTCACCTGCAGAGCTGTCAGGAACACATGAAGACGTCTTCTGTATGTGTGTGTGTGTGTGTGTGTGAGAGAGAGGGAGAGAGTGAGTGTGTGTGTAAGTGTGTATAAGAGTGTGTCTGTGTTTGAGAGTTTGAGAGAAAGAGAGACAGAGAAAGAAAATACAGGTCTGTGTGTGTATGTGTGTGTGTCTGTGCGTGAGTAAAGGTATGTGAATGTATAAGGGTATGTGTGTTTGTCTGT
>CM050221.1:35562500-35575000 GCA_027475355.1 Coilia nasus
CATGCTGCAAGTGTGTGTGTCAGCTCCTGAGGCACGCCTTTATGCCTTCACTGAGTCACACCGGGTAAAAAGCTTTTGACCGAGCGTTCGCTTGTGCTGTTATGCTTTCAAAGCCATCTGCTGTTGACATCAAAAGAGACACATCTTTCCCTCCTGCCCACATGGTCACTTTGCGGGTGTTTTTGTTGTTGTTGTTGCTGTTCTTGTTTCATTAAAAATAGGTGATGCCAAGTTCAGTGCCAACAAGTTTCTTCACACCCATCAAAAGCGGCTTGCATGCGTTGTTGAGATCAGGCGAGGTTTTTCATTAAATGTCATTAGGAAATGACTAAGCCACAGAAAATAACTGAACGTGTGACTGCACTCTCTTAATGTGTGTTTGTTTTCTATGAATACCAACAAACACATCACGCATTTAATAAAAACACTGCCATCTTCTGCTGCTAAATGCTCAGTTAAGTTCCTTCCTGAAGCTCCATGTGTTGAAGCCAGTTTGTTCGCTACAGGTAAATGACACATATTAGATGATGATAATTATTCATCACAGCCTTCACTGGACTATAGGTTTCATTGTGCACTTCAAACACTTGGCCCTGGGGCTTGACCTGCGGGGGCGGGGGTGGGGGTAGGGGTGGGTTGGGGGTGGGGGGTTTGTCCGTGCAGGACTTTGACACTGAACACCACAGTGTGGCCAGGGGCTGTGCAGCACTTATCGTCCGTCCTCTGGGGGGAGAGCCATTCAGCTGCCCCACGGCAGCCATCAATACTGGCCCCTAATCTGACCGCAATGCTTGAGTGTCTCGCTTTCATCTCCCTCTGTGTGTGTGTGTGTTTCTCTGTGTGAGTGTGTGTATGTCTGTGTGTGTGTGTGTGTGTATGATTGTCTGTAAGTGTGTGTGTCTGTGTGTGTGATCGTCTGTAAGTGTGTGTGTGTGTGTGTGTGTGTGCAGGTAGTCTGCAGGTGAACAATTGCTTGTCTTCCTCTGCCCTGTTCTTTTCTCATGCAAAGCAATGGGCACAACAGAACAAAACAAAGTCAAAGGTAACAAAACACGTAACTCAGAAGGCAAAGTAAAAACCAACTGCAGGGAACGAAAGAAAGAGACTGCTGGATATGGAGTTCCCCAGTAAGTAAGCTCTTAGCTCTATTGTGCACGCCTAAAATGACTGTGGCTGTGAGATGCCTATGTGGCAGCCATCTTTGGCTCGGGGATGAGAAGCTGGGATATGGAAGGGGGAGTGGGTGTCGGGTGTACCCGGCAACCAACCTATCGACCATACACCTCACTCTGTCCTCTCTCTCTCTCTCTCTCTCTCTCTCATTTCTCGCAACCTTTTAAATTCTGAGCAGGCAGGAGGCTAGAGCCAACACATCTCTTCAAACGGAAAGAATCTGGCCCTTCCCCTCCGCTGCCCGAGTTCCTCTCTGGGACCAAACCGCAGCCAAATGTCCCAGCGAGTCCTGCCTCCTCCTCTGCAACCTCTCCCTCTCTCTCTCTTCCCCTCAATCACTCTCCCGTTCTTTCCCTCTCTCTCTCTCTCTCTCTTCCCCTCAATCACTCTCCCCTTCTTTCTCTTTCTCTCTCGCTCTCTCTTCCCCTCAATCACTCTCCCCTTCTTTCCCCCTCTCTCTCTCTCTTCCCCTCAATCACTCTCCCGTTCTTTCTCTTTCTCTCCCTCTCCATCTCTCTGACCACACTGTCATACACCAACTGTCCAAGACGGCAGAGAAAGCCACCTCCTCAACTGCTTCCTCTTTCACTCAATCACTTTGCCCTTTGACCTCCAGCTCCGCCCTTTATGGTCACTGGAGAATAACGCAATGTGCGGCAAAATCTTTCTATCTCTCCCTTTCCCTTTTTTTTTCTCTCTCTCTCTCTGTCCATTTTCCATCTCTCAGCTCTCTCCTCTCTCCTCCTCAGGAAACCAGGCCCCTATCCGTAATGTGCAAAGTCATGAATCTCTGGGAAATTAAATCACGCAGTGGGGCCCGTGGGAGGTTTAAGTGAATTAGGGCTGTGTTGTGACATTACTGGTACCTATCAGAGACGTGCTGAACGCCGGCCAAATGTGAAGGGGTCACGCCAGTGGAGCAGACAAACTGGAGCAACCTCCCTACACCGGGCCGTCTCCATGTGTCTCTGCACGGGCATTTTTTCCGACCCATTACAGTCCGCGCACTAATCCTGTTAAGAACTCGACTCAACCTAATGTGACCCCACTAGTGCGAGGCCAATGCGGGCGCAGCAGAACCATAAGGCGGGGTGCATTTCGGTTGCAACTAACATTAACCCCGTAAAGTACAATCACAGCTGAACGTTGGTTTACTAACACAAATTGCCATCGACTGAATGACCTGAAGTCATTTTTCGACTGTTATAGAATTTCTGTGACTATAGTTCACTGGGGGAGGTTGACTATGTGGACCTCAGGGCTGTGCAAAATTCAGAATTAAAGATGAGATTGACCCCCTGAAATTCAATTGCATATTTAAGTTTTGAATTGCATCTGGACATGGTTAAAAACCAGTCAACCAACCTAATATAATGTTGGTCTGCCACCGCGAGAAAGTGCCTAACTAACGGCACCTCCACTGATGAGGTGCGGGGTCCAGCGGTAAGCGTCCGGCTCTGCAGCAGTTGGCTAGGGAAGCAGAAGCTGGGGAGAGGGGGAAAACCAGAGGATACGGTACAGTAGTCACATCATCAATCACGCTGCCTGAGCGCCTTTCTTGCCATTCCAGCGCGAGGGCCGTCAGATGACATCGACTTTCCCCCTCTTTCATCCGCTGGGCGCGCGGCTTTCAGCATGTCTACTGATGAGGACCAGACCATCCAAAACGACGTGGACATACACACACTCTCTCTCTCTCTGTGTCACACAGACACACACACATACACACACCCACACATACTCTCTCTCTCTCTCTCTCTCTCTCTCTCTCTCTATGTGTTTTACACACATACAGAAAATACACGATCTCACCCACACTCACACACACATACTTACTTACTTACACACACAGAAGAAAAGAAAGACGCAAATTAAGGAATGAACGAAACACACAGGCCATTGTGCGTCCCCTCCCAAAAACAGCTGGCCTGGTGGCGCACAATCCAAATTCCAAGCTCACATTAGATGTATTTATTACGCTTTAATGGGAGGACGGTGGAAGGCAATCCGCTGTGGAGAGCCCGTAACATGGCCTATTTATTTCACGTTCCCGTTTCACATAAGGGCCCGAGCATGGGAGCGCCGAGCTGAGCTCCTTAACTCAGCTGGAGACCCTGGGCGGTCTTGAGTCCAGAAGGAAGACCAGCGGAGAGTGTGCGTGTGTGTGTGTGCGTGTGCGTGTGTGAGAAAGTCATTGTGCTGGGACTCTGGGTCACTGAGTCGCCCAATTTTTCGGAGCTCTTACGAGAAAATGTCATGCTGAAGTGCCCAGCCTGAAGCGGGACTCTCGGGGAGGGAGGCTGTTGGGAGTGCTGGTGATTTGGGGAGTGCTGGGCTGCCATAATAGCACCGTTTTCATCCCTCATATGAAAATGTCACCTCAGAGATCCACGGGTTAAAAACACTTCACAGTCACTTCACAGCTTGAGCTTCAGCAATCCTCTTCTACCACCGCGCACAGCACTGGCAGGATAACAAGCCTGAGGCTTTATTCTAATTCTCATAGTATTTCTCAAATTTGACTGTGTGAACGTGTGTGTGGTGTGTGTGTGTGTGTGTGTCTTTATGTCGGAAATGTGTGTGTTGGTGTGGTCTGAAAGACAGAATAAGCCGACTGACACAATGGTCAAGCAGCAACTACGCTCTTATCAGGGATGAGCACAAAAAGCTGCTGAAAGGCTTCGGCATGCCAAAAAACAGAGGTGGAATTCATTTCTTAAATGTCAACAAGATTGCTGCCGACATCCCCATCTCCATGGCAACAGCCTTCCATTTTCCCAGCATGCCACGCAGCAAGGAAATCGGCCCTCTGTGACTCAAAACCTGACAGTGGCCATCCATCACTGCCACCAAAAATTTGATGGACAGGAAAAAAAAGAAGAAGACAGAATGGAAGAAAGGGGAGAAACTGAAAGACAATGCGAGAGAGTGAATGTGCGGTGGAAGGCTAGCATTTCAGATAAACAAAAGGAGAACGGGGGCGCGCAGACCCTAATATGCCCTCACTAGTCTCCACAAGAGGCCCTGGGGGGAGCCTGTCGAAGTCTCGCTCCCTTTCTCCCTTTTCCTCTCTCCATTTTTCTCTCTGTTGAAGTATCTCCTCTTTCTCACTCTCTCTCTGTCTGAGATTGCTGCACTACTTAAATGACAAAAATGTCTGAAAAAAAGCTTGTCACATCCCTTTCTCTAAAAGCACTCACACTCTAAACACCTGTCTCTATTTGCTCTTGCATCCTCTCTGTCTCTACCTCTCCCTCTCTGGTCTTTGATGAGCCCTCCTACCTGGTGAGAGTGCTTCAATTTCAGCTACAACAGCGGCGACAAACTCTGAAGGTCAACACTTCTGAATACTCTCCTCTTGGAGCTGAAACCACAATGAACTTTGCAAGGTTTCTTTACTCAGGGAAAAACTTTTTTTTTTTGAAAGGATGCACACTATTTATACTGTCTGCAGTGGAGAATTTATGAGCAACAAGTGCACTTACATCATCACCCTACAGTAAGATACCAACGTCCTCCTATTACATTACAGACCATAGGAAGATTGAATTGGACTGTGGATTGTGCAACAGGTATCAATACATCTCATAGACTTCATCTGCATCGATCAAAAAAAAAAATGCTTCTCCACATTGCAAAATGCAAGAAGGGTTTCCAGCTGGGATTTGGCTATCTGGGTACATCTTGAATCGGACTAATAAGGACGGCGGGGCTTGAGAACGCACAGACCCTTGTTAAATAAACCACAAGAGGGCTATAAAATCTGCATGAGGACGGCTCTTGAAGGCTGTCTTCCCACTGACAGACAACTGAAGCGCTGAGGAGGAAGGACAACATGAGTGTGTGTTTGGAATAGATTACTATTGGTTGATTTCTTTCTCATGTTATTTATTTGAACACTCTGATTTGGTGAGCACGGGCTTTCAGCAGCCAGTTATTCCTGAGAGACCTAGAGTTTCCTAGAGTGTGAAGCTGCTACCATGGGCAACATGTGTCTAAACATTTCACCACATAGTTCGAAATACACACAAATACCAGTCAGCCTCTGGCCAGCAATAAAATTATAATCAAAATTAAATATGATTCCCACACCAGTTCTTTAATTGATTTCTTTAGTGGTGGCTTGGCCTCCAAGCCAAGCAGAATAGCCCACCAACAGTGGATTATTATCAAAACAAACCCATTCCCCTCGTGACTTGGATGACAGCCATGGCTGTTTGTCTACAGGGTTACCCAGTGCAGAAAATACAATAGTTATGATGGAATTAAGTAAAGAAGCACCGCTCACTGTGCGCACTGGTGTTAAGACCATTAGGAAAGTGCAATTTGTGAATAGCCCACTAGCCCTGAGTGAGAGGCCTAGCTCTCCATATGGGAGCCTCGGGAGGTGGCAATGACTAAAGGATGGATGTGTGGGCTTAGAACAAATGCAGTATTGTTTTATCTGTGTGGGCCTGTGATGGGTATGCATGTGTGTATCTATGTGTATGCATGAGTATGCTTGTGCGTATGTGTATTACCGTGTTGTGTGTTCAAATTCATCTTTGTGTGTGTGTGTGTGTGTGTGTGTGTGTGTGTGTGTGTGTCTGCCTATGTGTGTGTGTGTCTATGTGTGTGTGTGTGTCTGCCTATGTGTGTGTGTGTGTGTGTGTGTGTGTGTCTGCCTATGTGTGTGTGTGTGTGTGTGTGTGTGTGTGTGTGTGTCTATGTGTGTGTGTGTGTGTCTGCCTATGTGTGTGTGTGTGTGTGTGTGTGTGTGTGTGTGTGTGTCTATGTGTGTGTGTGTGTCTGCCTATGTGTGTGTGTGTGTGTGTGTGTGTGTGTGTGTGTGTGTGTGTGTGTGTGTGTGTGTCTATGTGTGTGTGTGTGTCTGCCTATGTGTGTGTGTGTGTGTGTGTGTGTGTGTGTGTGTGTGTGTGTGTGTGTGTCTGCCTATGTGTGTGTGTGTCTGCCTATGTGTGTGTGTCTGTGTGTGTGTGCTGTGTGTGTGCTGTGCGTATGTAGGCATGCACCTCTGAGTTGCTGCACGTGTTTGTGGTCCACCCGAGCCTGCGCAGCCCCTGCTCAACCCATGGACCTCTCTCATCGTCTCACAAGGAAAGCATATGACCGCAGCCCAGCCACTGACTCACCCACAGCAGTAAACATGCTCTCAACTTTGATCCGTTTCTGCTTTTTATTCTCTCTCTCTCTCTCACTCTCTCTCTCTCTCTCTGTCTCTCTCTCTCTTTTCTCAGTCTCTCTCCCCCCCCTCTCTTTTCTTCACCCCTCTCACTCTCTTTTCTCTCTCTCCCTCTCTCTCCCATCTGCCTCTCTATGCCTTTCTCTGTCGCCCTCTCTCTCTCGCTTTCTCTTTCACTCTCTCTCTCTTTCTATTCATAACAGAATACTTTGTTGGTCAGGCCTCATGTAGAGGCAGCTAATATTCGATTACATCTGGTTGAAAATAAGAGCCTCTTTGATATGGAAACATCTAACAATTTCTTAAAGTCTTTTCCTTTTCTTTAAGTCTTATCATGTTGCTTACGAGCTGAGTTTGGTATGCAGACCGCTGAGTGGAATATTCCGGAAAACACTGACTCCACACAACATGACTTTTAACTTTTCACAGTGACTTTGCAGTGGTGTTGGATTGGTGTGTGTGTGTGTGTGTGTGTGTGTGTGTATGTGTGTGTGTATGTGTGTGTGTGTGTGTGTGTGTGTGTGTGTGTGTGTGTGTGTGTGTGCGTGCGTGCATTCCCATTAGTGTGTGTGTGTGTGTGTGTGCACGCGTTCCCATTAGTGTGTGTGTGTTCATGTGTATGGGGGGGGGGTTAATGTGTGAGCGTGATAGGACTTGAGGTATGGAGATAAGGGCGGCCAGTGCTACCTGAAGACCAGAGGCATTACCTGGCTGAACTGCTCCAGTTTGTCTTTGACCTCCATCAGGGCAGGGTCAGCTCCACGCACCTTCAGCTCCGGGTTCTGCCGCTGTGCGTGCACTCCATTCCCCACCACCTTCTTAGTGTAACTGGAGAGAGAGAAAGAGACAGAGAGAGGGGAGAGAGAGAGAGAGAAAGAGGGAGAAAGAGAGAGAGAGAGAGAGAGAGAGAGAGAGAGAGCAGTAGAGGCAAAGTAAAAAATGGAGAGACAGAGAAAAAGGACGAAAGAGAAAAAGAGGGGGATAGAAAGACAGTGAGAGGGAAATGGGTACAAAGGGAAGGAGAGAGAGAAAGAGAAAAAAAACAGGAGGGTCAGCGAGGGTCAAGAATAACTCAGACATTCCCAGAGCTTTTGTGGGAGTACATGAGACTCTCAGATATCCCTGCATCAAAGTCAACATTCAGCCTTTCGTCTGGAGAACATTCGGAACGATGGGGTGGGGGGGTGGGGGGAGGCAGGGGGACAGCCTGTTCTAACACAGGCTTCTCTGAAGTCAATCTGACCCCCATACCCCGGCTGAATGATGCCGACAACATACTCTCTCCTGATACAATCTGCAGTGCTTTATACCACAGAGAGCGAGGAGGCACTGTAAAAAGAAAGAGTTCCTTGCTTTATAAGGCCAGGGTGGTATGCAGGATAAACTCCACAGGAGCTGGTGAATAAAGTGTGTTTGTCTGTGTGTGTGTGTGTGTGTGTATGTGTGTGTGTGTGTCTGCGTGTGTGTGTGTGTGTGTGTGTGTGTGTGTGTGTATGTGTGTGTGTGTGTGTGTGTGTCTGCATGTGTGTGTGTGTGTGTGTGTGTGTGTGTGTATGTGTGTGTGTGTGTGTGTGTGTGTCTGCGTGTGTGTGTGTGTGTGTGTGTGTGTGTGTGTGGGTGGGGGGGGATCTTTCCTGCACAACCACAGTGCTGGGTGCAGGTGAAATGGCTCCTCGCTTTGTTTTATAGGGCTTTGGTCTCACACTAACAACTCTGGCAAAACTGTCGGCAGCACAACTGCCGTCATTCAGCCAAATGATACCACAAAAACACCAACGGAAAATATGCCTCACTGTGTGTGTGTGAGGGAGTGCATGTGTTTCTGTGAGAGTGTGTGTGTGTGCGCATGTGTGTGTGTGTGTGTGTGTGTGTGTGTGTGTGTGTGTGTGTGTGTGTATGTGTGTGTGTATGTTTCTATCCAAATGCCATTACCCAGCTCCATCTGTTCAAGACACAGAAAATGAACACTGATAAAGCCATGTGCCTATTTTGTTTTTCTTTTTCACAGGAAGATAAATTCACCGGAAAGCAAGCAGAAAACAAACCTAAACTTAATGACAAATATATACTGATGGCCTTTGTCGTCATAATTTCAAAAATAAATAACTAACTGAAGTATTCTCTCACTTTTGCTAAAGCAAGCCCCCTATTAAACATTAAGTAACTCCTAGCAAGGACGTTTCAATCAGCCCTCTATGCATTGTTAATGGGTTGGTGCTCTGTCTCACCAGCAAATGAAGTGCTTAATTGCACATGAAAGTCTGAGGGCTGTCCTGACAGATAAAATAATCAATGGTTTGGACTACCGAGTTGCCTGACATAAATGATTAATTAAAAAGTCAAAGTGCCCACTCGCTTTGAAAGTAAAGTTGCTTTGTTAGCTGAAAGATGGGTATTGAGCCCACCGACCCTCATATGGAGCTAAGAGGTTGTTAGTATAATGGCAAAACAGCTTAGAATTTGAAATTGTTTTAAAGCAAAACAGGGAGTCGGTGGCATTGAACTGATGAGGGATAGATGGGGAAGGGGTGGAAACTTTTATCAATTACTTTGTGGTACTTCATTCGGATAATGAATTATGCTGTACTACAGAGTAGTATATAGATAGAGTTCACCAAACTCAAATCAGGGGGGCCATGTTGTAACCCATCATCCGAGGATTCTGCAATGTAATTCTATGGGCTGAAGAGGCGGTGTTTGGAGATGACGTTTATTTTCGGCGATGCCATCATCAGCACCCAGTAACATTTACACAAGTACATCTGTGTCTATTCACCACACAAAAAAACAGCAAATAAGCACTAAAATGGCCATAGCATAAGATCGTAATTACAGACAATTACTTTACTTAAGAAACATGACATAACTTGGTTTGGTTATTACAAGCTACGTAGGCTAAGTCTATCCTTAACAAAAAGCATGGTGTTTCATTTAGGTCACAAAAGGTACTAATCTTAAATCGTTTTTATATATTATACTGAAGTATTATCATACACCAACAATGAGATATTAGTCTTTAGATATACCGCCCACAGAATGCAGTACCTACGTGAACTGTGAAACTGAGAAAAATGCCTTAAAAAGTGTCATACTGCTCAGTCCAACATGCTGTAGGTATAATAGTGGTGATGCATTTATGTACTTTCTTAATAGGAAAAAGCAAAATATTTAGTAACAAGACAAAGGAGGTGTTATAAAGTCAATTTCTAGTTGAATTTTAATTTGACAAAATATGCAGTTACTGTCTTTTGGCTTTGTAGGGCAGTACAGAACAGAGCGATGTAATTTACCCACAGACAGTAACCTCATAGAAAAAAGAATCAATATTTATTTTTAGTTATATTTACTGATTAATGCATTTGTTTACTCTTGTGCTTTGGTGGCACGGCAATATGCCACACAGCAGGGCATTCTCCTCGTTTAAATATGCTGGGTATGTATGGATGATGGGTTACAACATAGCATCCATGAACCGTGGGGCAATCAGAGGGTAGAACATCGAGCACTCTCTCTACATGTGGCTCTAGTGTAGCACACAGGCAAAAAGCATGCATGGCCTCCTTATTCCCCGGTGCTACGTACATTTGTCCACACTTCCTGTTTGTTTTTTCACCACAAATTTCCCTTTTTGGTCAAATTTTTCTTTCTCCCTTTCAATTCCCTATCCTCCCCAATCTTCCTTCACTCCTGTTCCTTTTTCTCTTTCAACCCCTTTATTTCTCCATCAGTACAAGGGCTGTGGTGAGGGTCTATAACACTGCTAGCGGGCTAGCAGCAGATCCCCCATACCCCTTCCAGAGGACAGAGACAGAGGTGCTGGGGATTGGGTGAGTGCTGGGAGGATGTTAAATAAGTGGAAGGGGGACAGATGGGAGGTTGGGAGGTGAGTGGGTGGGTAGTTGAGGGGCGGGGTGTGCATGAGGAGGAAAGATAGGAGTGGAGAAAGAGAGAGAGTGAAGTGAGAGAATGAGAGAGAGTGTAAAGTGAGAAAGTCAGAGAAAGAGAGAGTGAAGTGAGAAAGAGAAAAAGAGAGAGTGAAGTGAGAGAATGAGAGAGAGTGTAAAGTGATAGAGTAAGAGAAAGAGAGAGTGAAGTGAAGTGAAGTGAAGTGGGAGCTAGCCCAACAACTGTGGCTGGGGTTGAAGTAGCATACTGGGTTGGTTGGAAGTATGTCTGATCGGATCAAAAGGTGACAAATGACTGACTGACTGACTGACTGATCGTATGATCGTTGGTGGGTTAATCTGCTAAATCATATATCAGTTCAGCTTACCGCCTTTTCATTACTTATATATCAAAAAAGTGAAGGTGGTTTAGTAAGTGGGAAATGGTGAAAGAGAGATAGACTAAGTGGGGGCGAGAGATTGAGAAATCGAGCGAGAGAGAGAGAGAGAGAGAGAGAGAGAGAGAGAGAGAGAGAGAGAGAGAGAGAGTGCGGGAAGGGGGATGATGGGGTTGGAGTGGGCTGCCCTGGCAGGTTTGCACAGGAGTCCAAGAGCTCATGCTAAAGCACTAACGAGGGCTCAGTGCTCACCAGGGAATCAATTACAGCGTCTGGAAGGCCGAGAGGAGAGTGGCAGCCTGAGCCGGTCTGTGCTTGTGTGCTTGTGTGTGTGTGTGTGTGTGTGTGTGTTTGTGTAGGAGGGAAAGAGAGTGTGTGAGTGAGTGTGTGTGTGTGTGTCTGTCTCACCTGCCAGCTGAGTGGTCAGGATCTCCCCTGTAGCTCATAGCTCTAAGGCCCTCATCCAAGCCCTTCCATCTCCTAATTATACCCATGCTCACTCTCACTCCTTTCTTCTCCTTCCCTCCCTCTCTCATTCTCTCTCTTTCTCTCTCTGTGGATCTGTCTCTCAACTGCCCCCCTCTCCGACTTTCTTTGTAAGCAGGCAAAAATCGAGACATCAGAGGCTTCTTGATATTCTTGATAAACATTATAATATGCCCCAAGCGGTGGATGAGTGTGCATGCTAATTGTTTGCTGGTACAATGAGGGGTCAACCCACATATTCAACAACCCACACAGACAGACACACACACACACATACACAAAACACACACATAACACACACACACACACACACACAGGACACTGTATTTTTTATGAGCCTTTCATTAGTAATTCCAGGGTCCACTAAGTGTTCATATGGGCTTTGAGCCAACACAACAATGCACTGAACTGAAGGCAGCACTGAAGTATGTGGGCTCCAGTCCCACCCCCAGAGCCCCTGTGTGTACCCTACAGTATGGGACCACTGGGGCCTCAGACACAGCACTGCAGAATCTGGGCACCAACCCTGGAAAACTTATATACACGCATACTTTTTCCGTCTTAGTATGTGGCTAAGGACTTCTATAATCTATTATGCATCTCGCCAAATCCTAAGACTCATGTACTCTGGCTTCCCTTTTCCTGCTCCATTAGCATGCATGGGCTACAACTACTCTACCTCTTGCAAAGAGGGGAGTTTATTTAGCGTGACGCTCTTTATATTCACCTCATGAGCTTGTTGAACTAAAAAAACGAATTCACACCACCCGGCGCCCGTTAAATGTGGCAAAGTTATATAACGGAGTGTGTTAATGTTAATGCCAGGACGTCACGGCTGTAATGTATGTTCACGCCAGGATGTTAGTGGTGTAGAGGCCACGACAGTTATATGAATTTACCACCATTTGTGTGTTCCTGTGGTGGGCTCACATAGCTAAACCTAATTCAGGAGGGACTCAACAAAATGTCAAATGAAGCTAGTAGGCTAACATTTAACTTTTTCTAAAAACGACTGCATGCCCTCTTAAATGGTGTACTTTGGTTCAATCAAATCCAGATCCTACCCCTGTCAATCCCGAGTATAAGCAATCAGCTTTGGAAGCAGAATTGTGGTCTTTAGTATGGGTGTGATGTAGGAAGAGTGAATGTTCCTACTTAAGAGGTAGTCTAGTTACACACCTCAACCAAACATACGTTATACACGCACACACACACACACACACACACACACACACACACACACACACACACACACACATGCACGCACTTACGCAATCGCACACACACGCACACAAACACATGCACGCCTCCTCCCAGTACAGCTGTTCTCTGACAACAGCTTTTCACTCACCTTTAATTATTAACGACAGACTAATC
>CM050221.1:35580000-35587500 GCA_027475355.1 Coilia nasus
AGCAAGGTCTAAAAAGAGAGTGGTAAGAAAAAAAAGGTTAGCTCTGTATTGTTGTCCAATATCATTGGAGCGGTGTGACAGGGCCAGAGTTGGAAGTGAAATAGAGGGGGAGATCGAAAGGGGGGGGGGGCAAATGAGACAGAGGGAGAAAGTAAGTAAGTGAGATACAGAGCAGAGAGAGGAGAGAAAGAGTGACAGAGAGAGAGAGAGAGGAAAGACAGAGACAGACAGAGAGAGATGTAGAGAGAGGAGAGACAGAAAGAGAAGAGGCAGAGAGAGAAAAAGAGACAGAGAGAGAGAGAGGAGAGAGAGACAGAGACATATATAGAGAGAGGGAGAAAGAGGAGAGACAGAGAGAGGGAGAGAGAGGATAGACAGAGAGAGAGAGAGAAGAGAGAAGACAGAGAGAGAGAGGGAGAGAGAGAGAGCGAAAGAGAGAGGGAGAGAGAGGAGAGACAGAGACAGAGGGACAGAGGGTGGAGGGTCATGTTGAAGGGAGGAGAGTGCCGAGATGGTGAATGGTAATTAATGGGGAGGAGAGTGAGGACAGAAGCAAATGAAAAACCCACTAGAATGTGCAAATCAACTCTGGGAGGGAGAGAAATGATAGGCTTGCCGCACTAGTTGCTGGCAACGGCCACGGTGTTAGAGACGTGGAAATTGCTAGCTAGCTAGGAAGCCTCGTGATGCTGCTGTGTTGTGTCCCCGGAGTGGCAGGACAGTGGAGGGCAAGGACAGGACAGGGATAGGCCTGGTAGGGATGGAATGGACTGTCTCCTCCCTAACACATCACAAACACAACAACACGCAACATAAAACACAACGCAGTGAGCCCCAAAGCAAAACGCAACAACACAATGAGTCACACCACAAAAACACAACTTCACATACCACAACCAGCCAAAACATAAAACACAACTCAAAACAACACAACAAGCAATACAACATGACACAACACAACAAGACACAACACAACACAACACAAACACAGAAACCCACAACACAAAACACAACACAACTCAACACAGCACAGTGAGCCACAACACAACAGAACACTGCACAACACAACACAATTAGCTGTGTATTGCGGTTATTGTGTACAGGGAGAAAAGGAACGGGAATCGGGACCACTGTCACGCATTTAAAAAATAAATTATAATATATGGGGAGGGAGTGGTAGAATAGGATTTAAAAAGCTGAGAGGCAAAAAGGTGATACCCACCCACTGCATTGTGCTGTGTGTGTGTGTGTCGTTCTATCTGCCATTCTATCAGACCTCCCCCTGTGACAAGGGAGAGATTACAAACGTGCCCTGTCACTGCCTGCCATTCACTGGAGATGTCTGACAAGGGGCTCTCCTACGGCTCGCGCTGGTGTCACACTGGAGAAGCTGACGGCCCTAAACAAACTGGGAGACTGGGAGGCTCTCGCTTCAAACAAGCTCACAAGTGGGGCTGTGTAAATCTGTCTCGCAAGTCTCAGAAATGATGTGGTTCTTGGCTGTTGTGTTTGCATAGTTTGTGAAGTACCCGACACGTTTGCAGCCAGCACAGGTGCTTTGCCTCAGGTCAAACAATGTTAGGTATCAGCTCAAGCCTGAAAAGCCGCAGTGGGGAGACAGAAAAAAAAATAAAGAACACAATGTGGACAGAAAACAAAACAGGTTGTCTAAAACGTGGGTGGCTAACATGGGAAAATAAATTTGGTGAGAGAGAATGTATGCACAAACTCCTTTCCAATACGTCCAGGCAGGTTTTTCTGCTGCCTCTGCGCTCTCAACCACAACCCTTTGCCCACCCCCCACACACCCCCATCCAAACACACAGACACACTGATGAATACACACACATACACAGCTATGTATGCACACATACACAGACACACACACTCACATTCTTACATACTCACATACTCACACACACGCACACACACATACTCATATACTCACACAAACACACACACACACACACACACACACATACACACACACACAGGCACGCACACACACACCCTTCAAGTGAACAGCAGTCATTACCTCAATTTAGTGCTGCGATAAACATGGGCATCAGCACTGTATAACCACCATCATTACTCCACGTAGGATCCACGGGGGGCAAAGGATTCCTCTTTCCTTTTCCTGCCCTACCGAAAAGCACAGCTCCTTCTGAGTAAGCAGAATTACCTGTGTGACTACATCAAAGTGCCCTCCGTAATGACCCATAATCGCAAGCCTCCCTGCCTGCCTGCCTGGGATGCATTATTTCGCAGGTATTTAATTTAGCCCGCGTTTAATTGCAGGATTGTTTGGAATTACAGGCGTGGCTGCGCTGACCCGGCACATAGCTGTCAGTGACACCAGGGGCAGGCTGGCGCACGCCACCCACCCTGCAGCACAGCGGGCACCGTGCCAAGCCATCTCCCTGGCTTCCTCCTCCTCCTCCTGCTCTTCTTCCTCTGTGCATTTTTTTGTACATTTACCACATGTCGTGTTGTTATGTGCACCTAATCTGCACTGACCGTTTTACAATCCTCTAGTCTACCTGTCCTGCCACTTAGCCACCTTGCCACTTTGACTTTGTTTTGTCTGTGGTGCTGTAGCGTGACTTTCGTTCCTCACTTCTACTGTAAGTCACTTTGGATAAAAGTGCCTGCTAAGAGCAGTGCAATGGCATGATGGGATGGGATGATGTCTTGCAACATCTACATTGCACTCTGGACCTTGTGTTATGAGATATACATTGCACACTGACTTTGGATAAAGGCAAATATTGTGTTCCGGTACACTCCTTGCTGTATGGTGTAAAAGACAATACCAGGTTTACTTTGTCTTTGAAAATGTAGGCATGTAAATGTGGCTGTTCTCAGCTCTGGCTGTTCTCAGCTCTTTTTCTTCCAACTGCTGTGGCTACACCATACCAGACGGCACGGGTGTGTGGAGATCACGCAGGGTTGTCCAACAGCGTTAACGACATCTCTACGCAGTGGCATTATGGGAGTGACACAGCGCCCAACCTCGCTGGTAGAGACGTACGGGAAGACCAGGCGACAGGGAGGAGAGAAAAAAAACTGGTAAATAAAAAAAGGATGGTTTACCGTAAGTCAGCAGCAGCAGGCAACGTAAAACCATGGTACTCCTCAAGCCTGCACTAAATCACAAATGACACGGTGTGGAGAAAGTTCCGGAACTCTAAAGTTAAAACCAAAATGGAAGGGTAGCTCGAGGTCAGCAAAAAAAAAAAAAAAAAAAAAACAGGGTGGGATTTGATGACACAACCCAGAGCAATGCCTGGGTACCATGGGTACAGAGTATTCTGACCGAGGTTTCCGGTGGGGTGGGGTGGGTTGTGGTGGGGTGGGGGAGTGGGATTTGGTGTGTCTACTGTAGGGATTCTGAGCCTGGATTGAGGGTGGTGGTCTTGTGGGGGTGGGGGCGGTGGGGTTGATGGAGAAGGCGTGGGGGAGGGGGCTGTGGGATGTGGGGGCACAGAGGATAAGAAAAGTGAAGACTAGAAGAGGGTGTGGGATGAATGCCACAGAACAGAGTCTGCACAATGCCTGGCCAGGCCGGGTCCTCCCCCAGAGGCTGCTGGGAAGGATGTGTGTGGTGGCCTGTGGCAGGAGCCCATGTGGCCGGCAGCTGTGTGGTGGTGTGGGGGTGGGGGGTGGGGTAACAGTGCAGCTGTGTGGAGGGGTGGGGGGAGTGGGGGTGGGATGTAGCAGTGCAGAGTTGGCAGCAGCACATTCCTCTGTATAGTGTCACAATGGGATATGCCACTGTCCATTACCCCCACATAGAGACACACACACAAACAGCATGCTTTCATAACACACGGTCCCACATCTAACCACACACACATAGGACATCAAGTTTTAATCATGCACACACATGGTGTATACCAACCCCCCCGTCCCACACACACACAGACACAACTACCCCTCACACATATACACACAGTCTTTCAGATCCACCCGTATCTAAAACATCAATCTGCTCAAACACAAATAACTATGCTTTTATCACACAGACACACACACAGACACACACACATAAAAGTGCATACTTAAAAGCCACAAATCAATTCATGTTGGATCAGCAAGATTCATTCCAGAGTCAGCTGAGCCCAAATATTCTGTTAGCTACAATGTGGACAGGAGTCAATAATTAGCATTATCAAAGAACAAAATTGACCTTTGGATTACTAGCTAAAACAAAGTCTTGTCATATAGTAAGTCTCATTATTATTACTAGGCCTAGCGTATAGACAGATAAAACAGCCTATAGTAGACTAGGTCTGTGGCAAGCTTAAGACTAAAGCATTTTTATTTTGTTGTATGACCATAGCCCAAGAAACACAAATGGGAACATATTTGTAACATGGCATCCTGAATTAGGCCTCTCACACAAAGACAAACGTATTGTTGTTTACTTTGGACACTACTGCTCAATTACCAGTTTCTCTTCCCAAAACACGAGTCTGTAACAGGTACAACTGTCATTTCCAACTCCACGAGAGTACAGTACACTTGTGCAAGTCAGACGCTGGAACGCTCACAGTTCATTTTGTTTGCGGCTGATGCACAATCATTCACTCATTTGCACTTGCCATTAGGGGCTCTGTGCTGGAATACAAAACTGGAAAAATATGAAACCATACGTAATTGCGGTTGTGGCTGTCAATGTTTATGCAGAAAATGTGACAACTAGTGTGGCTGCGTGAGAAGTTGAGTCCTCTGGCCAACCCTTCCCTCACACCCTAAACGTTCTTACTCCCATAGCATCATCGGCTGTCGCGAGGCTAACCTCAGATTTGACAACATCTGCCGCACTTAGGTGATAATGGAGATAGTGTTACCACAGTGCCACCCCATCTCGCCAAGCGCAAGTGCACAGAAATGTACCTGAATGTGGCTGCACACAGGCACACACAGATATGAGCATAACATCATGAATACAGACACTGCTCACGTAACAGTGCTTTTCCCTATGAGAATACAGGCAAAATAGAAGGTGTATGTACATATGTGTGTGTGTGTATGTGTGTGTGTGTGTGTGTGTGTGTGTGTGTGTCTGTGTCTGTGTGTGGGAACCGCAGTCAGCATGCATGATTTGCAGGATTAAAAGTACTTCAAAATAGCCTTTCACAGCGATCGAAGTTGACTCAGGGCTGGAATGCTGCTGCAGGGCTCCGTGTCATAGATGCATAACTTCGATCTGCACTTAGGCACTCATAAATGTACACAGGGACATCGCCATAACCTTGCACACTTAAACATAAAACACGCATACATTCATACACACACATACACAAACAAAAATACACACACAAACACACACAAGCTTTACAATGGCAACAGTGCTTCAGGGCATTTTTGGCCCAATACTCTGTCATTAGGTGCATGGTATTCCATTATGTTATCTGCGCACCAGCCGTGCCTGATTGGCTCGATTCGGCATCAGCGTGCACTAGGGCTGGGCGATATATCGATATTATCGTAATATCGTATCGTAATATTTATATCGATATGTATTTGACACTATATCGCCATATCGATATATGTCAGAGGAAGGTTAAGTTAAAAAAAATAAGAATGAATAGATTTTTCCCTCCTGTTACTTTTAAATAGGTCACACAATGTTTCAATAATTATCGATATCGACCGATATGAAACACTTATATCGTGATACAGATTTCAGCCATATCCCCCAGCCCTAGCGTGCACTATTCGGCCACCCACACAGTGCCAGAGCAGCAGCCACCCCTCCAAACAAACAACTGTTTCATTTACTCTCCACTTACTACAAATGAGGCGCTATCGATTGGCCGAGGCTCATGAAGCGACTCTTGTTTTGGGCCCCTTACAGATGGCCAAATTACTTTAAACGGTGTTAGTGGGCTGGAGTAAAGAGCTTTAAACACTTTATCTCCTTCCGTCTCTCTCCCTCACACTTTTCTCTATCTATCTATCTATCTATCTATCTATCTATCTATCTATCTATCTATCTATCTATCTATCTATCTATCTATCTATCTATCTATCTATCTATCTATCTATTTATCTGTCTATCTGTCTGTCTGTCTGTCTGTCTGTCTGTCCGTCTGTCTGTCTGTCTGTCTGTCTGTTAGTCTGTCTGTTTTCTAAAATAACAAAAATAAGGGCTGCCTAATGGCTAAACTTCATTGTGTTTTTTTAAGAGCCGGAAGAAGTCTGTAATTTTATGTCCTCGTCCCCTTTCATGAGGGCTCGGTGTGTGCAAAGGGCATATGCAGGAAGCAGGCCCAGCCAACCCCTGGGCAGCTACTGTCAGGGCCTGGGTTGAATATACTGTATGGCTCTTTGCGGGCAAAATTAAAACCATCGGCCTTTCAAAGGGGCGGCTGCCGAGCGCAAACAGCTTTACGCGCACATGAAAGCGGGGCACGGCGGAGAAGTATGGCCGTGTCACCCACCAATCGCAATGTGACTTTAATTGAGCATGTGGTGGCAGTGCGGCAAACTTCCTGCTCTTTGAACTGGCCCTATATCGAAGGCCTTTATGGTGCCGGCGTCTTAAACACACCTCGACGAACACATTTGAGTTTGACCCCGCCACAAACACCCCCGCCCCTCCCACCCCCACCCCAAGAGAGGTGTCAGCAGAGGTCAGAGCGAATAAAAAACGCCCCCACTCAGAATGAGAGAGGGGCACAGGTATCCAGCGGAGTGTAATTTCTGTGGCGGCTTCGGTAATGAGAAAACACACACCCACGAGACAGACAGACACACACACACACGCGCGCGCACACACACACACACACACACACACACACACACACACACACACACACAAACACACACACAGAGCAAGGTTCCCTGGTAAAGTCCTGGGAGACATGGACTCAATTATAGCAAAGAGTGTTTCAGGCCTCCTTGTGGGTGTTATATATGCTCAAATGCATGAATTATTCACATGTTTCTGCAGCTGTGACTGATGCTATCAGTCTTCATCTGATGCTCTCTCTCTCTCTGTATCTCTCTTTCTCTCTCTCTCTCTCTTTGTCAGTTGGCCTTGCTTTCTCAAATAGCCACACCGTCTTAATCCCTCTCTTGCAGATAGTCTTTTTTCTCTTAGCCTCTTTCTGGGTCTCTTTCTTAGTCTTAGTCTTAGTCCCTGTATTAGTAAATCATTGTCTCTCTCTTTAAAGTCTGTCCATGAATCACTTTATATCAGCCTCTCTCCATGACGGTTTCACAGTCTCACTCTCATTTAGTCTCACTTTTTAGCTGTGTGTGTGTGGGTGGGTGAATACTGTGTTACTGCGGGTGGGTAAATACTGTGTATTGCTTAGAAATGTATGGATAATGTACACGCATGTGTGTGTATATCAGAGTAAGCATACATGTTTGTGTGTGTGTGTGTTTGTGTGTGTGTGTGTGTGTGTGTGTGTGTGTGTGTGTGTGTGTGTGTGTGTGTTTGAGAGAGAGAGAGAGAGAGTGAGAGAAAAAGTAAGTGTGTATGTC
>CM050221.1:35592500-35597500 GCA_027475355.1 Coilia nasus
CATCATTGACATCCAAAGTTTTGTCACATACTTCTTCTAGCCCATCCACTAAACCATCTGATCCTGATTAGCGCAACTCTTCAGGCAGTGTATGAAGTAATTACTGAAATCACGGTGTTAAGAGCACAGGCAAAATGAATACATTGCAGGACTTTTACTTTGTGTTTGCCCACCTCTGATCACTGACAGCACCTTTGAAACAAAGTGCTGAAAAGTGGCAACGCAGAGATACTGGCATAGATGAAGGGGTACAGAGCTTACAAACAACAGAAGAAAGGGACGGTATTGTCACGTCAAATTATATCAGACGTGTAAAGTGAAGGAGAAAGTGAGCACATTAACAGCCTCTTCAGCCCAAAGTGCTGTAATGTAATGTATGTAAATTGCTAATTGCTGGTAAATGGCAGCAGCTACAGTAATTGCTACCATGAACCAGAGCCTCTCTTTGCCTTTCCATTTCAGAGGTTCCTGACATGTCCTCTCACGGCTTGTGAGCCAGTGGTTGAAGACTGACACGGTTAAGATGAGCTCAGCATAGCACAACGACGTCGCCTACTACCTACTGATGTTGGTTCTGCCCGTGGACATGAAACAGGCAATTTGACTAATTACCCTCGCTAATAAGACCTCACCCCTGGTGAAGAGTAGTCTTAATTAGAATCAGCTGGTGTGGTGGTGTAGGCTGGGACACGTACATGGCAGGTTTTTTACTTTTTTTGAAGCTGGGTCCCCCCCCCCCCTTCCTAATGAGGGCTCCATTAGAGCTGGCAAACTCGTGGAGGGAATACTCCCTGGTGCCATACCACCATCACCCTACTCACTGCGACACCAAGCTGGTCAGGATTAACACAGCTCAACTCAATGAGAGCCTAATGACCTGTTAAACACTAATCACTAATTAGCTCATCACACGGGCTAAGGAGTTGTGCGTATTAAAATTAGCCGCTTTAGTGAATGGGTGGAGCACATATGTAATGGGACTATTACTTCTTAAAGACAGGTTTCCAAAATTTTGATTGCCCATCATTTAAAAGTCTCACCTGTGCACTCAAATAGGTAATTTTACTAATTGGCTAATTGGCTAAGCAGGGATAGGGGTTGTGCCCTGAGAATCAGATGCTTAAGTAAATGGATAAAACAAAATAGCAGAGCTTTTTTATACTTTCACATCTGCAGTCAACAATATTGACCACACTGTCTTAAATACTACCGAGACCATAGTGTTTAATAAGCATAGAAACCTGTAGGCTCTTTGACTCTTTAAAAAGGCTTCTAAAGATGCTGACTCTGCACAAACTTAAGCTGCTAAAGCTTCTCAACACCAAGACTGCAATAAGGGTCCTGAGGGAAACGGCAGAAGCCCTAAAGCTAGTAATGAATAGAGCTTTTAAAGAAACTGTCACAGACTTGCTGAGCTTTGCATGCCGTAGGAACACAAACATGTTGCAGGAATAGTAACATATGAAAGAAGCGGATTAAGAAACCCTTCTTTTGGGTTAATTTGGGTTAATTAGGTTTGGTGTGCTCTTCAAACTGGGCTTCTAGGTTAGCCTCTAAAAAAAAAGTAAAATATAAAAAGCCTTTAATCAAGTTTTGGTACATACCAACACATTTCAACGTCCTTCTTTTAGGAGTGGCAATCCCACAGTCGTCTGTGGTTGGAAAGCACTAATCCTGTTGGAGAGAATGAACAAAAAGCGCCTCTCCTCCATCTCTGTTGTCTTAACTTTTATCCAACAAAAAGTACATGAAGCCCATACTTGCTGTGTGTGAATAAGGGTTGAGGAAATGTCTGGACCAAGACTATGCTTCCTGAAGCTGGGTTTCCAATACACCTACTGCTTAGGGGCTAGGTTAAAAGCTGGTCTGTGGTCCATACTCTCTGGAACATCTATAGATTGGCTGTTCATGTGTGTGTATGTGTTGTCTTGTATGTGCATGCATATGTTAGAAAAGGGAAATAACAGTCAAATGGTCTCCCTAATATTAACAGTCAGGCAGTCTCCAAACTTGGAAAACCTTGGGGCAAAGTATCTTTCTCTAGGGCCCATTGATGGCAGACACTGGGATTGGACTTCCAACCTTTTAACAAGGCCTGAGTTCTCACCCACAGATCAGCACCATCCTAGCTCAGTTTTGGAACACAGGCAAAAAAGCGGTGGGAAAGAGCTGCACTCAGTATGTGTCTGTGTGTGTGCATGTGTGTGTGTATGTGTGTGTGTGTGTGGGAGGAAAATGTCAAGCGAGCCAGATGAGAGAACAGTAACAGCTTCAAAGAGGACACACTGGCGGATGCGAGTCTCAGTCACAGACTAGGAAGAATGCTTTGGATGTTTAAACAAAGTGTGTGTCTGTGTCTGTGTGTCTGTGTTTATTTTAAGCAGTGTGTCAGATGTGTATTCATTTTATGTGAGTATATGGGCAAGTTGTGTGTATTTTAAGCATGTCTACATTTTCATGAGAGCTTAAGTATGTTTGTGCATGTGTGTGTGTGTGTGTGTGTGTGTGTGTGTGTGTGTGTGTGTGTGTGTGTGTGTGTGTGAGATGGGGAGAGTGAGAGTGAGAGAAAGTGTCAAAGAGGGAGAGAGAGAGAGAGAGAGAGAGTGAGAGAGTGAGAAATAGAGAGCAGAAATATTCTATACTATAAAATATTATATTTATTATTATCATATATTCTCTAATCTGCTACGGCTGTCCTACAGTATGCAGATAAGTTAAACTTAGAGTTACATTTTACTTTACTTAGCCCCTTGCAAAAGGGATACTTAGACCTAAAATAATCCATAAAATAAATGCCTTGTGTGTTTTTAACAAAACCAAATGTAGGGGTAGTTAAAGAGAGTTGATTACCTGAGTCGTACAATTTGTCCCACTCAGTTTGCTATAATGAGGTCACAAATGTATATCCAGAGATCTCATCTGCCCCGTCACTTACTGTCCAACAGATTTACTTGACAATGCAGAGTGTGCCTGAAGGAAAGACACAGTCTTCAAACACAACATCAGATTACATCAGAGCATCAGCCAACCTGAGAAAATTTTAACCCAGGGAGACATACTGTAGCTAAACACAGCGCCACATGGAGTAACAGTCTACATGAAGGTTCCAGTCCAGGACAATATCTGACAGGCTGCCAAAATCAGTCACAACCAAACAGGCTCCCTTTTGCCATACCACCACCACCTCATCAGTGTTAGCAGTAATGAACTAAACTTCTCATTCCCATGATGCACCTCACCAAGATCCTGGCAAGACATAGGAGGAATGTGGCTCCTGTGCCAGACCCAGTGCACATAAACAAACAAAACCAAAATACAAACAAACACAGCTCCTTGGTTTGCCAAAGACATTGCAACAGTCTGCCACTAAGCATATTATTTGATGCCATCATGCCTTACATCACAAATAACCACAAGGAATAATCACCATGGAAAAACTGACAGCACAGGGTCCTGTAATCTCGGTAGATAAAAAAGAGGTATGTGCACCAACCCAAAGCTGTATAGATATATAGAACGTCAACGGTGCATGGCCATATATGCACCAAAAAAAAAAACTGTAGGCAAAGTGTGTGCAATAAAGATAAAATGTCAGTGTCAGTGTTTCTCAATCCCAAGTGGATCGCTAGCAGTTGGGCTACAAATATTACTTTTTCCTTTTCTACCTATACCACGCACAGTTTGTTTAAATGGCATGTATGTCATCTTCATGCTGTTCCCTAGTTACAGCTGTGTTGCTGCACCCATTCATGCATGTACATAGCCCTGTTAGCTTTAGATAGAGGGGTGAGTGGTCCTTGAGTTTTTTTTTTTTTTTTTTAAGGCGGAGGAAGTGGTCCTCGTTGTGAAAACATTGCCCAAAACCAACCATGCTTAGTGAAATCTTGGTGCAAATCTTGTCTGTGGGCTCCATTTTTGAGCAAGCATACTGGGGTTTACAACCATTCAGTTAACCAAATTGCTTTCCCCTGCTGCTACCATGACCATCCACTGGGTGGCAACCTTGTTTTGACACTGAAGTACTCTGAGAGCATGACTGTGGTCATCTAACCCACTATCTACACTGCAGCTTCCACCTGATCCAGGAAAAGTCGAGGTGCTTTGATCACAATCGGTAAAACTCTAACTAGAGGTCACAGGACCCTGATGCCAGAACCAGACATCAAGGGCACCAAATTAAACAGGAGGGCACACCACCTGAGCCACCTTCACAGAGGCCAGTTTACTCACCGCCTTCAGATCCCACTTCAAGACGCCGCTATTTGCAGGGGCCAACTTAGCAAGAGCTAGATCAGGATCACTGGGGTGCAGACCCAAACCTCAGTGACCTTTCACCCACGTCCACCACCAACGCTGCTGCCACCGCCGCTACCACCCTGGGCCACCCCAGTGGGCCCCGGGTCTTCTTTTACAGGTGGCCCCACCTCCCCGTGGCATTCCGCACAGGGCAGGGATGCTTGTGGTCTGGGGTGGGTCTGCTCGTAAAAGCAGCCCACAGGGGCCTTGGGCCTGGCTGGGCCACCTGTCTGCCCGTCTGACCGCGCCACAGCGGGCTACATGCTGTGTGCTCCACACACGGACATACACACACACACACGTGCATGCACTCACTTACTTGCACACTCGCACACACACACTCACTTCGATACACACATACACACACGCACGCACACACACACACACACACACGAGTGCATGCATAGAAACAAACACAAACATGCACACATATACACACAAACGTGCTGGAAATGTCAGAGTGCACACTCTTCTCCCTTTACCACAAACCTCTCCTGGCACTACTGTCCCCTCAGAGCATGTGTTAATACATTCAAACAAACTCAGGCACTTTCACTCTTTCTCAGACACACACACACACACACACACACACACACACACACACACACACACACACACACATATACACACACACATACACACACACACTCACATATACACACACACACATACACACATACACACACACACACACTGATCTTGTG
>CM050221.1:35602500-35605000 GCA_027475355.1 Coilia nasus
ACCACAGCAGCTAGGGCCACAGGACGCTTTTTAAAAGGGCGGGAAAGAGAAAGAGAAAGAGAAAGAGGGAGAGAGGGAGGGCTAGAAAAGGGAGACAAAGGAAGACAGTTTAGGAAAAAAGTGGAGAGAAAGAGAGCGTGAGAGACTAAGACTAAGAGAGAGAGAAAGAGAGAGAGAGATAGTGTGTGTGTGTGTGTGTGTGTGTGTGTGTGTGTGTGTGTGTGTGTGTGTGTGTGTGTGTGTGAGAGAGAGAGAGAAAAAGAGAAGAGGGGCAGAGAGAGAAAAAGAGAAAGAGAGAAGGAGAGAGTGACAGAAAGACAGACAGAAAAAGAGAAAGAGGGAGAGAGAGAGAGAGAGAGAGAGAGAGAGAGAGAGAGAGAGAGAGAGAGAGAGAGAGAGAGAGAGAGAGAGAGAGAAGAGGGGGGTTTTGAGGTGCATGCTCTGGGGCTCTGGGCCACCTGCTCATGTTGTGAGTGCCTCAATGAAATCCTTCCCTCTGCTCGTCCCCAGGGAGGGGAACTGTATATGGCCACTAAGTCATCTTCCACACTCAGGGATTCAACATTTGGTGCCACACAATGGAAAATAACTCTTGCCCACCCCCACGCCCCATCGAAAGCAGAAAAGAAATGAAAAAGAGGAAAAAAGAGCCCTTTGGAAATATGCAACAGGTTTCAATTAAGCTTCAAGAGCACCGTTTTAAACAACACGTTACACATAATGGAAACCTAACGACACTTAACAGTGATGATGGCTCAGTAACTGCTCATGTTTGGGTTTCTTTATTTGGGACTGCGTCACCATAGTAGAAGATTTTCATTAAGGATACCACAATTCCAGGCTGTTCCTCATTAAGACCCTCAAACAACGCGGCAAGAATACAACACAAGAAAAAAGTCTTTATAACTCATTTATTTATTTATTATGTTGATGTTGCAATGAATAAATATCATATGTCACACACTGCCATTCCTCTTCATCATTAAGACATTTCAAGCTGTTTCGCTGCAAAGCTGACACAAATACCTCATCACAAATTGAGTGGATCTACTTGAACACAACAATGAACATGACCATGCTCATAGATATTCATTACATGTCAAGCTGTTTATTTAAATTCCTTCTTTTCATAATTAAGCCATTCGAAGCTTCTCTGTTGCACAAGCGAGACCAACCACATTAGAAAAGAACAAAACAAGCCTCCTTTCCTCCCAAAGGCTACATTAACCGGCCATTAATCTCAAACAGTGCTCTGGAGGAATCTGTGGGATTTGCATGCTAAATGCAAACCTCTAGCATACAGTACATATGGCCCACATCCAGAGGGAGCGTGACAGAACTACATAAATTTATGAGGCATCAAGTGATGTAGTGTTTAATAAAAAGGTTTCTGAAGTGTGTTTTAGTTTAGTTTTATGCATAGAGATTGAATAAAAATAAAAAAACTAAGTGAACATGTCTTTAACATGAGTAATCATAAAAGAGCAGAGTTAAAGCTGTCCTTTGATTTAAAAAGGAAAATAAATGGCATGTGTATGCATTAACCCTCCACTACCTCTCTGGAGACATTTCTGATGGACGGGTTCTCCCCTTTGGTACTGGATAAGGCCCGCATTAACAGGCAGAACACACACAGAACAGAAAAGCCCCTCACAGCTAGGGACATGGACCACAGCTCTGCCTCCTTCCACCACACCCCACCCCATCACACCCCACCCCATCACACCCTTTACCCTATGCTGAACCCTGCCAAACCAGTGTGGACTGTTCCCCTGCACACATGCAGAAACACCAGCCAAGCTTTTTGTGGATCTGGGAGGGATTAGACGCATCAAACGCCACTAATTAGCAGCGTGATCTGTCACATATTAGCATGAATATTACGCACAATTGGCCGCCAAGCGTAAAATCCAGGGCCATCTTGGAAAGATCGCCGTGGACAAACTCTGCACCAGTGCTCCGTTCTAGGGTGGATGAGGAACTTTTGGCAATGCCCCCGCCACCAGCCCTCTCCCCGCAGCCTGCTAAGCCTCTGCCCAATGATGGGATATGAGAGGAACTTAATTGTGCCGTGCAGCCATGGCAGGCTGCAGCTTTTCTGGCTACGCTGAGGAAAAAAAATGTCTGTGGCAATTAAAATAATTGTTGTTTCGCAACAAAGTGTTCTGCTGGTGATATTTGAGGTAGACGCGGCTCTAAAATAATACTGCCATCGTCACTCCCCATTTATCTGTTTGTTGGCGCGGGGAGAAATATGCTGGGAGGGTTTGAGGTTGTGTCTGTCCCACATAATCAAATTCAGAGACTTATATAAGACGAGGGGTTGTCAGGGTTGTTTTTCCTTTTCTCTTTTTTTCTTTCCCTGTTCTCCCCTTCTCTCTCTCTCTCCCTCCCTCCCACTCTCTCCCTCTCTCTCTCTCTCTCTCTCTCTCTCTCTCTCTCCAGTAGCACATTCCAGAATGTTCTGTCACAGGCTCCAGGGAGCAACAGGGGGGCAACA
>CM050221.1:35610000-35625000 GCA_027475355.1 Coilia nasus
TCTCTCTCTCTCACACACACACACTTATACAAACACACACACACACATACACACACACACACACTTATACACACACACACGTATACACACACACACACTTATACAAACACACACACACACACACACACACACACACACACACACACACACACACACACACACACACACACACACACACACACACACACACACAAATCTCCATCTCTGGATGCCAGAAGCAGAGCAGTGACTAAGGCACATTCCCAGTAAACTCACTGCTGCAGCTCCTCACTCGCTCTGAAGACTCCTGATCCGTCAAACGGGGGTACACATTGGAGGCTGACATGAGCGTGTTGTTTTTGTATTTTCAAAAATTCAAATGTTTTAGGTCAACACTGTTCAAGTCCGAAGTCTCGCTGAGAGCTACTTCCTCAGAACGTTTGTGCATGTTTGCAGAAGTTTGTGGTGAACTTTAAGCAGACCAAAAACTGCATGAAAACATTTGCCCTCGCTATTCCAAACACATCTACCAGTACTCTCTCACTCTCCCTAGCTCTCTTTCTCTCTCTAGCTCTCGTTCTCTGTCACTTGATACCTCTCTCTCTCTCTCTCTTCCCCTCACACCCACACACACACACACACACACACACACACACACACTCTCTCTCCCTCTCTCTTCCTTTCTGGTTCTCTCCTTTCTCACTCTGTCTGGATCTCTCTCTCCCTCCATCAGCTATCTCTCTGGCACTCTCTCTCTCTAGCTCTTTTCCACTGCACTCTTTTTCTCTCTGGCTCTCAGAACAGGTCTCTCTGATGAGAAAAATGCTTTCTCAGAACATGCCAGGCTAGGCGTCCCATTCTCAACCAACCGTGTGCTTTCTGTTAACTTCTGATGAGTTACTTTTGCGCATTTTCTTGATTTTTCCATGTGTTTGATGCACATTCTTGTAATTTACTGCAGTGTTGGGCTTTCTGCGCTTCAGTAAATGCTTCAGCTTTCAGTATTTTTTCGCTGATGTTACGTGTTTATTCAGTTGCTTTGTTACCGCGCATTCATTACACGTTTTCAGCATTCATCTTTATTCTTGCCCTACTCCACTAAATCCCGACAGACATTGCTCATTTTGATTTCATTCTCTTATTTGTTTCCCCTCATTTGGTCCCACAAAGCTGGGTATTGATCTTCCGCTGTTTCTCATTTCGGCTCTCCTCTCCTCTCGCTCCCCCCTCAGCGGTGGCGCATTGTGCGCTCTGGCTAGCACCTTGGGCTCTTGGCAGCAACAAATCCAGTTATTCATTTTAATGGTGAATCCGTTCTCACCCGGGTGGTCATGAGGGTGATGACATGACACGCTGAGATGCTGACTGGCCCTGACTGGGCGCCTCTGCATTTCCATTCACCCATTGTCATCTACTGCTGTTACACTCTTGCCTAGAAGCAACAACTTAGATCTCTGGATTTGCCAGGAAATTATAAAACATGTGCCCCACACACGCACACACACACGCATACACACACACACACACACACACACACACACACACACAGATGCATGCATACACATGCATACATCTGCATGCATGAACACACACACACACGCAAACACTTACACAAGCACAAATACACATGCACACAAGTTATGAATGTATCAACTGTGTTACATATGCTAGTTTCATGTTTCAAGAACACCCAGCCCCCCCACTGCCATCTAATGTAGCAATGAATACAAGAGTCCTCAGTCCTCTTTGAAGTCCTTTGAAGTGTTCATTGCATGTGAGAGTGTGTGATGAGTGTCTGTAAGCATGTGCATGTGTGTGTTTGTCGGTGTATGTGTGTGAGTGCATATGTGTGCTGTGTGTGTGTCGTGTGTGTGTGTGTGAGTGCATGTGTGTGAATGCATGTGTGTGTGTGTGTGTGTGTGTGTGTGAGTGCATGTGTGTGAGTGCATGTGTGTGTGTGTGTGTGTGTGTGTGAGTGCATGTGTGTGTGTGTGTGTGTGTGAGTGCATGTGTGTGTGTGTGTGTGAGTGCGTGTGTGTGAATGCATGTGTGTGTGTGTGTGTGTGTGTGTGTGTGTGAGTGCATATGTGTGTGTGTGTGTGGGTGTGTGTGTCTGCATGCGGCACACATGTGTGAATGAGACTTCCAGCTGTTGAACAACACGTGCGACAGTGTGTCAGGCACAGTTCCCACGCCATATCTGCCGTATGCCATGGCAACGATATGAGCTACGAGGCCCGCCGAAGCGCTGTTTGCTATATGCAGACATGAAAGGAACATTCCTGATTGGGGCCCTTTCAAGTCCCACCCGGAACACAGCACCTGACATTGTGCTTTATGGCTAAAATTACACAGCAAGAGTGTTACATGCTAACATTGCGAGGTTAATCTGGGATTCAGAGGCAGTGGGACTCCTTTCAAGGCGTCTGGTTTACATTTTATAGCTGGCTTTATCTTCAAATGCGGCCAAATATTGGCTTTTGGAGTTCACAGGCTGGAGGTGGATTAATGTATCTGGCCCGCTGTTACGCGTTGCTTGCACCTTAATCACATTTCCGTCCTCACGGGTGTAATAAGCTGGATCAGACCGTGCGTGCTCGTGTGGGTTTGTCAGCTTATGTGTAAGGCTTAACAAGAAGCGTGAAGTGCGTGTGCGTGTGACAGAGATGTGTGTATACCTGTGAGTGGGAAAGAGTGAGTGAGAGGGAGGGTGAGAGAGGGGGAAGGAGAGAAGAGGGAGAAAGTCAGAGGGGGGAGAGAGAGAGTTAATGTGTGTGTGTGTGTGTGTGTGTGTGTGTGTGTGTGTGTGTGTGTGTGTGTGTGTGTGTGTGTGTGTGCGTGCGTGTGTGTCACTGAGAGAGAGAGAGGAGAGAGAGAGACGAGAGAGAGAGAGAGAGGAGAGAGAGAGAGAGAGAGAGAGAGAGAGAGAGAGAGAGAGAGAGAGAGAGAGATAGAGAAAGTTGGTGTGTGTGTCTTTGTTCATCACTGCCTTTCTCACACTGGTCATGTGTGTGGATGTAGATTTGGCTGAGCAGTGGATGTTTGCATTGGCTGTCAGCCTTGTGTTTACTCCTCTCCTCGTCTCTTTTCTTCTCTTTCTGCTCCTTCACATGCTCTCCCCCTCCTTCTCCTCTCCTCCCTCTGCACTGCTGTCCTCTTCACTCTCTCTCCCCCCCCCCCCCTCCCTCCAGAATTGCTTTTTGCTGCACCTCCTCCTTGTCATCCCTCTTCTTACTCCTCCTCTCCTCTCCTTTTCTGTGTCTCGCTCCTCTCACTTCTTCTATCCTCTTTCTGCCCCCTCACCCCTCTGCCCTCCTTTCCCTCTGCTGCCCTCTCTTTCCCCCTCTTCTTCTTCCTCCTCGTTTGTCGTCTCTTCTCTCCTGTCTTGTCTTTCTCCTGTCTGTGCCGTTGTCTCCACGCCCTTCTTTTCTCTCCTCTCCTCTCCCCTCTCCTCTCCTCTCCTCGCTCTCTCGCTCTTTTTTCGCCTCTGACCTTCTCCCACCTTTCTCTCCTGCCCTCTCCTGCTCTCTTCTCCCACTCCTCTCTTCTCCTGTCCTCCTCTCCTCTCTTTTTCTCTCCTGTCCTCCTCTGTCCTCATCTCTTCTCTCCTCTCCTCTCCTCTCCTGCTTTCCTCTCCTGCTCTGCTCTCTTCTCCTCTCCACTCCACTCCTCTCCTCTCCTGTCCTCCTCTCCACTCCACTCCTCTCCTCTCCTGTCCTCCTCTCCCCTCCCCACTCCTCTCCTCCTCCCTCTCTCTCCTGTCCTCCCTCTCCCTCCCCACTTCCTCTCCTCTCCTCTCCTCTCCTGTCCTCCTCTCCTCTCTTTCACGTCCTCTTCTCTCCACATGTGAGCTGCGTTCTCAGACCCACATTCCCGGGCTGGGTGTGGGGTGCAGGGGGGCTGCCGATTTCCCACAGAGCCGCATAGGAGAGCCATTGTTCACCCCCCCTTCTCTCTCTGGACTCTGGGGGGGGGGGGGGGGGGGGGGGGTCTCAGCGTCAGGACCGCGACCCATTCCTATGCGCTTCGCTCCGCTCCCCCCCGACCCACCACCACCACCACAAAGGGCCTTTCTTCGGCGGTTCAGACATGCCTCACCCACAACCCAGACCGGACCCCCTGCAACCCCCCCTGGTAGTGAGAGAGGCATCGCGCCCCTTGGTACCCTAAAATCACAGAGGGTAGCTCTTTCTCTCTTTGGCCTGCCCTCAGTTTTTGTCTCTGGTGCTAACATAAACACGGGCACACATGGGGTGTAATGAAAGTGGACACGCTGAGCAAACACAAATATACACACACACACACACACACACACACACCACACACACATAAATAGGCACCCAATGTTTAAGCTGGGATGTCTGATATACTGTTTCCGCAGCATTTGGTAGGCCAAGAACTGTGCTGTAAAGTTGGTGCTTGACCACTGACACAATAGGCATCATTCATATTCACACACAAAACACAGACACGTGCACAGTACCGACACAGTCCTCCTACAGTACATGTACAAAACAAGATCTGGAAACATCACTATGTACATGCGCGCGCACACACACACACACAGAACTGCTCTATCTGTTGTCTGCCATGTGCCAAAGCTCTGCAATTTAGAGTGCTGAATCCATTTGTATTGCACTCAAGTTCACGAAAACCGGGGCCACCGCATGTGTTGTTGATAAAAGATGACTCAAGCCCGTTCTCTCTCCCTCTCTGTCTCTGTCTGTCTCTCTCTCTCCTTTTTTTTTTTTGGAAAAGACAGGATGTGTCAGAAGCAGGTCAACATGATGAATGGGTGCCCTTTCGTCCATGGCAGCCATGACTCCTCTGAATAAATAAATAAATAAATAAATAAATAATCTCCTAATAAACAGGCCAACGATGCCTCTCCTCCTCCAAATACCGTGTTTTCATCACTGACAACTTAGCCCGTCCCCCTGTCGTCCTTTTGGCTTGTCCTGTGCTCTGGCCCTCCTCTTCTGCCTCTCCTTCCACACCCTGACACATATACATGACAAGTGTGAATAATGAGTCGCTATGAAGAGTTATGACGACTGTGGTGGATGAACCACAGACGATGATGGAGGTAGTGCAGACAGAGGGGACGATCGGTGGCGGCGGCAGTGGCGGTGGTGGTGGTGGTGGTGGCAGTAATTGTGGCGGTGGAGGTGATTGCAATGCGGGTGGTTATTGTGACAGCAGAGCAAGGACAGAAAGACAGATGAAGACAGTGTAGGGGCCAGAGCGCTGATTAAGATGCGTGTGTGTGTGTGTGTGTGTGTGTGTGTTTGCGTGCGCGCATTGTGGACAGACAGAACTAAGTTGTTGATTGTGTCACTGTGAGTGGTTGTAGGCCTTGTGCTGCATGCACTGCGAAGTCTGGGCTTAATGCCGTTACTGCAGCTGAGGATGATGTTGTTGATGATGATGATGATGATGATGATGATGATGATGATGATGATGATGATGATGACGGCGATGATGAGTCAGCAAAGGGTGAGGTTTGTCCTGACAGAACACATCACCCGTGCCAGACACCATCTCATCCCTCTTTCCATCATCTTTCCATCTCTTAATCCACTCATGCTTTCATTCTTTCATTTCTCCCCTCGTCAGAAGCCTTGGTTACTCTCCCACAACCCTCTGGGGGCCTCACTGAGACAGCTGGATGAGGTAAATGAAAGTGGCGTACAAAAAAAAAAGACAAGATGGGCAGAAAGAGAGAGCAAGAGACATGGGCATTATGAGAGAGAGCAGACATGGGCATTATGAGAGAGAGCAGACATGGGCAGACAGACAAAAAGAGAAGAGGGGATGGGTGAGATGAGAGAGACAGAAGAGACAGACAGAAGAAAGGACAGGCGAAGAGACAGAAGAGAAGAGGAGAGAGGAAAGCGGGGCTCGTGCTGTAGGGCTGGTGAGGAGAGTGTTGAGTCCTGGCCCTGGGCTATTAATCAGAGGCTGACAGGAGCCATGGCAGGGGAATAGCCAAGAAGACAGGCAAAGAAAGATTCCCTCTGTCCCGTTTTCTCTTACTCAAGTCTCTTTCTCTCCCTTTCTCTCTTTCTCTTTTTTCTCTCTGCCCTACTCTCTGTCTCTGTCACTCTCTCTTTCTCTGCCCTACTCTCTGTCTCTGTCACTCTTGACTCCTTCTGCCTCATCTGCTCTCTTTTTCTCGCTCCCTCCTTTTCACTCTCTCTCCTCACTCCTTTTTTCTCTCCATTTCGCCCCCCAACCCCTCCCCACCCCACCCCCAGGCTTTTCCATGTAGTACACATGTAAACAGAGTATGTATAATGGGTATCCCAGACTGCTTAGACTAATGAGAGACAGGGAGGCTGTGTCTTGTGGGAAACCTCCAGAGCTCAGCCCGCCACGCACGGCGCCGACGTCACCAGCCGCTTGCCAAGAGTTGAGGAGATTGCCATGGAAACCCCAGATGGGACAGTTTTGCCTATTCATGCATGTGCATGCATATGTGAAATCCCCCCCACCTCATCGCCCCATCCCTCTGTGCATCAATACATCAATGTTTACATGCGCCTGAGTAAGTCAGTGTCATCAGTTTTTGCGTTCATGTGCATTTGTGTGTCTGTCTGATGTGTGTCCGTGTGTGTGTGTGTGTGTGTGTTTTTAATTAGATTAGACACTAAGTAGTGGTCCTCCCAAATAAAATAATGACATGTGTGTTTGTGTGTGTGACAGAAAGAGCCCAGATAATAACTCATCATTGGTCTGGAGTGAGCTGTGTGGCGCTGTGGGAGACGATGGGGAAAGTGGCCCTGGAGCAGTGGAGCCATGATTACTGATGGACAGTGGGCTGTGCTGTGCTGTGCTTGTACTGTGCTGGGCTGAGCTCTCAGATCACATCAACTCCATTCAGACCCACAGACCGCAGACGCCCAAAAGTCGTCCACGGCGTCCAATCGCAACCTCGACATCACCCCGCTCCGCCCCACCCCGTGCACGACCCCTCTCTTCGTTCCCAGCCCAACCCGGCCCTGGCACAGGGAGAGAAACCGCATAAATAAGAGAGATCATTTTCAGCTCGCACAAAGAGGCAATGCCTCTGCTCTCCACCGTTTTGAAGCCTTTGTGTCGAGTTTGCAATTCAAGTCGTAAAAAAAAGATCAGGGTAAAAACAAAAAAGAGAGAGGGGGGGGGGGGGGGGGGGGGGGGCGGGGTGTTTTGGGGAGCCAGGAGTGTGTTTTGGGGAGCCAGGGGGGTGTTTTGTGGAGCCAGGGGTGTCCAGGGGGGGGAAAGGCCTTCCATTTATCATCTGGACACGGGAAACCTCTCCTTTCACGCATCAGATGATGTGAGGAGGGAGAAGTGTACACAAGCAGAGAAAGAGAGCGAGGAGGGGAGGGGAGTGAGACAGCGAGAGATGTGCGGGGAGGGACAGAGAGAGAAAGAGAGAAAGGGTGAGACAGATATCGAGCGAAGGAGAGCTAATGAGAGGGATCCCAGGAAAGGCTCAGCCTCAAAATCTTTATGCATGGCTCCGGCAGGAACCCATCTACAGCTCCCGCCTTTCTGCCTCCGTCTCGACACCCCGAGCCCTGGACCGGATCAACGCCTCCTCAAACCCAGCCAGGCAGAACTGGAGACTTCTTATGTCTGTCAGTACACATTACAGATACAGAGCTAACATCTTCTCTACCGCACATCTTTTTCCAAGTCCAGTTCAGAGGGGTAAAAAAAAAAAAAGACTTGAGAAGTTTTGAAAACAACAGCCATCCAGTATAAGTCCAGTATGGATGTTGCTGGACACAGCCCACCTTGAGAGAGTGCCCATAATGATGTCTAGCATGCAGCCCCCGAGGCTGAGGCACGTCAGTCAAGCGGCCAGTCAGAGTTTCCACATCGGAGCTGAGGTGTCGTCCAGTGTTCTTGAAATGAACTGCATCTCCACCCACCCACACCCCAGAAACAAAACACACACCCACCCAACTGATCTCATCCCTTCCCCCACCCTTTCCAATCCTGCAAATGCTCTGTCCATTGGAGGTTCTGGATCCGGTTCAATCGTTCCGGTCGTACCGCAATGAAATTGGACTGAATTGGATTCAACTGGACCAGGAATAGAAGGGCAAGGGAACATTGACTGGGCCAGTGCTGGTCAAGCAAGCCATGCTCATATGGAAGGGCTCACTGGTGACATTGAACAGACCAGGACAGAGTGACAGACTGACATTTCCATTCATTTTAGTGGCCAATGCTGTTACAATTTCCAGGACAGTAGGAAAGAACATGGCTGCTGAGATCTTGGTTTGTGTTTTAGTAACAACATCAACTAACCTATGACCAGCCCAGGTCTACTGACAGTCTTGGCTGGGCCCATCACAAGATAATCTCATGGTGCCCCCCCTTTCCCTGGGCCCAGGACAAGAGACCCGTTTGTCCCCCCCCTATTAGCGGGCATGAACCAGCCAATCAACTGAGCTTTTCTTGGACACATAACCAATGACTACACTGAAAGACCCCCTCATAGGCCTGTGGTTTTACATTTATTTTACATTCATTTTAGTGGCCAATACAGTGTTACAATTTCCAGGACAGTGAGAAAGAACATGGCTGTTGAGATATGTCTTTTCTGTGTCTTAGCAACAACATCAACTAGTCTATGACCAGCCAATCAACTGAGCTTAAGGACACATGGGCAGTGGTGGCCTAGCGGTTAAGGTATCAGACCTGTGACCGCATGATTTCAGGTTTGAATCCTGGGTTGCCTGAGCATGGTACCGTCCCCACGCACTGCTCCCCGGGCACTGTTGTAATGGCTGCCCCCTGCTCATGAGTGTGCGATGGGCTAAATGCAGAGGTGAATTTCGTTGTGTGTGCTGTGTTTCGTTGTGTTACACAATGACAATAATGGAACTTTCACATAACCAGAGACTGCACTGAAGGCATCCTCAGTCTAACCGAAACTCTTACCCTAACCTTTGACCTTAGAGAGGCCTGTGCCTGTCACACTGGCCCGATGGCCCTCGTGATGACCTCTTTCGCCTCCACCCAACCCTACCCCAGAAATTAAGTGTTGCAAACACTCCATTATTTCATTGTTGGAGCCCTAATGTTAACTTGACAGCTTCCTAGACATGGGTCAACACAATGCCACTGACAGCAACATGCTTTTACATACATGTGTTTTGATTCTGCCTTAAGGTCTGCAGCTATCTGACCTATTGATTATTTCTTTAAGAGAAGACTCTACATGAAACTGATGGCCTTACAAGAAGACTGATGAATGGTTTGGTTAATTGCCATTGACAGTTTGTGTGTACTGCTCTTTCACCACTCTATGTATTTCAGATAATTTACTGTCCAGAGGCCATTTTGCTATCGACAAGCTGGTCGTCAGATAACCAAACACACACACACAAACACACACACATACACATACACACACACACACACACATACAAACACACCCACACACACAACACACACACACACACATACACACACACACACACACACCACACACCTCACCGCCCAAGTAAAGAAGACAGCTGCTTCAGCTCTTACCTCTCTACCACATCGTCACCGCTCCAGCATGTGAACTCCATGCCCATCTCCCCCTCACACAGCATCTCCGCAGCGCCCCAAAAGAAGGTCTTGTAGCGGGGGATGTAGCCCACAACTCCCTGCAAAAAACAGAGAGCACAGGCATCACTGAGGCAGCCAGAGCCAGTGCATGGAAACAACAAGTAATCCTCACCATGGCAAGGGAACTACTGCTTCTATTAATTCTGGACACATCTTGGCTATTCTACTGACAGGCAAGTGTGTGTGTGTGTGTGTGTGTGTGTGTGTGTGTGTGTGTGTGGTTGTGTGTGTGTGTGTGTGTGAAAATGCAAGCCCTTCTTTAGCCCCAAGGACAACATTTGCACAAATGTGTGTGTTTATGTGTGTGTGAGGCAAGGCAGTAGGACACTTCAAAATGTTAACAATTCTTTGGACTTGACGAAATGCAGAGACTGCAAGGACTACTGCAAATGTGGCAGTGTGTGCGTGTGTGTGTGGGTGTGTGTGTGTGTGGGTGTGTGTGTGTGCGCGCGTGCATGTAGGTGTTTGTATGCTGTGGTTGTGTGTTTGTGTATGCGTGTGTGTGTGTGTGTGTGTGTGTGTGTGTGTGTGTGTGTGTGTGTGTGTGTGTGTGTGTGTTTGTGTATGCGTGTGTGTGCACGGGCACAGCTGTGCCAAACTAACTCCACTAAACAAACACAGAGACTGAAGAACACTGCTATTTCTCCATTTTTCAGGTCGCGTCGCCAGGGGAATCGAGCTGGAATTTGTGGGAACAGTGATTCACCACATAATCTCGTAAGGAGAGGATGCAGCAGTTACAAATCTCCCATTCAGCACGGGGTCAACCAGCTCCATGTGCATCCACGGCTTTGTCAGACAGGCCGGGGTCAGAGCGATTAGCCGGGTCTGGCCTCGGGTCTTGAGGCCCTTCCCAAATCCGGTGGCGGATTCTGATCAGGCACTTGTTAGGGGCCACCCAAGGAATGGTGTGGGGTGGGGGGTTGGGGGGGTTACAATGCTAGGGGTCCAAGCAAGGTCATGTGCTGAGTAAGAGGCACATCAATCAAGCCCCCCGTGTCATCAGAGGCTCAGACAGAGAGAGAGAAAGACAGAGCCATAGAAAGAGAGAGAGAGAGAGAGAGAGAGAGAGAAAGACAGAGCCAGAGAAAGAGAGAGAGAAGAGAGAGAGAGAGAGAGAAGACAGAGCCAGAGAAAGAGGAGAGAGAGAGAGAGAGAGAGAGGAGGAGAGAGAGAGAGAGAGAGAAAGAAATGTCACGAGACAGAAGAGAAAGAGATTTGCTTTGTCTGAGTTTTGCTGTGGGTGGGTGAGAGAGAGGGAGAGAGAGAGAGGAGAGAGAGAGAGAGAGAGAGAGAGAGAGAGAGAGAGAGAGAGAGAGAGAGAAGAGAGAGAGAGAGAAATGTCATGAGACAGAAGAGAAAGAGATTTGCTTTGTCTGAGTTTTGCTGTGGGGTGGGTGAGAGGAGGGAGAGAGAGAGAGTGAGAACAGAGAGAGAGAGAGAGAGAGAGAGGAGGAGAGAGAGAGAGAGAGAGAGAGAGAGAGAGAGAGAGAGAGAGAGAGAGAGAGAGATACTAATCACAGTCCCACAGGGACAAGGATGGCCTTTGGGGAGAGGTTAGGTACACCATAAATCACCCCCAGGCAACATCCTCGCCTGACAATCAGGCTGCAGACACACACACGCTTTCTCTCTCACACACACATGTAGAAGTCAAAGACATTCTTACATACACACAGATACACACACACACACAGACACACACACATGCAAACTCACCACATAAAGGCGGCATAGTCATCATTATGAGTATCCTCAGCCAAGCCCCCTCCACACACACACACACACACACACACTGACAAATGTATAAACCATAAATGGACAGAAACACACACAAAGGCTCAGGGCAGTAGGGACTGTGAATCTTCAAGATCGTGTGATGCAGTATCAGACAAAACCAAAGATAATGTTTTTGTGATGTGTTGAGAAATGAGATAAGATAGCAGTTATGGCAGTGATGCAATGAGTCACTGTAGCTGTAAATGGCGCCCCTTAGGGAAAAATTCATCATTTTGTGGTTGCATACCCTAGGAGGGCACGAAGTGCCAGATGGCTGGAAAGTGTTTCATTTTGTTGCTGTAAGGTGCGTGCGTTTAAAATGCTGACAATTTACATTTTCATTTCATTACATGTCTAAAGACGCTGTTAAACATACTGTACATCATCCACAGCACATAGCCTCACACAAACGCATTAATGCTATCCATTATGTTACCATCCACATGTACAGTATGTAATCACATACCACAACACAATGAATGAGGAAAAGACAGACTGAGAGAGAGAGAGGGACAGATTCAAACAGAGACGGTGAGTAGGCCCATGCTATACCTAGATATCTTTTTCAGACTTTTAGGTTTATCGTTCTTGGAAGGTTTCAGAGGGAGGGAGCTGGGGGGGGGTCAACACCCCAAGGGCAAGACAATGGAGGTGTCCAAGGGAGGTGGAGGCAAGCAGGATTTGAGGGGATGGGGTGGAGAAGGGGAGGTGGGGCACGGGAAGGGGGGGGGGGGGGGGGGTCAGACAGGTGGGGAGGGCATGGGAGGGGAGGGAGGAAGAGAAAAGTCATGATCCTGGAGGAAAATAAGTCACGTCATGCACATGCAACCACCCCCCACCACCATAAAGAATGAACAAAAACAACAACAACAACATTGTCAACAACAAAAACATCATTAACATACAATGCAACAGATTACATTTCATGTTACATTATTTTTGCATTTGGCAACCAAGCTAGCCTTTGTCATCCTCTGTCTGCTGTTTTAATTGCACATTTAAATGTGTTACAGTCATTTCTGCTACACTGGAGTTCCTCCTAGCCTTCCCCCCCTCAATGTAGAAATAACTTGAAGGCAGTGTTGGTGCTCCGCTACAAGTATCTCCTTGTTTTATGCAACCTGCCAGGTCTTTCCATGTCTTCATCTCGCTACCTGACGGAGCGTGGAGTCATTTTTTTTGGCGGCGTAGGGCTGCTGACCCAGCACCTGCTGTGATAACCGCAAGATGAGAACATTTTCTTTCATTAGGGCAAGAATTAGATGATGATGCTGCTAAAACACAGCACACTGCTTCACCCGCACACTGGCACCAGTGAATGCCCTTGCAGCCCATGCCAGCACAAAGTCAGCTGTAGTCTCTGTGAGTGTGTGTGTGTAGTTCTCCCAGTGGGCGCGTGTGTGTAGTTCTCCCAGTGGGTGCGTGTGTGTCTGTGTGTGTGTGTGTGTGTGTATGTGTGAGTGGACAGTACTTAGGTATGCATGTGTGTGAATGTGAATGTGGGTGCATGTGAATGTGGGTGTGCAGTGCATATGCATGTGCATAAATGTGTGTGTGTGTGTGTTACAGAGAGAGGGGGGAGAAAGACAGAGAGAGAGAAAGACACAGAGAGAGAGAGAGAAGAGAGAGAGAGAGAGAGAAAGAGAGAAAGAGAGAGAAAGAGAGAAAGGGGAAAAAGCGAGAGAGAGGCATGCGGCGCATTGGGCAAAACTGGCAGCCTTTCCGACAGGAAACTGATGCACAGTCCTGATTAATGCCTGGTCGTCTCGTCCTGCCTCCTCTCCCTTGGTCCCCTGCCAAGCAGACCACCACACAGGCACCCGCTCTCCACCGGGCCAAGCACAACATCCATCCCGCCGCCAGCAAGCAGAGCAGCGGGCAGCTAAAATACTCCTGCGCGGGTGCATAGCAGTCAAAGCTCCTGCCCTGTCATGCTATCCAAGCCCCTGTAACACATGCGAATGACGTTAGTGAGAGGCCTCTGACAAGTCACCCCCCAAAACACCTCTGCAACCCCAGCCATTGCCCCATTCCATAAAGACAGGCCCACAGCTATGTCCTTTAGGATAGGTCAATTTCCCCCTGGGATTAGACCCACTTACGGAAGGAGCCAGCCTGTCTGCAGGGCAGAGTAGGTGCTGGGAGGGGCTATGGGGGGGGGCAGAATGCTGAGAGCCAAGTGGGCATGGGTGGTGGTGGTGGGTGGTGTTGGGAGGGTGGGGGGGTTTGTTAGGAAATCATCAGCCCCTGACATTTGTAGTGTGAGTTTGCACAAATCAGCACCAGCACAGACTCTCCATGCCACCGCAAAGCCCTGGGCTGTGGGAGGAATGTCATCAACACCAAGTGTCCCCGACTTGGCAGAGGAGACACTTATAGACAGAGATGTACCAGGGTCTGGGCACACATAAGAAATAAGATCTCCGCTTGCTGATTGTTACTGACTCAGGCTTCCATTTGCATGACTCTGTGTGTGTATTTGTGTGTGTGTATGTGTGTCTATGTTTGTGTGTGTGTGTGTGTGTGTGTGTAGTGGATCACTAAAATGGGACGATGATGTACACACCGCATTGAAGTCCGACCAGCGTTGTGTCACTGGTGCTGTGTGTGGTGTGTGTGTGTTTGTGTGTGTGTGTGTGTGTGTGTGTGTGTGTGTGTGTGTGTGTGTGTGTGTGTGTGTGTGTGTGTGCGTGTAAGTGTCAGAGGATCGCCAATGTGTCATTGGTGCTGTGTGTTTATAGGTCGGACCAGGCTAATCTTGGGCAGGCTTGCTGACGGTAAACTAACTGGAGAGGCTAACTGGAGCACCCTCACAAAGCCAAATCTAAAGCAAAGTAAATAAATGCCCATTTCTCATTGGTCAGAAAGAAAGAATCATTGTCTTTGATGATTAGTCTAAAATGTAGCAGTCTTACCTTCTCAAATCTGCTAGCCTTCCCCGAATTTCAACTTCTGGACTCTCAGAGAAAGGTGTTGATGCTGGGGCGGCTGTCGCTGTACCTGTGGCCGTTGCTGTGGACACGTGTCCTTCTCGTTGGTGTGTGTGAGCTGGGCGCCTCGACCGTGGATGCGCCGCAGACTTTGTCCACCTGTGTTTTTTTTGTGAACAGGAGACAGAAGAGATGAAAGATTGGTTTAGTAAAGATGACACGCCGCGTTTTGGCAAGAAGGAGTATCTATTTCAGATGACCATAAAAACGATTCAGTTCTATTGCTGCTGAGTGGGACCATAAAAGAATAGTGACGGTATTCCTTTTCATTGTTAAGCTGGAAAAGGGGGGTAAAAGAGAGGAGAAAGAGAGAGAGAATGAGAGGAGAAGGAGGACAAAGACAGACAGAGACAGAGAGAGAGAGAGAGAGAGAGAGAGAGGAGAGAAAGACAGAAAGAGAGACAGAGAGAGAGAGAGAGAGAGAGAGACAGAGAGAGAGAGAGAGAGAGAGAGAGAGAGAGAGAGAGAGAGAGAGAGAAGAGAAAACAGCAGGAGAATAAAAGAAAGTGAGGGAACATAAAGAGAAAAAGATGAAAAAAAGTAAAAAAAAACCGAGGGCATGTGCAGTAGAGAGTAAAAGAGAGAGAGAAAAAAGAGGGGAGGGGGAGGAGGGGAAAGGCGGAAGAGAGTAATAGCATGG
>CM050221.1:35630000-35642500 GCA_027475355.1 Coilia nasus
CAGGCCATGATATCTCACTTGCCTGCGACTTCCTGGTTCATTCTGTGAGCCAAAGGTGGGGCAGGGCGGCAGGCTGAAAGACACTGACTGCAGCCAAAGTGGCCAGCACTGGTTCATGAGAGATCAGACATTTCTCTGTGATGGTGAGCAGGCTTTACAGATATGTGTGTAGTTGAGACAGAGTAGCCTTCATGGTCATACGTGTCCGGTTCTTTCATGTGATGTCACTTCCTGGCTATTCTATGCAACTAAATGCAGACAGTGAAGGGATAATGAATTACAATTCTCTGTAGGATCCAGGATGCTATACATTTATTTCTGCTCTATATCTGTGCTGTTGTGTACTGTATCTATTGATCTCTATTTTCATAAACATGACAGAAACAATATTACTTTCTCTCCAACAGACCTTCCTGGGCATTCCTGGAAATGCCTATCTCACAGACAATACTCCATCATATCCTGGCCATGTGACTGGGTGGGCATTTCACCCACATCATTAGCCTGGTCTACATCTTATCATACAAATACAAGTTTCCTTGACTCTACTGGAGACTTTTTGTTGTGACCCCTAAACAGAGTCGATGCCACATATCATTTATTTATAAAGGGTTATTTATTTATGTATTGTTTATTTTATTTACTACTTATTTAATTAACTATTTAATTAACTATATAAATAATTATTTAAATTTTATTTAGTCACACTTCACTTTTCATTCAAGCCAAGTGAGGCTTATAGATTACCCCGTCTCCTGGATTATCTTAATGCTAACAGGGATGAGATGGCAGAACATTTCCCACTGCTGATAAGACTCTAAGATTCTAACTGTTGCTCCCAACATTCCTTCCCCCTGACTAAAGCTTTGGACAGAGTAATGCCCTTTCCTCTTCGCTAAGAAAGTCTAGACTACACTTGGTTAACTGCAGGCGACTCTGCATTGTTCTGCAAGAGTTCTTCCGAGGTCAGACAGTCTAACTTTACCCCTTTAATCATATCCTTTCAGTGGCTCTCGTCTGCATAAGGGACTTAATTTAAAATTCTCACTTACAGTTACAGTTTACCGCACGGTCAAGCTCCTGCATATGTGTATGATGTACCTCATACTCACTCATCAGTTCCCTCTATTATAGTTCAAATAAACTAGATTTACTGTCTGCCCCACGCGCTCACTTAAGGACCTGTGGCTATCGAGTACCTATAACTGCTCTGCCCATACCATTAAGGATTGACGATTCTGTGGCAGCTAAACACTGACACATGAACCGGACAACCTGCGTGCACCCAGTCTGGACTTTATGTATTTATTTTGTATTTTTATGGTTTTGTGTATTTTTAGTTTTATGCCTTTCCCCCTTGATGTGGTATAATGGTCTTGTAAAACACTTTGTGACTTTTGTCTGGGAAAAACATTGTATAAATAAGTTTTACTTCGCTTTGCTTATAATGAATATCAGTTCATCACAGCCTCTTTCACCAACAAGTGCCTAGCAAGAATGTTGCCTGCTGTTTCAGGGGCTGTAACTCTTTCAACAAAACTCAGACACTAGCTAAGAATACAGCTGTGTTAAAAACTAGGGGACCGCAAATACCCTATGAAAGGGACCTTTAAAAGGCTGACATTTCCATGTCAACAAAAGAAATTTATATTCGTGTAGATCCATTCAGCACATCCATTCAGCATGATGTATTGAATTCCTGTTATGGAGGATCGTGACAGGCTGCTTACAGGCATCTAATAAACTTTCAGTCTTTCGACGTGATTTCTTTAAAATCATGTCACGGCCAAGGAAGAACTGGGAAAAAAAAAAAAAAAACATGAGGACCACTTTCAAACTCTGGGACTGAAAAGCACACACACACCCACCCACACACACACAGAAACCAGCAGAAGTCCTCACATAGCGGGCCCCCACATTTGCAGCCGAGTTTCTGTGTAATTTAGTCCGATGCCATTTCTAGCTGGCCTCAAGTATGAAAATAAAAGAAAAAAAAAAACACTCGTCTGTTTACAAAAAGAGAAAATATGCAAACTTCGCCTCCAAAACTGAAAATTAGTAGAGGTCAGTTGTAGTGCTATTTGCGCTATGTCCCCCCTTTAAAAACAATATTTACAACAGAACTGCATAAGAAAACCTTCACAGAGAAAGAGCTCTGTCACTGCAGTGTCAAGCTGGTGGGGGAAGAGAGCAAAACACTTTAAACAAAGGGCACCAAACACACGCACACGCTGCTCTTCAAATGAAAGCATATGGGAGACAAACACCCTACGAGCCAAGGCGTGGGCCGAAGGTCACAAAAAAAAAAGAGAAGAAGGGAGAAAAGAGGAAGAGAGAAGAGCAGTGCTAAAAAGACCAAAGAAAAAAAAGATAAATGGGCTTCGAATGATAGCTCCATCACCCTGACGATCTGTCAAACAAACAGGGCAGTGAGCAAGACGGGAGAGGTGGGTGCGATGCGACGCTCGTTATTCTCCCTCGGTGCTCGGCCCCTTAAGTGCGTGAGCCTGTGATCCTGTGCTGACATGTGCAGGCCGCTCGCGCACAGCAGGGGGGAGCCGGCATGTTCTATAATGTGGGTCGGTATGACTATGTCTCTGTGAGAAGGAGAGAGAGAGAGAGAGAGGGAGAGAGAAAGAGAGAGAGGGAGAGAGAAAGAGGGAAAGAGAGAGAGAGAGAGAAAGAGAGAGAGAGGGAGAGAGAGAGAGGGAGAGAGAGGGAGAGAGAGAGAGAGAGAATGTGTGTGTGTGTGTGTCTGTGTCTGTGTGTGTGTGGCAGGCTTTCCCAGACCACCTGTCCACCCTTGTTATATCTTTAAAATCCCAGCTATTCCATTTCAGACATTCCTGCTGTGGTTGACTATGGGATGGTGCCACTGGCTGGATGGACTCTCGGTCTTTAGGGAGAATGAAGGCATGTGCTTTCCCTGTGCTTACACACACACAGGCAGATGAACACACACACACAGACACACACACACAGACACACAAAACAAGCATTGACACACCCTAACAAACAAATGAACACACACTCTCATGAACAATGAACTCTCTCTCTCTCCCTCACACACACACACACACATGCACACACACACACACACAGATAAACACACAAACAGACATGCTCAAACAGGGTCACACCATGAAATATCCTCTCACTGCTCAAGTGTGTGTGTGTGCACGCTTGTCATTGTCAGTTTTTGTGAAGTTGTTGATGATTTTCATTCTGCTCAGTGCATGTTTGTGTCTGTTTGGCATTTGTAGGGCGGCATACGAGTGTACTCAAGTCCACTTGCGTGCCTTCATTTTATGTGAAGACCTTTAAAGTGTGTGTGCGTTATGTGTGCCTACCTATATTCTGCATGCATGTATACATATTAGGGCTGTGCGATATGGACCTAAACTAATATCACGATATTTCTGGGCTGACTGGCGATATACGATACATATCGATATTTCAAAAACAGGATGAGCAAAGTGTTTCATGTTAAGTTAATATTGCTCTAAAAGAGCTGTGCAAATGAAAAAGTAAACAGTAACATACGCAGGGGTACAGCTGAGTGATCCGAGAAAGCTCCGGCTGTCTGAACAGTGTGAACACATTAGGATAAGTGGTTTTGATAAAGTGGTATTGTATCATTGAAAATATATCGATATGGCGATATGGTGTCAAATACATATCTTCTTTAAAAATATATCGATATTACGATAATATCGATATATCGCCCAGCCGTAATACATATGTAACTGTCAGTGTTGTAACTCAATGCTTTTTGTGCTGTACAAGGTTGGTGCAATTCCACATGCCTTCCTGGGTAATTGGACCTGTGTGTATGGGATTGTTTTGTCCACATAAATGTCTGTGTATATACTGTTCCGTTTAGGTACATATTTATGCATGCGTTACATCCACATCAATGTATGCTTGTGTGTGTGTGTGTGTGTGTGTGTGTGTGTGTGTGTGTGTGTGTGTGTGTGTGTGTGTGTGTGTGTGTGTGTGTGTGTGTGTGTGTGTGTGTGTGATTTCCCAGTCCTTGAGAAGGAAGAAAGGCCAGAAAGGAGCAGAGGGCGAGGGAATCTGCCTGCCTGAGTCTGAACTGTCTTCCCTCTCTGGGAGTATTTCCTTACAGCTACTAGTGGTGGTCCTCTAAAGAGGTTTATTTGTGCAAGGATTAGTCCTAAAGGCGCAGGAACTTTCTCAGCAATCCCACCATCACGTCTTCTCCTCCACCCTAACCCCAACCCCCTGCTTTGGCTGCAGTGCATTGTGGGAGTGCACTGGCTGGCTGACTAACGCCAACTCTTTTGTCCACTTCTGGTTTGCATTCGGTGGAGACCAAGCCCTACAACGACTCCCTAAACCTCACACACACACACATACACACACATTCATACATGCACACTGACACACACATTCATACATGCACACTGACACACACACACACACACATTCATACACACACCACACAGACAGACAACCACACACACACACACACAACCATTAAGCGAAAGGCTCCTCCTTCAGACTTTGCCAAAGACCACAATACAGGAGCTCAAAGCCTGAAGCTTGTTTCGATGGCCAGGGCTCTTCTCACGACAAGCTCACAAAAACACTTTCACTTGGACACGACTCTCTCTTGAGGAACATCGTCCTCACCAGCTCGGCTCTACACAACACTGTGTTTACAGTAATTAGGAACTGTAATGGATTAGTCTTGGGTGTAATTAAAATTTCCTTTACAGACAAGGGAAAAACACCAAATTGCTTTTGTGCGCTAAAAAAAAGGAAAAAAAAACACACTAACAGTCAGTTTGGGGTGCCGAAAAAAACAATCTGCTTGCCAGAGCCCTGAGGTGGCCCACAGTCAGATTAACTGTGAAAAAAAAAAAAAAAAAAAGATTCCCATCCTCCCTCGTACCCTCCTCTGTACGAGAGGCTGCTTTCCTATGTTCGTCTCATTTAGCCCCGTCTGTCTGTCTGTACGCAGATTTTCAGTGTCCTTGCTAACCTCCTTACAAGAGCTCTTCCATGGAACGTGAATAGCAAAGAGATAAGCCTGTGGCAAGATAACCAAAAAACACTAATTCAGCATTTCTTTCCCCTCCCAGATTAGTACTCTGGTTAGTATTCCTGAGGATCTTGTTAGCGTCTGAAGGATGACATGGACATGCCGCTCGGGTGAGGCCGGGAAGTGGGAAGAGGAAGTGCTGGCGCCTCTCTGTGGGGGCGAGGCTCAGAGAGGTGGCGGCGGTGGGGCCTCTGTGCCTCCGGACACATACAGCTAGCTACACACTACTGCTAGCGGCCCTCTCCTAGGCACTATTACAAAAACTGGCACTGAGGTGTTGTATATTATACTGTGTATATATAATGTGTGTGTGTGTGTGTGTGTGTGTGTGTGTGTGTGTGTGTGTGTGTGTGTGTGTGTGTGTGTGTGTGTGTGTGTGTGTGCGCGTGTGTGATATTCATTATAGAATGCAGGAATAAGGTGAACACTTAAACAATGCTTTAGAGACAAACTAATGTGACAAGCAGTCCCTTTGCAGACAACAAATGAGGTGCCGGTGAAACCCACTCTTTCCTTTCCTCTCTCTCTCAGGCTCTCTCACCCTTTTTTCTAACTGTCTTCCTCTCTCTCTCATGCTTTACACTCTCTCTCTTTCTCTCTCTCACTCCCACTCTATTATTTTCTTTGTATCGCTCACTTTTCTATCTCCACGTCTCATTCATGGTCTCCTTCCTTTGCCCTATCTCTCCCTCCATTTCTCTCTCTCTCTCTCTCTCCCTCCCTGTCTCCTACAGTCTCTCTTTTCAGACCCTCTCACCTCTTTCTGCATCTGCTGCAGAGACTGATAATGGCACCGGTGGCACCGCAGACAGGCAGAGGTGACCTCATCATGAGAACCAATGGACTGCGGCAGGAGTAAATCCCCTCCACCTTCCCTCTGCATGCGACCCCACCATCACTCTCCTGTCCCTCGCATCCACTACTCCTAGGTAGTGAGTTTTCCTCACCCTTGTCGCACCCTGAGGACACTACCAAGTTGACAGCATCCCAATAGATTTTCTCGTTCTGGTTCCACCGGACTGCAAGAAATGTTCTCTTGTGTTTTTCTTGCAAAACTGTTGAGGCACTTTGAGCTGCATCTTGTATGAATTGTGCTATACAAGTAAAGATTATTTTTATTTTTATTTATTTATTTTTATTTTTTATTATTATTATTATTACTCTCCATCCCTCAGCCATCATCAGTAGCATCTCACACAGCATAGTGTCAAGCTCAGTGCAGCACTGCACATGATGAGGGAGCCAGCACTGATAACTAAAAGGATAAACAGCAATAACAGAGAAGGAATCCAACTGTTTATAGATGCTGGAGAAAATTACATTCTTTGTTTGTTTCTTAAAGCTGATGCTTGAATGGCGGATAAGATTATTTTCCTTTCCGCTCGCTTGGATAACCACTAGCTTTATGCTGGCAGATAGCGTACGATGTGGCGTCCACTGCTGCCCAACACAAGGCTTCATTTGCCTTTCATTAGTGACTGGAAGGGAGTCACGAGGGCAGTGAGCGCGAGGATCCAGGAGTGAGGTCTACCGTACAGTGCTTCACGGGGCAGAGCGCAGAACACACAGCACACAGACCAACGCCAGCCCAGGACTGCAGCCACAAAGCTGCTGCTCATTAAAAGAATATGAACTGTCTGACTGTTCCTTTCCAAGCCGTGATTCAAAAGGCTTCCTGATCTACACTGAGTGAGCAAGAGACGGAGAGAGAGAGAGGGACAGGCAGAGAAATATGGGGTGTTGGGGTGGGAAGACTAGACTTCCAAAAATGAGACTGCATGTAACGCTAATATGCAGTCCCAAACTGCGTGCAGACCTACATACATCAATTTCTTGGAATCTCTGAAAGGATTATAAGTCATTTATAACATCTCATAATATGTTTGATTCTGTGTACAATAGGGTGTAATGGAGGCAGGTTTTGTGTCCAACCATAACCCACAAAACAAGAGCCCCTTGCCAATGCTGGACCATTGAGACACGTTAACACAGAGAAAGCCAGTTAGCCGATTCCCATCCACAGCATCAAACACTCTCCTTTATAGTAACGTATTGTTAACAAGGAAAGGTGAAAAATAGGAATAATATGTGAATACTGTTACCTTTTCATTTTGACTAACTTTTCATCCCAACTTCTTACCCTTTGTAAAATAAATATTTATGGCAATTCTGTTCAGTTGCTCTGTAGTTCCTGAAGCCTGAACAGTCCAACAGCACACTATTATTTGGCTGCACAGGGGAACAACTTCACAGATGCCATTTGAGGCATCAGGCACTCAACCAGAGGAAAGTTCCAGAGTCAAGCCATCCCCGCCTGTGTGTCAATCACGCCGTGAGCCTCTGACCTCTCCATGCCCTCGCTGTGTCACCCCAGGATGACCAAGTTTGTGGCCTGGAATCGTCTGCACTTCCTGAAAGAGGCTTTGTTGATTGACTGCAGCCTGACATGTCCTCTTCCCCATGCATGGCTCAGGGCACGCCCCCGGCGACCACAGACCCAGAGGTCCCCGCACGACATGTCAGCACGCCCTCGCTCACTTGCGACTCGCTTACCTACCTCCTCATAATGCGCTTCTCCTCTGGGCTCACTGTCCTCCAACACAACCCCCACCCCCCCACCCACCAACACCACCACCAACACCACCGCCACCACCACTACCACTAAAAACACTCCTCCCTTTTTAGTTTCCATTCTTTTAATTTCTCCTGTTTTCCTTCTCTATTCTATCCCACCCTTGATGTCTCTTTACTTATCTTCAATTATTCTCTCTTTTTTTTTTTTTTTTTTAAATACCATTCACGTCAGAGCAAATTCTTTCCACTCCTATTCTCTCTTGGCAACAAAAGTAAATTCTGATTTCGTGTTGCTTTCTTCGTCCCAGATAGCCGCTGCCCGCCCTAATCTGCGCTCAAGCCAGCCAGGCCCGCACTCTTCCACGCCAGGGCAGCCGTCCTGGCCGCCAGACCTGTCTGCGTGTCCCTTTGTTCCCGTCGCCTTATCCTCCACTTGACCTCTTGCCTTCTTTTAAATTCTATTATCTTTTTCCCTTGGACGCCGTCCATCTAGATCCCCTCTCACTCTTCCAACTAGTCATCCCTTCTTCCACTCTTTCCCCCGTCCATTTGTCTATCTGTCCTTCCTCCTCTCCCAGACGGACTCTACTCCCCATCCACTGGCCTCAGTTCACACTATGACCTCCCTTTCATTGCTTGGCTCCCAGCTCTTTGTCGTTTTATCAAATCTGTCTGTTTTGCCTCCCCCGTCGTCTGCCACTTTGTATATTCCCCTTTCATTATTTGGCATCCTCTTTTCAAACTTCTCATCTACTCATCCCCTCCATGCCTCTCTTCAGCTTTCTTGTTGTGTCATGGCAATTAAAGAGACAAAACCACTCTTCCCACTCTCATCTCTCCCTATAAATAGTGCTTTAAGCCCTAGCGTATAAACAAAATCATAAACGCAGTCATGTTCTCTCCAAGTCTGAGTGATTGTGTTGTTTGCCATAATTAAAATCATCAGTGTATGATTTGCTGCCTGGTTTCCCAAAAACGGATGTTCTTTTCGCGTCTCTGTCTTTCCAGCCGATACAGTAAACAAACTCTAAAAAATGTGACATTAGATTTGTTCCAGGACGCGTTCCAGCGCCAGGCTTGAGATGCCTTTCTGAACCCAACGCTGGGCTCACTGACAATTAGCACTATGCTGAGAGATAAAAGTCTCAGTAACTGACTCTGGATGAGAAAAAATCGGAGCAGCCGCAGCCAATATGTTGGCGGTCACCGACAACCGTATTGCGCCTCTCCTCCCTCAGTGTTTGAGAGATTTTTGTTTCTGTCTCATCATCTCAGTTATGGATGATGACTGTTACTCCGTAGCATATAATTCTTACATATCTCTCTCAACGGCCTCAGCAACACATTTGGTTTCCTTAAAAGTGCATGATTGTCCTTAACTTCACACGTGCCAACTGTCTGATGTCTGATTGATGACAGCCATGTCTACAGTTACTCTAGCATAAGACACTGGGAGATCACTGTGCTATCTAGGCTCATTTATAATAATCAATGACTTGGACAAGAGAAAAATACTCCTTGGCTAAGCCTATGCTTGTCTTTGCTTTGCCTAACTTAACGTTTGCACGAGCAAACAACTGAAACTGATAAAGTACAAAGATTTATTTATAAAAAAAAAATGTTAGTCATACATCGCTGTGAAACATTTACTTTTTCACCCAACACCCTCCTAACCCCACCACTCCCCCCTACACACACACACACACACACACACTTGAGAGGCTAATTTATTATGTTATTAGCCATCACCATAAATTCCACCCTGAACAGAAATGATTATACAGTGGAGGGTAGAGGGAGCGCTCATTCAGCACATTCATGCGGGGAAGCGCTGGCAGGACCCTCGGGTTAGCATGCGCAGGGGATGTGTAACTCTTTGTGTGCGTGTGTGTGTGTGTGTGTGTGTGCGCGCGCGAGGAGAAGAGGGCAATGGGGTGAGTGTGCATATAAGTGCATGTGTATATGTGTGTGTGTGTGTGTGTGTGTGTGTGAGAGAGAGGAGAAGAGGGGAATGGGGTAAGTGTATGCATGTAAGTGCATGTGTGTGTGTGTGTGTATGAGGAGAAGAGGGAAATGGGGTGAGAGTGTGCATGTAAGTGCATGTGTGTGTGTGTGTGTGTGTGTGTGTGTACAGTATGTGTGCAAGTGTGTGTTAGAGACAGTGGAGGTTGGTGGTAGGATCTGAGCCATGCAGGGCTCTGCATCAGCTAATGAGGCCCACAGTTGCTGAGGTGGTCAATCTCTAGTGAAGGGTGGAAACGTGTGTGTGTGTGTGTGTGTGTGTGTGTGTGTGTGTGCGTGTTTGGGGTGGGGGAGTGTTCAGGCAAGCATTCTGACTATGAGGAGCAATGGTGAGCGCAGGAGAGAGTGACAGAGAGAGAGAGAGAGACAGAGACAGAGACAGAGACAGAGAGTGGTGGAGGCCTTCATGCTGACCCTCTGTCTCTGTGGGCCTGCGAGCCTTTGTGGAACCCCTGTCCTCCTCCTCCTCCTTCTCCTCCTCCTCTCTCTGCTGCTCTCCCCTAGCCCTCTCCAGGGCCTTGTTTCCATTATCTAAAAGCCCAGGCTGCTATTAGCATTCCTCCATAGGACCGTAATTAGAAGCCTCTGTTAAACCTCAGAGGAAATAAGGTAGAACTGCACATTAAGTCGCTGAAACTGACTAACTCTCCATTTAATGCCTTTATGATTTCGACCCCGCTCCAATCCCTTGTCTCTGCCCCCACCTCCCTTTTTTTTCATTTGGAGTTTCTTTAATCCATTTCTTGCCAGAGACACATTTCTGAGATGGTTGCCTGTCGTCTCGTGAGTAAGTGTGTGGAGAAGCCATAAATCACATCTGTCACGGCTGGCTGGTCAGACGCATCGCGCGTTTCCCACCGAGGAATACTGCCGAGACACTAGTTGGGGCAGGCTCCAGAGATTTCCTCGCCTGGTCGTCGACCGCCAAGACCACGACCCGCCGCTCTGGCCGCCTACCTCAAGAGGACCGTTCCAGGATCAGCGGGGACGGCGGGGATGGCAGAGGACCAAAAAGGTCACAAATCACAAGCTGACTGTAGCTGCAGCAGCAGTCAGGTCCCACGGGGTAAAAGAGTGTATGTGCTAAAGACAGAGAGCATCTAAGCTGTAGGAGGACACAGACACTGATATATAGACACAGGCAAGACAGAGAGGGAGCCAGAGAGAGAAAGAGAGAGAGAGGGACAGAGAGAGAGAGAGAGAGAGAGGGACAGAGAGAGAGAGAGAGACAGGGGAAAAAGAGAAGAGGAGAAGAGGTGGGAACAGTATGGATGACTAGTCAGGAAAGATGTAAAGCCACAGAGGGGGAAATATTAGAAACATCTTTTGAGTCCCTGATGAACATTTGATCGTCTGGGTTTTGTCCATTTTTACAGTTCTCTAATTTCACACTGGTCTGTTCTAATCACATCAAAACCATGTGTCCGTGTTTCCATGCGCCTCCGCTTGGGCAAGGGGCAAGGGGAGCCTGTGAGTCACCCCCACCCACACCCTTGCCACTCCGACCCCCCCACCCCACCCCAACCACACCCCACTCATGCCCACACCCTCCCAATACCACCACCCCCCCTCGCTTCCCCTACCCCCACACCCCCACTCTTGCCACTCCAACCCCCCACACCCCACTCAGCCCCCCCCCCCCCCCACCCCCCCCCCTTATACCCCTTCCGCTCCGTTGCCCCTCCCCCCACACACACACACACCCTCCCCCTCCCACCACCAGAACTCAGCGATGGTAAAGTGACCCTACACCATCTGAGCCGAGGATAAATGCCGTGTGAATAACACTTGATCTTTAAGGTCTGGGCACTGTAAACACTACGCTGGAATGGCAGGGGTGTAAAAGGATACTGCCATCGTTCAGGGGGTGAGGGGTGTGTGTGTGTGTGTGTGGGGGGGGGGTTAGGGAGGTACTCCTACCATTACAGCTTAACTAACATACACTACAAGCATTCACTTGTCTTTCTTCTGGTTGTTAGCTTTTCTTTGCAATGGGAATGTGCTAAAACTTAATCCCCCTTGCTTTTCATTCTTCCAACACAACTGTCAATGGATGCTTTTCACGCTTACACGAAGCTGCCAAGCATTGTTGTAGTAGCAGAGGCCAATACACTCGCTGCCTCAGCCCCCTAAAACCTGATCTGTGCCACGAGACATGGAGGTAGGGGGCAGAAGATCAGTGTGTGGGTCTTTGTATGTTTGTATGCATGTGTGTTTTTGTCTGTGTGTGTGTGCGTGTATGTGTGCGTGCATGCGTGTGTGTGTGCATGTTTGTGAGTGTGTGTGTGTGTGCGTGTGTGTGTGTTTGAAAATATGTGTGTGTGTGTATGTATATGCATGTTTATTTGTGTTTGTGCATGTGTGCGTGTGTGTCTGTCTGTGCGTGTATGTTTGTGCACTTGAAAGTATATGTATGTGTGTGTGTATGTATGTGAATGCCCTTTCCTGGTCTCTCCTCCTTCCTTGTGCAGCACAGGGCAGTGGGGTGGTGGTTTTCGTGAGGCTGAAGCGCACGGGGGGAGAGAGAGAGAATGCCAACCGCAGCCCCCATTTGGGAAAACATCCCAGAGAAAAACCACACCATCATAATAATTCCTTCAATAACAACCCAGCATTACACACAGATCCTTGGACCGCTCTTCAGCCAGCTACTGCAATGCATTAACCGTCTAATCTGCCGAGGCAGAGAGGAGTGGGTAGCGGGGACTGTTTAACAAAAACATTTTTGCTCCTTTTTTATTGCAATGAGAGAGAAAATATGGAATAAGAAAAGCAAAGAAGAAGGGAAATGATACCACTGGTTTTAAATGAAAAAGAAATGGAAAGAATTGGGGTG
>CM050221.1:35650000-35802500 GCA_027475355.1 Coilia nasus
GGAGGAGGCATAAAGTCAAAATATTTAGGGCCACACATCGCTTTGGTTTCTGTGTTCAGTTTTACACTGTGTACATTCGTCACAGTGTACTGGTCAATGCTTTTGTATATGCACGTGTGTCAGCGCATGTGCATGCAGCATATGTGTTGGTTTGTGGCTTCAGTCTATGTGTGAGTGTGTGTGTGTGTGTGTGTGTGTGTGTGCATTAGTGGTGTGTTCAAAATATCGATATGGCAATACATCGTTGCGGGCCTCTTCACGATACATGTATCGTTACAGAGGGGTCAGTATCGATATTTCACATTTATTCATCATTCATTTATCATTCAGCATTCATATTTATTTATTGTCACTCCTTTTTACATTTCTTTGTCCTACATTTACATTTACAGCTGAGAGAAGTGTTTTAAAACCAGATTATGTAGATCAACTGTTGTTCCTAAACAATAACCTACTAATGGTTCCATAAGAAATAGGTTACAATTTTACTGATTCATTGTCATTTGGTTTTGTAAAAGGCAGCTTTATTTTTTACCACTGCTAATGCCAGGTTAAAAGGCAGCTATTTTTGCACTACAGGCTTGTGAAGAAGGCCATGTTTACAGTAAGTTATTTAGTTTTATATTACTATGTTTTTTATATTTAAGTTTTTATATTTAAGTTATTTAGTTTTATCATATTTATTTTTTGATATTTTTCTTATTTTACCTGTATAATTTTCTTACTACTGGCAAGTTCAGTGTGGTGGTGGTAAGTTCAGATGTTAAGTAATTGCACTACAGGCTTTGAATTTAGAAAATGTATTTTTAAATGCCACTGTTTATGAGTTCAAAGGCAGCATTACATTGTAACTGCACTGCAGTCTGGCATTTTTGCTATCCAGCATAATAAAAATATAATTTGGGTATACATAAGAATTGTTTTCTTAAAAAATGTATGTAAAGTAATGTAAAATATTGGGATATGTATTGCCTTGAAGGTCATGTATTAGGATACACATGTATCGCAATACGTATCGTATCGTGACCCCTGTATCATGGTATGTATTGTATCGTGAGGTTGTTGGCAATACCCAGCCCTAGTGTGTATGCGTGTGTGTGTGTGTGTGCGTGTGTGAGCGTGTGTGTGTGTATGCGTGTGTGTGTGTGTGTGTGAGCGTGTGCGATGGACTGTATCCATCACTCTCAACACTGGCAGCCCTGACCAGGTTTCACTAACAGCAGAGACCACCTGATCTCATTCATCACTCTCTGCACTTTTCCCATTACTTTCCATTACTGTCACACACCCCCCCCCCCTCCTTTCTCTCTATCTCTCTTTCTCCCCTCCTTTCTCTCTATCTGCCTTTCTCACGTACACACACAAACATGGAGATGCACACACAAACCCTTATAAAGTCTCTTTCTCTCTCCCATTAGACATACACAAACACATACTCACACAAATATTAGACATTCTCAAACCGACACCCCTCTTCACTGTATACCTGTCTCTCTGCCTCTATCACACAAATATAAAACACATTCACAACCCCCAACCCCACAACACCCCCCACCCACCCCCCACACACACACACACATCTCCCTAAAACCACAGACGCACACAGACAGTAACCCCTCAAGCATGTCCACATGCATATTACCAGACATTCACATAACCTCCAACAACCTTATGGAGCTCAGATGAAAGAAAGCCTGGTTGTGAGGGGAATGTATACAACCTAAATAAGTTGTCCCTGCACCATTCAGCACCTGCATCAGCACCTCAACAGACATGAGAACCAGAGAGCCCTCAAGGTCAAAGATCAGCTTCAAAATCATATGACAGGAAGTCTATCACTGCTAGCATGGCATTTGTGTGTGTGTGTGTGGGTGTGTGTGCGCGCGCACGTGTTCGCACACGTATGTGAATGCTTATGTGCGTAGATATTCAAAAACCCCAATCACCTCGAAATGGGGGATCAGCACGTTTCTAGAGACGAGAGTTGAGGTGCATTCCGGGTTAAAGGTCGCGTCTGCCATCATATGAGATACAGCAGGAAGTCACTGACTCCCAGCGCTGCCTATGGTGAGGGGGGCGTACGTAGGTGGAATGCCCCCTAAGCTCTTTTAAACCGGCCTTTATGCCCGCACTCAGGGCCCTCGCCATACCCAGCGACAAAAATAGAGAGAACTTTATCTGTACTGTCTGGCACACGACATACCTCTACCAACCACCCAACCACCCACTCACTCACTCCCCCACCCACCCACCCACTCACTCACTCACTCACCCCTACCCTCCTCCCTGCGCACCCCCTCTACCCCCAACGCTCGCCCTGTTCGCCCGTTTCTCTCGGTATGTTCTTGTCCTATTCTCCCGTTCCTCCTCTGCATGCGAGTTCTCAAATCACCTCCCAGAAGTGAGGCACTCCGAGCACAGCAGCCCACACTCGCTCCCTCCCTCCCTCTCACGCTTTCTCTTTTATTTACTCTCTCTCTCCCTCCCTCCCTCTCTCCCTCTCTCTCTCTTTCTCTTTCTCTGTCTCTCCCTAGTCATCAGCAGACAACTTCCCATAGATCACTGCATGTGGGAGGGCACCCCATTGGCTGACCGAGGAGCCGTAAAGGATTAGACGCTAGCCGTGGTGATGTATGAGTGTGCACTCACACACACAACTTCCCAAATTACTGGCACATAAAAGAGCGGCGATGATGAGCACTCCCTCCTGCCGGCTGGGCCCCGGCTTCTCAAGGGCCTGAGTAGGTGAGCGAGTGTGTGTGTGTGTGTGTGTGTGTGTGTGTGTGTGTGTGTGTGTGTGTGTGTGTGTGTGTGTATGTGTGTGTGTGTGTGTGTGTGTGTGTGTGCGCGTGTGCATGTGTGTGTGTGCATGTGTGTGTGCATGTCCCCTTGTGTGTGTGTGTGAGAGCCGGGTTCACTCAAGCACACCTCATTCACACAGGCACCTCAGAGGCCTTCTCCCTAAGCAGAATCTGATACATTATGAATATGAAATGGAGCCCTATGCCACAAGCCTGTCTGTTTCTCCGTCGGGAAGAGACGCAGACCACATAACCCTCCACTGCCGCCGCCACCACCACCACCACCCCCCACAGCCACACGACCCCCAACCCACACCACTTCCAAAATAAGTGATTAACACAACAAGCTGAACATACAATAGGCCAAAAAAACAGTCCTATATTTAGAAACGTTAGCCTGTATGTTACGTGAGCACTAGCTGGTGGCATGTAGGAACTTGGTTTCCTGCAAGTTTGATTTGGGCCTCGACACCCACACAGGGCCATGGCAAAGTGGTGGCAGAAATCTTCCACATGGCAAGTCAGCCCTAGCCTGGCTATATGCCCGACTATGCATATCCGCTCAAATATTTTGGCCCTACAGTGGTAGTCTGGGTTTGCTTCCATTGACATGGTTGACTCCGGAAAAATCTTTACCAAGCCAACAAGCAGACAGGGGGAGTGTTCATGAGCCCTGACGTCAACTTTGTGTGCTACATTTGAATTGAAGTGCGTAGACAGGCTTACAGCCAGGCTAAATGCATACACGACCAGACGTTAGCGATTGGGTAAAGGCAGGTGCAATTGTTTTAAACTTTAGCAGAGCTACACCTCTAGGAGACAATTGTTCCTCAATGCAGCACAGCCAGACCCTCTATATACAAAATAAAATGTAGTGGGAGGGTCTGGTTTACCTGGCTAAGTCAGCACTACTAGAAGGTTATCTATTACAAACCACATTTTCTAATTATTATTTTTGCCTATGATCGTGCAATCTAAGGTGCAGTTCTGCATGACCTATTAGATGTTCTTTGTTGTTGCTGCAACCTGCTGCCATGGTTGGGAAGACATGTTGTGCAAGTGGACTTTGTGGGATGAGCAATACAATGCAGCTGATGCAGCACTGCTGAATCCTGATTGGTTAAGGATAGAAAATGTTACACTACAGAGAAGGCCCTTTGTGCATCTTGCTTGCTTGAAACACACAGCATGTACACCACTGCTTAAACATTTTTTTTTTATCCAAGACATGTTGTAAGACTAGGGAGGATCAATAATTTAATCTGTACCACCAAGCACAACCAAGACGTTTGGTGTGTGTGTGTGTGTGTGTGTGTGTGTGTGTGTGTGTGTGTGTGTAGTTTTTAGTGTTAGCTGATGCAGTCAGTTAAATGCACAAAAGATAACACAACCCCCTCATTACCCATACTCTCTGGTGATATGCTCAGGCGTAAAGAAGCGCCACGCTGCCTTAAAATGCTTGGTCAGATTTGCTGTGCTACCAGATTTGCAAGTAATAAGCTTACTACATGCACTGCACTTTGCTTTGTCGTTGTTTTTGGTCTTCGTTATTTGCTTATGAAGTAAGGCTAACTTTTCACTGTGCACTTAAATTGTGACAAATATCATAGCAACACATGTAGCATGCTTAAAATGCTCGAGATTCATTTCTTTCTACATAAATACCTGGTGCTGGGATTTTAGATTTTGGTTCTAATCTGGTACCAACTTACAGTTCTTGCCACACTCACACACACATACACACACACACACACGCACCCACATAAACACAAACACACACACAAACACACCCACACACACACACACACACACACACACACACACACGCACACACACAAACACACAGAGGCCCCCAGAAAAACACACACACACTCACACACACACACACACACACACACAGAGGCACCCACAAAACATACACACATAAACACACACACACACAGTATGTCCCTGTGGGTGCCCTGAGACATGTCTGGGCACGTTTATGGGGGGCTTTGTGGTAGGCTGGGTGACAGCAAGGGGACTGGGCGGCTCAGCCTGTCTGTGTACGAACGAACGGATGGACAAATCGGACGGACCTGGGAGCGGACAGGAAGGGACGGGGGACGGGACGGGGGACGGGACGGGGGACGGGATGGGTCAGGCGAGAGGCTGAGAGCAGCGACTCTCCCTGCGTTCTGATGTCAGCCCTAAAGCACGCTAGCAGATGGAGGAGCAGCAGCAACTGCAGCGAAACTGAGACAGGGGGGAGAGCGTGCCAACCCAACACACACACTTATGCACACAAACACACACACACACACACACACACACACACACACACACACACACACACACACACCCAGATAAATTCAGACCCTTTATTTCACAAACACTGACACTCACAAACCCTGTGATAGCATATAAACACACATATGTATTGGTGCATCCAATGTAACTATTCACATATGAATAACTCAAGTATACCATTTGCAAAACTGCTGTACATATTTATAAATACATCTGTACATTTAAGAAAAATACAATGTCTAGAAAAAAGAAATGTGATATAGCACTAACACTGATATCATACAGCAAGCACACACATTTAAACACACACAGATTACTTCAAGTCCACTAAACACTAAAAATCAGTGGAAATAAAACTGACGAACTACACAAACACAAATACAAACACACACATTCTAAATTTACCCCCCACCCCTACGTGTGTGTGTGTGTATGTGTAGTGTGTGTGTGTGTGTCTGTGTGTGTGCATGCATATGTGTGTGTGTGTGTGTGTGTGTGTGTGTGTGTGTGTGTGTGTGTGTGTGTGTGTGTGTGTGTGTGTGTGTGAGAGTGTGTGTGTGCATGCATGCGTGTGTGTGTGTGTGTGTGTGTGTGTGTTTGTGTGCTACAGGAGGACCCTGCTTTCTCCCTGCACAAAGGGCTCAAAAACAACAGCAGCCGCACTCTCTCCCACACAACAGCTGCACAAACTAGCGTCGCTCCGCGCCCTTCAGCCCCGCTCCTCTGGGGAGCCACGGCAAGGGAGCGAGCGCGCTGCTTCCCCATGAAAGAGGGCTCATTTGTACGGCCCAGGAGTGTGTGTTCACCCGCTCCTGAAATCAGACAGACGGAAGCACCCAAGGGACCACGGCTGCCCTGGCTTTTTCTTCTCTACATCTAAAGGGTGTGTGTGAGAAAGGCAGAGATGGAGAGGGAGAGAGAGAGAGAGGAAGAGAGAGAGAAAGACAGAGAGAGAGAGAGAGAGAGAGAGAGAACGGGGGGCAGAAAGAGACAGAGAGAGAGAGAGGAAAAGAAAGAGAAAGAGAGAGAGAGGGAGAGAGAGAGAGAAAGAGAGAGGAAGAGAGAGAAAGACAGAGAGAAAGAGAGAGACAGACAGAGAGAGAAAGGGGGACAGAAAGAGACAGAGAGAGAGAGAGAGAAAGATGTATTCATGTATTACATTACCCCTGGAGATTTGTTTTGTAAATATATACCCCACTTTTCACACACTTTTGCAAAAGCATACAGTGTTATTGCCATGCCAGTGAAGCTGTTTTGAGCTTTGCGTAAGAGAGGGAGTGACTTGTAGAGAGGGCTGACATGAAGGACATGGGAACAGGAATTAACACCCGGAGGGGCTAAGGCCATTCATACATTGTAGCTAAGGAACTCAAAGCTGTATCCAAACAAACCAAAAAAAATGTAAGTTTTACAGGAAATGTGATCATTGTATTTAGTGTGAAAGACAGGAAAAAGAGAGGGACACAGGGAGAGAGACAGAGAGAGAGAGAGACAGAAGAAGGGAGTGAGAGAAAGAGAGAAGGGAGGAGCAGGGTGCCAGCCAGCTCCTGAGCGATGACGTTCCTGTGTCCGGGACGGAGCACCGGTGCCAGCATGCGAAGGCGAGACTGCTTGGACCGAGAGCCGAAAAACCACAGTGCACTTTGGACCGCAGAATGCGCCGGGGTTACGTTACAGCTTTTAGGAGGTAGCCTCATGCCACGGGGCCTCCGTAAAACTGCCAAAAGCAGCCTGAGGCCCGTTGGACACCACGCGCAACATTGCTCCCAGGCACGCAAGTTCCACACTGCAGCAAGTAGGGCATATTAGCAAGAGAGAAAGAGAGGAAGAGAGAGAAAAGGGCAGTTTGTTTGAGTGTGAGTGTGTGTGGTGTTTGTGTGTGTGTTTGTGTGTGTATGTGTGTGTCTGGGTGTGTCTGAGTGTGTCTGAGTGTGTGTATGTGTGATTGTGTGAGTGTGTGTGTCCATATGTGTGTAGCCATCACAGTATCCATGTGAGTAAGTGTGTGGGTGTGTGTGGGGGAGAGCATGTCTGTGTGTGTGAGAGTGAGTGCATTTTTGTGTGACGTGTGTGTGTGTGTGAATAAGTGCATATGTGTGGTGTGTGTTTGTGTGTGTGTTTCAGAGAGAGAGAGAGATACGAAGGAAAGAGTAAGCAGGGATAAACAGAAAAAGAAAGAATAAAAGAGTGAGGATGAAATAGCTAAAGGAAAGAGTGAGAAACGGGAGAAAGAATAAAAATAAAAGACGTGTGCGGACCGAGGTGGGGATCATTAAGTGTAGCTGAACGACCATGTTTGGTGTGGGTATTAGTGGCAAGTAATGGTTTGGCCACATCAGACGGCCAGTGCGTGTACACAGTTTTCATTGCTATAGTTACAGTCGGCATCTGCCAGCAGGCAAGCAAGGCGATCTAGCGCGCAAGCGTTGGGGCAGCAGAGAGCTTTATTTCCCCCTCGTGCCACACAACGCTCATCTTTCCATGGCGAGCTGTTCTGTTCCAGAGTTTTCCGTCCCATGAACTTTTTGTCAGGGCTCAGTGCATTTGAATAAAAGCCTCTGACAAAGTCCAGGTTTCATTCTTTAGCTTTTTTTTTCCTTTCCTTGTTTTGTAATTCTTTTTGACGCATTTGGCTCTAGACACAGCTATAAATCAGGGGGATACATCCACAAGGAATCCATCCCAGCCCCGGTGAGAAATGCTATTGAACAGGTCAAAACAGAGGGGAGAATGGAGGTGGAGGACCTTCTCACTGAGAACCGACATCCGCCTTTGGGGTATCCTGACACTTCCTGGTTGACCCTTGTGATCTGAGCCTTGAGCCTAACCAGACAAGACATGTTAGACACCTGTACATACAGATTTACCACTTCCCCAATGTGCACTTACACTTACATACCGTAACATCTGGCTTCTTCCCCACATACGTAACATAGTCCATATATTAAGATAACTTCAAACGTGCCAGCTCTAGAAAGGTTCAGTCCTTGTGGTCTGCAAAGCGTCTTGAGACAGTCTTTTTTAACTGACATTAGCCTAAATGAATGAAATAGATTTGCACTGAGCTGGAATGGAAATGTGATGTTGAGCAACTATTGGCGTGAGTGCTCAATACTGAGCCCACCTGAGGAGCTTAACTCCGTAAAGGTCGACTCTCGTCTTCAGCTGAGGTGGTAATGTAGAGGTCCCGACCACGTGGAGATGGCGAGGTGATGATGGGGTAGGAACAGGCTCAGGCTCTCCAAGGACGAGAGGGAGAGCGCCCAAGCCAGCGGGCGGGCGAGAAAAGGTGGCTGGTTCCCAGAAGCCCGTGAGTGCTGGGGGTCGGGTTACATGAGACATGTCCGACCGAGAAGCAGTTTGATTAGCGTGACACCCAGGAGTTTATCTTGAGGCGCGCCATGTTAAAGGTGCAGTACTTGATTTTAAAGTACCAACAGTTAACTCAGTCAGCCGATCAACAACATCACTTCAGCTGCACTAAACAAGCATTTGATTGGCAGTTCTGCTCTCTCTTAAACTCTTTTAAGAGGTTGTCCCTTGCCATCAGTTGAAAGCTATCAGTTTATAAAACCTTAGTTAAAAGCTCAACGCAGATGAAGTTATAGAACAGACAAAGAATAAAATGTCTGTATCCTTCAGGGCAATGCTGTGTGGCCCCTAATCACTACTTGGTTTAACCACAATAATCTGCAGCCATTTTTTTTGTGGAGGTTATTGAATTAATAGCGTACAATCTCTTATGGCAGAAATGCAGTATAAATCAGTTTAAGAGGCTGGTTGTAGCACATGGCTGTGTGTGGGGGGAAAGTGGCACACATGTCTTAGTGGAGCAGAGATTTACGACCTTGTAATGGGACATTACACTGCCTCTTAAGAAATCCCCCAGTGGGGTTTGCAGAAAATTTCTAATCAGCTATATCTGACTGAGCTATTTTTCGATCTTGGAGGGCCCTCGCGAAAGTAACAACTTAATGGCACTTCAGCTTGACGCGAAAACAAATAGTTATGGAGGCCGCCCTGCAATCCCGAGCACAAAAATGGCAAGCCGCCCCCGCCCCCTTCCCCAAGCCCCCCGCCCCCACTTCCAACCCTCAGTGGGAACCCACACCTCTAGCGACGCTCATATCCAAACCACTTCGCAGCGGGTGGCAGGCAGCAAGCCATCCTTTGGGCCTGCATTTCTGAAGCCCCGTGTTCTCCAGCCCACCACTGCAGCAGCGGTGCCTTGTCGCCCCTGGGCACCAGACACGTGGCTCCAGCCCGGGGTGACGACCCTGGAGACGTGGGTGGGTGGAGGATGTGGGCAGGCAAGGCAGAGAACCACCCCACCCCCCACCCCCCACGTATACAAAAAGGGTAAATGGGGTGGAGGGGTAGGAGACGCAGAAAAATGCAACCACAGAAAAACACAATGACTAAGCCTGCCGTGCCACTGTGGAGGGCGAAGTTATGGGGACTGTGGCCAGTGGCAGCAATAGTGGTTGAGCAAGGCTGGCACCCCAATGACCCTTGCACTGATGGGGCGCTCTCTGTCTCTCTCTTTCTCTCTCTCCCTCTCTCTTTCCCTCTCTCCCTCCCTATCTCTCCCCCTCCCTCTTTCCCTCTCTCTCCCTCTTGCTCTCCCACCCTCTCTCTCTCTCTCTTTCCCTCTCTCTCTGTGTCTCTTACCCTCTCTCAGGCAGGGGCGAGTGCAAGGAGACAGCACTGTGCCGGGAAGCTGTCCGTCCAGCCCACCATCCCACCATCAGCCCCAATAAGCATTTTAATCCCACGCCGCAGCTAGTGTTTCAGACAGGTCACGCTACAGCTATGGGACAGGGCACACACATGTGCCAGGATTAAATATCCTGTTTTAATTAGGAAAAATACATACGCTTAGCTGGCTGGTCACATGCTGTCCTTCAATGACGTGTGCATTTTTTCAGGTTTAAATTGAATTGACAAAAAATATTAGTTGACTAAGAATGGGCTAAACTGTAGTGATGCAGTGTAGTAGCCTGTGTGAGTGTATGTGTCTGTGTGTGCGTGTGAGTGAGTGTGTGTGTGTGTGTGTGTGTGTGAGTGTGTGTGTGTGTGTGTGTGTGTGTGTGTGTTCTCGGGAGACGGTGGAAAAGCTCTGCAGTGAGAAACGCGAAACATTTGCTTCTGTCCCCGCTCACCTCTCACTGCATTCCCCTCTGTCCTCCGGCTTCCAAATCCTCTCGCACCCCCCCTTCCCTCACCCAAGAGCTCGACGGCCCCCCCCGGAGCTCCTGTCAGGAGGTCAACAGGTGGGAGGTGGGGGTGCAGTGTGGACGGGCATGTGCTTTCCACCTTTCAATCCATCAGCAGGACTGTAATTAACATGGCTGCCGCCCATAATATCAAGATGCTCCGACATGAACAATTGCGCGGATGCTGTTTTTGGGGTGCAGGGGGTGGGTGGGGGAGTGGGGGTACATTAGGAAGAGTGTGTTTCACTGGGAGAGTGGGGCAGGGTGCTGGGGTGGCGGTCAGAGTGTTTGTGTGTGGGGAGGGGGGGTAAGTTAATGTTTTGAGAAACAGTCTGAGAATGATTTTGGTCTAAAAAGGGCGACTGTAATGAAAAGAGAGACAGATACACATACAGAAAGAGAAAAAGAGACAGACGAAGCAGACAGACAGGGAGAGAGAGAGAGAGAGAGAGAGAGAGAGAGAGAGGCAGAGAGAGAGAGAAAAGGGGGGGAAAGCAAGAGAAAGGAAGGGGGGTCAGTGTGGGGGGTCAGTGTCCGTCTGAGAGGGGCATTCCAGCGATGAGCAGCAGGAGGCCTGTGCTGGGACAAGTGAGCAGCCTCCCGCTGCGGGACAACATTGCAAGGTCACAGCGGCCCTCATTATTCACCCGCCTTATTACACGCCACCAGCAGCAGCAGCAGCAGTGCCGGCATGGGCTACGCTAGGGAGGGGTAGGAGGGAAACTGGAAAAACTGGGGAGGATGCTGAACCCTGACGAGAAAAAAAAAAAAAACATGCTATAGAAAGGCCCCAACTTCCCCACGGTTGCTGCGGTCTAGGCTGCTGGGTAGTCTGACTCATTCAGATATGGGCTAGATGCTGTTCATAAAGTTCTATGGCTGGGGACAAAAAAAAAAAAAAAATTGAATGTGTTATTTTCATGGATCCGTGAGGACCGTGTCGGACCAACTTTTTAAACTAGGACAGACAGTCTAGTGGAGAGGAGAGAGAGGGAATGTAGAGCCTGGGGATGGCAGGCAGCGTGCTAAAAATAGTGACTTCTCATCTCAAGAGTGCAGGTGTGCATGTGGTGGAGGAGAGGATACTGAGTCGGAGAGGTGAGGACGAAGAACCGATGAAGAACCGAACGGAACAGGACAGACAGAACGGGACAGGACAGAACAGGACAGGGCAGCATGGTGGGGCGGAGGCAAGATGGAGAGGAGGATGAAAGGAGGAGAGGTAGAACGGAGGAGGATGACACGCAGAGCAAACGAGAGAGGAACCCCTTTGGCCCTCTGACGTGTGGCACAGCGGGACGACCTGAGCAGCGCCGGCCTTATGAATCTGACCGAGCCTCGCCGTACCAAACTTCAGCACTGTAATCAAGGTCTAGAGTTTCCCTGCCACAAAGGCGGCTGAAATAAATGGAAAGCCATTTTGAAAAGCCAGGCTAATAACTCATACGTCCACACGTACACACACACACACACACACACACACACACACATATATATATATATGTATATATATATATATATGAACACACAGTATGGACTGGCAGACATACAATATCGTGATTTCATGCTGGAAACCCATCAAACCACCAAAAAGGGGGACCGATGAAAAGATGAAAAAATGAAGTGTTGAAAATTAAAAAAAAATAGGAAAAAAGAGGGTGATTTCCATATCATTCTCAAGTGTGGCGGAACGTCTCTGACCAAAGCATGTAAATGCATTAAGCAGGCAGGGGGGACTTATTACTGGCACCAGGGCTGGACTGCGCTATAAGGCCTATGGAGACAGGGTGTGTGTGTATGCGTGTGTGTGTGTGCGTGTGTGTGTGTCTGTGTTTGAGCGCACATGTGTCTGTGTCCATGTGTGCATGTGTGTGTCTGTGTATGTGTGCGCGCATGTGTGTGTGTGTGTGTGTGTGTGTGTGTGTGTGTGTGTGCGTGTTTATGTGTGTTGAGGTGACCAGGAGGATGCAATTAATGTGTGTACATCAAAACATAAAACGTTTTTTTTTTATTCATTTACCCTCAATCTTCCATTATGATAAGTTACCAGGGTTGTGCTTTCCCAGCCGATCTTGAGCAAGAATCTCTGCATAAGTATTGTAGGTATCTCAGACTTAACTAAGTCCTGATAAACTTCACACTAAACTTTACCCTAAGTTTGACTGTCAGCACAAACAGTTGGATCAGTGTGGACCATTAGTCTGTGTCTGTTTGTTCTTGTTAGATGATCAACACAAGCTGTGTAGTCTTATTTAGCATTTTGATGTTTTAAAATCCACATGCTAATTAATTATTGGCATTGTGGTAAAATGTTTTTAAAGTAAGCACTAAATAAACTAATGATTAGAGAACTGTTTTTGAAAACTGTTTGATTCCAGATAGTATGTAAGTCCCGCACATGTGCAGAACGCATAGGTAGTACAGATCAGAAACCGACATGCCAACAACTGCCAACTTTACAATGTTGTTTTTTGTCGGTGTAGTGTGGAAGCAGCGTTAGGCTCCAACATGTCTACTCCATTTGTGGATGATGTTAAATGGCTTCGCACAGAACATCAGATGAGAGATAAAATACGGCACATCAGTGGTGCAAGGGCTTATTCTGTCATTACTGTAGTGAATGAAGTATGTGCTCCCCATTTGTCCTTCTCTAACATGTTGATCCAGTCATCCCACTGGAGGTTTCATCACTGTCAAGGGGGAGATTAGCAATTTGACCTTATCGTTTATCATCTATTCCCATGTGACACTATAGTGTTAAATAAATGGTTAATAAATGACTTTCAGAGTGTATGAATGACATCTGTGTGTGTGTATGTGTGTGTGGGCGTGTGTATTAGCTGGTTGGTGGGGACGCAGAGAAAAATGTGTGTGTGTGTGTGTGTGTGTGTGCATGCATGTGTGTGTATGTGTGTGTGTGTGTGTGTGTGTGTGTGTGTGTGTGTGTGTGTGTGTGTGTGTGTGTGTGTGTGTCTGCATGCGTGTCTGTGTGTGTGTATTAGCTGGTTGGTGGGGATGCAGAGAAAAGCGTGTGTGTGTGTGTGTGTGTGTGAGTGTGTGTGTGTGTGTGTGTGGATGTGAGAGAGAGAGACAGCTCTGAGGTAATGGGCTGAGTAATGATCGTCTGTGCTGGCTGCCATTGGCCGCAGGCCTCCGAGCGATGCTTCCCTCAGCCGCTCAGCCCAGAGTATGTGAACGGTGCAGCAATGACACCCACGAGACAGCGCCACTCCCTCGCACCTTCAGCTGCACTGCGCTCGCTTCACTGACGTCTACCGGCCTACGCACTTCCACTGATTGCTCGTTCGCCTCCTCTCTCCCCATCTCCTCACTTTCGCCCACTGTGTCTCGTACTTTTGCTTTTTTCCTGTGCCTCACATGCTAAGTTACAGTTTTTAAAGTTTGCTTACACACTAAAATGCAAAGTTTCCCACAATTAATGAAACCTAACACTCAAGTAAGAAAACATCGGCTCCCCCCAGATTGTGTCATTAAGTCAGAATGTTACAAAAGTGTTTAGGATTGATTAGCATTGTGTAACTCACTCAAACACAAATAGATCATATGAATCATGTGTGTGCGATTTGGCAACAGAATAGCATTTTTATAAATTAGCGCATAGTTTTGAAAGAAGAATAACATTTTGCAATAGATCTGGGGTGTTCTGTCCATTTGGTGTATGGTTGTCCTAACTGTGTGTAGTGTTTTGACAAAATGGGCCTAGTTTTTTAAATTGAGCTCAAGCAATCGTAAAAAACTGTAAAATCAAAGTTAAAATCTGCTTTTCTCTCCACTTCTTTATTTTACACTCTGCATAAGGACTGACATGTCTAATTTTCAGTTGCCTTCTTTCTCACTCTCACTTGCAATGTCTCCCTTTTAAAAAGAAAAGCTCTTTGTCTGTGCCAGACGGCCATCAGCTAATCCATCTTCACAACTCTTCTCAACTCTTACTTTTCATCTTCATCTTATTACTTTTCAGCCATTCCTTTTAGGCTTCCATACTTTCTTTACACTTTAAAACTGAAGTTTGTCTTCACATCTAATTTCTCCCTCCACCCTCTCCCTCAAGTTCCCCTGCCTCATTAACCCTCCTGCTATCTTTCTCCTGCTGTTTCCATGTGCGCGGTGGGAGTTAATTGGAGACCGGTGGCGATCTGCGTGGCTTTTAGCATACTGGAAACTGTGTTGCTCTAGAAATCATCTGCTGTGTCAGGGGAGCAGGGGAGGTGTGGGGGGCGGGGGTGGGGGGGGTAGTTGGCTTTGTCTGACTCGCTAAGCAAACCTTCTAAAGACAGCCTCCAGACTCTTCGCAGTGCTTAAATGGATGGAGATTAATCGGAGAGAGAGGCTTTGTGCATTGACTGCAGCCAGTAAGTGCCAGCACCAGAAACACCCACTCCAGCTGGTCATCAAAGAGAGAGGGACGAAGGGATCAAAAGTGTGTGTGTGTGTGTGTGTGTGTGTGTGTGTGTGTGTGTGTGTGTGTGTGTGTGTGTGTGTGTGTGTGTGTGTGTGTGTGTGTGTGTGTGTGTGTGTGTGTGACAGAGAGAGAGGGAGAGAGAGAGAGAAAGATAAGGAGGGAAGAGGGAGAGACAAAAAGAGTGGAAGGAGAGAGAAAGGCAAGTGAAAGAGACAGGCAGAAAAAGAGAGACAGGGGGGTAAATAGAGAGATAATAGTGAGAGAGAGACACAAAGAAGGGAGGAGAGAGACAGACAGAGACAGAGAAGGTCGGTAAGAGAGAGACAAGCCCTGTCGATGGTGCTCAACTTGGCTTGTGCAGTAACACCACTGGCACCCCAAAATGGAGGGGGGCAGCTGCAGAACCCAACTCTGGCGGACCCCAACACACCCTCTCCTACCCCCACACCCCAGCGGACAGAAACCACCCCTGCGCTTCACCAGTGAACCCCTTAAGTCCACCACAGACAGTCTTCTGTCCCTGTGCTGCGTGACACGTCCACCCCTGGCTCTGGGCCTGAGCTGAGCAGCACCGCCGAGGTCCTCCAGGGAGCCGCTGGAACCGGCCCGGCTCGGTGACTCAGTCAAAGCACAGGAAGAAACATGGCCCGTCCAATTACGACGCAGATAAATTTTCACTCTGCAGAGGAGTCAGACGGTCCGGCGGGGCCCGACCCTGCTCTCGCTCTCGCTCCGGCCCGGGCCAATCTGTCCTGCAGAGGTTTCCCGGGAGGGTCGGAGAGGATGGGGGGAGTGGTAGTGGTGATGGTGGTAGTGGTGGTGGTTGTGGAGGGGTCGGGGGCGGCCTGTGGTGTTAGAGACGACCGGACGGGTGTTTTCTCACAAGTCCCACTTGCTTCCCTTAGCACAGTCACGCGTTTCGCTTGCTCATTTGGTCAGGGACGACCGCAGGGAGAGGGAGAGCAGAACCCTGACGAGAAACACCACCGAGGAAAAGCAGCTGGGGGAGGCTGGGAGGTGGGAGGGGGTGTTTCAGAGAGCAGGGGGACATTGAAGTGGTTGGGGTTGGGGGGGGGGGGGGGCGGTGTTGGTGGAGGAGTGCGGGAAAAGGGGGAACTGGGTTGCAGAAGAATTTGTTTTACAGTTTGCAGCGTGCGGCCTTGGCAGCTAGTGTGTCTGTGAGACACAAGGGTCCCCCCACAGTACCAGGAAGGACCTGGCATGGTGCCCTCGCAACCAGCTTTCACTCATTATTGCTACAGTCTTCTCTTTCTTTCTTTCTGTCTTACTTTCTGTGTGTGTGTATTCAGGCGCTGCACTGAATGGCTACTTCTTCACTGGTAAGGGCTGGTTGGTGGGCTGGACCCTGCTCACATACATCTCTACAGGCTAAGACACCCCCTGTCAGTCAGGAGAAACAGGGCAGGCAATGGGAGTCGGGTGCACTTTCGGTGAAAAAAGCTACAACTACAGTACTACAAAGACACACACACACACACACACACACACACACACACACACACACACACACACACAGCTGTATCACACAGAAGCAAAAACACAGCACATGCATCAGCACAGTCAAACACACAAGCATATAAGCACAATTACCCCCTAAAGTTACTCACAAAAATATATCATATACATCCTTACTATTTAAAACATATAAACATGCACATATTGGTACACATACACATTGACCCTGAAACGCTGTACAAGTCCATGAAAAATGCACACACACATAGGCACAGGCACTCACTTACACACATACAAACACATGGACAGACGCACATGGATTCGCACTTACACACACACACACACACACACACACACACACACACACACACACACACAGACACACACACAGACACACACTGAGTGTAAACATAACTTCCTCTTGCTGTGTAACTGCTGCACTTTCACACATTTAGAATGATGTGAGAAGAAAAAACAGAATGATCTTCACAGACAAGCCCCTGCAATAATTGGTGTGGGCTTTAGTGCGAAGGGCTTTTATTACAGTGAGGGGGTTACAGCCTCTCCTCTCACCTCCCTCCCTCCCTTTGTACTGGCTGATGTCAACAGCCTGGTAGGTGACGTGTCGTCTCCTCATCTGTCGCACTGTAAATGTCTGTGTTGACTGTTTACGTAAGATCTGACGTGTAAACACAAAAAAGTGTACACACAGACGCACAGCCACACACATACAGGCACAAACACACACACAGACACTTACACATAGGCATACACAGACTAACACACAAACAAACACACAAATGCAAACACACACACACACACACCCAAAACACACACACACTCACCAAACACACACACCCAACACACACCCAACACACACACACACACACACACTCTCTCTCTCAAATACTCTGGCAGGTCCATAGAGACGAGTGAGCAGCAAGTGGACAGTAGGGCCAACAGCCATGGGTGAAGGAGTGGCACTGGGCTGCCTGTCACACTCCTAGGTCATACTTAGTCATTATTTGGCCCGGTCGCCACAGTAGCTCAGGCGGTATGGGCAGATGGGCAGTGATGGACCAATGCGGAGACAGTGGGGACAGAAGAACGAGTACGGGAGAGTACGGGAGAGTACGGGAGAGTACGGGAGAGTGAAATGGAGGCCATGGCGAGAAGGAGTGAAGGAGAAGCAGAAGAGTAGGCGAAACGCAGTGCACAAATGTCTGCATAGTTACAGATGCAGTCTTATCCACAGGACTCCAACAACTGGGAACACATACACTTTTACCCTCTGCCTTGTTCTTGTTCTCTCTCTCTCTCTCTCTCTCTCTCTCTCTCTCTCTCTCTCTCTCTCTCTCTCTCTCTCTCTCTCTCTCTCTCTCTCTCTTTCTGTCTGTCTGTCTGTCTCTCTCTCTCTCTCTCTCTCTCTCTCTCTCTCTCTCTCTCTCTCTCTCACTCACTCACTCTTTCTCACACACACACACACACAAACACACATACACACACATACACACACACACACACACAATCACACACATGCAGTGTATGCATGCCATACAAACTCATACACAAACACACAAAGCAACTGAATGGCCATAAATAACATCTTAGTTGATATAAACGTTCCCTCTGATTTACAAAGGCCGGGATAAAGCTCCATAGTTATGTCTGGTACAAGTCCAAACAAAGCCGAGGTCACTCAGAGAGACACAGAGAAACTGGGCTATTCATTTCCCCTCTGTTTCGCTTGGATGTGCTACTTTTCTTGCGTTTTGCCCCCATCTCCCTAGTATCTTTCTTTCCTTCTCATTCCCCCTCTCTGCCTTTCTCTTTTGTCCCCCCCCCCCCCCCCCCTTCTCTCTTACACTTTCTCTCTTTTGTCTCTCTCTCTCTGTCTTTGTCATTCCTACTCTGTGTGTACCGGAAAATAAATGTGTGTGTGTGTGTGTGTGTGTGTGTGTGTGTGTGTGTGTGTCTGTGGTAGTGGGGCACTACTTTACAAACACCCCAGGCCTCAGACTAACCTACAAACACAAGAGAACTGGAAGGCTATTTCACATAGCAGGGAGGAGAGCTACCACTAGTGTCTAACCCTCATACTGTCTAACCTACCACTACTGTCTAACCCTCATACTGTCTAACCTACCACTACTGTCTAACCCTCATACTGTCTAACCTACCACTACTGTCTAACCCCCATACTGTCTAACCTACCACTACTGTCTAACCCTCATACTGTCTAACCTACCACTACTGTCTAACCCTCATACTGTCTAACCTACCACTAGTGTCTAACCCCCATACTGTCTAACCTACCACTACTGTCTAACCCCCATACTGTCTAGCCTACCACTACTGCCTAACCCTCATAATGCCCCACTCCTCTTTCCCTGGCCTCATATTTGACAACCACCAATATCCATCCATCCATCTATCCATTTATCCATCTATTTATCCATCCATCCATACATCCATGCATGCATCCATGCATCCATCCATCCATTCATCCATTCATCCAATTCTTTTTTCTAACCATTCATCCTGTTTGCTCACTCTCTTATTGTACGACTCTCTCCGTCTCGCTCTCTCTTTCTCTGTTCTCCCTCTCCCTTTCTCAGGCTCCATGCTAAGAATATCCCCAATATCCTCCTCTGCCTTTGTCCCTGGGGTGCACAGCTCTCCCCAGACCTAAGGTAAACACCGGATGATTGTGCTTACTGGTGTCTTAACTGTCCCTGGTAATGAACTGGAGTCAGTAAGGGCTGGCTGGCCGATTTGCTGGCTGTTACTGCTGCTGTGTGGAGTCAGTTAGCCCACGCCCTGTCTAACTATGCCTTTCACATGTCTGGTCACCCTGCCCTCACTTACCTCATGTACACACACACACACAAACATCCATACACAGATACTCAAAACATCTCAGATACTCAGATATCGGAGTATCAAATCACACAAACAAATACTCTAAAAACACACACACACTCACACACACACCCATACAGACACACACACATACACTCACACTTAGAAAGACTCTCTCACATACAGTCATTCCATTACCCATAATCATTTTTTTGTGTATGAATGTTGCACATTAAGCACACAGAACTTACAGCAGTACAACTCACATGGATTACTTGCACTAGATTACATATTAGCATCAAGGGAACAATTCATTTAATATCAAATTATACCAGTCATACTCGAAATCAACTGCCATAACATCTTCTAAGTTACAGAAATGAAATCTGTAGTAATAGTTCTTGTAGTTACATAAATCATTTTGGGTTACATTCTAAAGTTGTTTTATTAACCGCTTGCAAATATATGAAGGCTCAGAGAAATGTGACTTGTCAATGACCAGCAGTCATTCATTTGAACAGGACACAAGTGGGATCCATTCTCCCGCCATCTGCAGCCTGTCACTGGCTCTGGTCTAGGCGGCAGCTACTTGTGGCGCGGATCTGGCCCACACAAGGCCCAGTTATGCTCCATTGGGGCCTAGTCTCTGGACCCCATCTCCAAATTACCAGGTGACAAATACAGCACTTTCAGCCATCAGGTTTGTCAGTTCAGTCCCTCCCTGCACTCTTCTTTGCGTTCAAAGTGCCCACCTATCCACCCACATTCAAGGGTCCTAGTCTCAAGCTTAATCTTAATTAAGCAGCTCAGGCAGCAACTAGGCATCCCAGGCTAAGCCAGTCCCTACAATCACCACCAATCACCTGAGCCCAAGGTAAACTCACTGTCTAGACACACAGGAGCTGCTGAGCTTACTCACGACATGCTTGTGTTTACCCTCCGCCTCCAGCATGGAAGACGGTTATAAGAGTCACTCACGAGTAGGGCTGGGACACAATGTTGATATAAAAAATATATTAAATTGCTGAATGTTTGAAATAACGTATCGAGGCACAGACATAGTGGTGCTTCACAGATGAATGAGCAAATGAATGAATGATTTAAAAAAGGAGGAGTTTTTCCTGCCCCATGCGTTCCAGGGGTATAAGGTTTCCTGATATATTGTTATATAAATAAATGTATGAGGCCGTATCCCAAATGTTCACTTGTTCACTACACAGGGCTTTATATAGGGTGTTAGTTACGTTGTTTTGTCCCCTGCATAGTGTACTATAGAGTTAACAAGTGTACATTTCAAATTCAGCCTTAGTATCACAGAATCCCTCTATTGTCATACCATCATATCACTTACAGCATATCTTGCCAATGTAATATCACAGGTATCCCTGTGATTTCTATCCCTAGTCATTAGCCCGAAGGCAGGGGAACACACCACTACAACTCACTGACATTGTGGGTGGCATGTTAAATCATGAATGTGACATTGTAATGGATCTAGAGAATTTCTACACTTTTGAAGAGATGGATTGAATGTGTTTTGAGTTAACCTGCGAACTTGTGAAAATATGTAGGTCTACAAGAGCACACATACCATTTTCATGAGCACCAGAATGGCAGCATAAGCCACCACTGAAACAGGGTTGGTCAAACAACGGCTCCTTTGAATGAGTCAAATTAGGGGTTTATTTTCTCTCTCTCTCCTCTAAAATGTGACACTGTGTGGACTAACAAAATATACGTTATTTTAACAAAACACACACACGTGCGTGGATGGTCACACTTTCGTGCATGCACGCACACACACACACTCACACTGGCCCACATGTGCGGATGCACGCACACACACATGCACACACACACACACACACGCGCGCATACATACACACACACATAAACACAGTTTAAATGCTAGTCAGAGTGTGACAGGGACATTGGTGCCCTGGCCAGCACACCTGTGTTCGACCCACTACTGTCACTGGCCTCCGTCAGTAATTGGCTGAAACTGCAGTTCTTCGCGTCACCGAGACCGTACAGGCGAAACCTGGCACAAAGTAAACACGTGCAAATCCTAACCCTGCAATAGTGTGATGACAAAAATAAACAGACCCCACATCTCAGGTTTAAGAGGGCTACTCTGGGAACGATTAAGACTCCCCCTGGTCTCCCCACCTAGCCAAAAGCTTGGTATCAACACTCCTTAATGGGTTGAGACATATTACGCATTATATGATTGCTTTTGCTATTCCCGCTTGGCCCTTCGAGCTTGTGGCACACTGTGTGCATTTACAGTTATGAATGAAAGGCTATTGACTATTTGGTGGTAATAAATTGTTGGTTCTTTAGACTGCTGATAGGCTGTGGGACTATGAGAGAAAGCATCAGAGGCACTTAATAGGTCAGTGAGTAACAGCAGCGTGTAACTTATAATAGCCTACTGTTTTAGTGTGTGTATATAGTGTGTGTGTATGCTTGTGTGTATGTGGGACTGTAGGTGTGTGAGGATACATCCCAGTCGCTCTTTCCCACTTGTATGTGTGTGTATGTGTGTGTGTGGGTATGTGTGTGTGTGTGTGTGTGTGTGTGTGTGAGTGTTTGTGAGTGTGTGTGATTGTTGGCCTTTATGTGAGTGTTTGCTTCTTTGTGGGTGTGTGCCTTTGTGGGTGTGTAAGTGTGTCCTTGCATGCCTGCATGCATTTGTGTCTCCCTCTGTCTCTGTGTCTGTGTGCGTGTGTCCATCATGATGACAATAAAACCAAAGACTTTTTATCATGTCAAGCCCAAGTAACCTTGGCGTAAGTTCAAACCATAACATTTAAATGATTCCACGTCGCTGAAATGATTCCCTCTGACCTTTAAACGCCTTCCTTAGATTCCAGAAGGACTCGACTGGTGATGAGAGGTCCTCACAAAGAGGTCTGCGTGGCATACACACACCAGTCGGCCTGATATTCCTTTATTTGGGGCTTCATAAACGGAATAGTTATGAGGTCTGTCATCCAGACAATGCCATGTTTGGAGTGAGCCCTGCCTGCAGTGTTTGCACTGTGTCCATGGCTACTTAAAGTCAATTGTCTCAAAGGTATTTATGAGAGCGGGTATGGAGTATTTTATTTCAAAACTTTTAACTTGTAATATAAAAAAAATTACGCATTCTTATACCAACAGTTACAAGGATTTAAAACTAGGGGGAAACCACAAATTATTTTGTGGAACCTTTTAAAAAGGCAGATGCCAACAAATTCCTATTTGGACGAAATTCATGAAATCCAAAACCTTAGTTCATTAATTCTTCCATGTGCTTCTTGCTAGCACTGAGCAGGGAGCCAAGCCAAGGCGGCCAAACACCTACTAATCTCCAAACATGTCAAACAAGGGCATTTCATCCCCCCCCCCAAATGAGAATATGGATGTAGTTTTAATCATCGTAATGAAAGAAAGCCATTAATCCAAATCCCTTTAACATACAAGTCTGTCCCACACGACAGCCTATGTAATGCAGAAACCATGACAAGAATGACGAAACAAAGAAACAAGAAGGGGTTGCCAGGTCTTGTTAGAGAGCTTTATGGGGGATACGCAAGGGATCCCCCGCTTTCTGTGTGCAAGGGAAAGAAAGAAAGCGCATGGTGTGACGGGGAAAAACAAAAGCTCGAGTTGCCATCACGGCACTCTTCTTCACGTCCGGCATTCACCGACCGTGCCACGTGAGGGAGTGACATAGGATGTGGTACCACCACCGCTGTCTATTCTCCCCGCTTGTTCCGCCGGGGCGATTCAAATGTAAAAAAGCATCTCCACGGCTACAGGAGTGTGGGCAGGGCCCTCATCTCCACGGCTACCAGAGCGCAGGCAACAGCAGGGCCCCTCCTCGGGTGCTCACGGCCACCCTTTCTCTTCTTTCCTTTTATTTTCCCCAAAACTTTTTGGGCTCCTTTATCTTGCATATTGCTCAAATTTGAATATGAGTATGAGGGAGAAAGGGGGAGGAATGACAGCAATAGAGAGTGCGATAGAATAAATGAAAGGGATAGATGCAGATAGAGGGAAAGAAAGAGAAAGAGAAAGAGAGAGCAAACGAGAGAGAGAAAGAGAGATGACAGAGTGTACTGGCGTGAGAGAGAGGGTGTGAGAGGCGAGAAAAGGCTGAGACAGAGAGTTTTGTCTTACAGGCAGGCATTGCGGCATGTTCTCTTTAGATCACAGAGATGCAAGAGGGCTATGTATCAAAGTACCTTTTGTTGTCTTTGGTCGGAATAAAATATTCAGCTGGATGCTTGCCATCACATCCAATGCATTCTTTTCAAGTCAAGGGTACACAAATCTGGTTATGGTGTTGATGCATCAGTTTGAAACGAAATTAGATTAGTTCTGATCACAGTGATGAACAATGGCGGCGCTCTCTCCTATGGGTGGTAGGTATCTGATGCTAATCAGATAATCCCTTCGTTTTAGCATCAATCTTCATTCACCCTCGCCAAGGTCTGGTGGGCCTCAATACCCTGACAGAAAAGCCTGAAAACAATCACGGGATTCTGCCTCTTTTTTTTTTCCTCAAAGCAAGCCAAAGCTAACAGAGGAGCCGAGAGAGGAAGCTCTTGAATCCCCCACAAAAGTCATATTCATTTTACTTGGCGTCACTGTTGCAATGTAAACGAATAATAATGTGTGAGTGGCAAATGCATTCAGCAACAATTGCACAGATTAGCCGCACATTCTGCCAACAGTGGTGTTATTCTGACTAGCCTGTAAAGCTGGTACAATTTCCCCCAATGGAGTAACATGTGAGGGTTTTCTGACCCTGTCGGATTTCTGTGGAAACAAGAGACTTGTATCTTTACTGGCTACCGCAGTGGAATGTACAATCAACAGAGGAGCTCTTATGCATGCAAATTGTATTAAATTCCATTTTAAATTTGACTGAACAAATGGAAAAAAAACGAGAATCAATCCACATAGCCTAATAGCATTTACCATGAAACTAATCACAAACAACCGCTCTGGCAACCGCAATCATAATATTCTGAGGCTACATGCAGAGATTGATCTTGTAAAGGGAATCTGTTGATGTAATTTAAAATGATCTCGGAAATCAAATGACATTTCAGTGACCAGTCATGCAGTGAGCCTCAGGGCTTCGGCTGGCGATACGCCTCACCATTTGGCCCAGTAAAAAAAACCCTCAGGAAGAGGAGGGCGGGGGTAAAGCTACACGCTGAACTCCAATGCAACAGATCAAACTGTGGCTAAACAGACAAACTTCCTCCATAAAAACCACAGCCTAGTCCTCAGAGCATGCACCCCACCCCTCTCAACCTATCCACAAGTAGCCAAACCAAACAGAAGCTGGATAGGCTTACCACACGGGCCAAATCTGCCCAGGCCTGCCAACCAATAACCAGCTACAGACTATAGCAGTGGGATGTTTAGAGCTGGATATGCTGCATGCCAGCACTCTGCCAGGAAAAGTTCAATATTGCTGATAATGGCGGCTACCGCTGAGGCTCGTGTGCCATGTCTCAAAAGGCAAATGTTCAGCAATGGCAATAGCTCAAAGCCAACCTCTCATCTCAAGTTTTAAGAACCTTAAACCTCTTATCTGCACTCACCACCATCTTACAGATCATATCCCCTTCCAATACTGCTTATCTCAACCAAGCATCTAGTCAAAATAATATCAGGAATGTGGCTGTAGGCCTCGCATTTAGTGTATCAGTCTCGCCACAATGAGAACCCTTGAAGTATCTTGCCATCCTAAACTACAAATGTGTCTCACTGTCATATTTTGTCTATCTCTCTGAAAGCATCTAGTCAAAACTAGCTTCATTAATATACTGAGGTTAGTGGATAATGTCAAGAATAGGGTTGCAGGCCTTGTATTTGTGCATCAGTCAAACTGCAGTAAGTCTCACTGAAGTATATTCCTATCAAGTAATATAAATGTGTGTTACGGACGTATCTTGTCTTTCTCTCTGAGAGAAAGCCAAGATTTTGACATTCTTGTTACAAAACTTGCTTGCAAAAAAAACACACACACACACACCCACACACACAAAATAAAAAACAAAACAAAATCGCACACTTTCTCATTCCTCTGCCCAGCGCCTGTCCTCTTTACCTTGGAAGGCTGTGGCGTGACCAAGCAGCAGGTAGTTGAGCTCAAAGCTGTAGGATCGGATGTTCTGTACCGTCTCCCTCCGCACGGCCACCTGGTAGCTCTCCTCCATCTTACGGGTGCAGCAGGAAGGGCCCTGGTGTTTGCACACCAGCAGGTCCACATCTGGACAGAGAGAGAGAGAGGGAGACAGAGACAGAAAGAGAGAGGGAGAGCAAGAGAGGGTGAGGGAGAGGGCAGAGACAGAGAGAGAGGGAGGGAGAGAGAGAAAGAGAGAGAGGAAGAGGGCAAGAAAGACAGAGACAGGGTGAGAGAGAGAGAGAGAGAGAGAGAGAGAGAGAGACAGAGAGGGTGAGGGAGAGGGCAGAGACAGAGAGAGAGAGGGCGGGAGAGAGAGAAAGAAAGAGAGGAAGAGGGCAATAAAGACAGAGACAGAGAAAGAGAGAGAGAGAGAGAGAGAGAGAGAGAGAGAGAGAGAGAGAGAGAGGAGATGAATCAAAAGATCAATCAGTTGAGAGTTTTGGTAACTGGACAGTTAAACCCACAGGCTTGGCCCTGAAAACAGAGACAGAGGAAGCTCAAAAGGGAATTCACATACACAAACTGAGAAAAGGGTCCGTGCTCTAGCACTACACCCACACACACACACACTCACACAGTTGTATACACTATCACACACACTGAAATACACACTGACTCACACACACAGTCATATACACAAAGTTGTATACACTCTCACACACTAATATACACACTAACTGTCACTCACATACACATACACACTTGTATGCACACTTACACAAGCTAACACACAGAAATGCACACACACACACACACACACACACACACACACACACACACACACACATTAGGCAAACATACTACAATACAAACATCATAAGACCTCTTTAAACCACCTCAGCCTGTTAGCCATAACAGTCTCATCCGCATCCACGGCGAGGCCATTATCTAACAATCCTGGACTTCGCATCAGCGCTCGGGCCCAAATAAAGACCTCATCGTGACGATGTGACACTCGCCTCCCCTCGCCACCCTCGTCCCTCCTCCTCTTTTTGGGGACATCACCAATGCGGAGGTGACATCATGGCTGCCCATAATTAGCCAGGCTGCTATTGAAGCTCCCCGGGCAGGACTAGACGAGCGGCCCCTGGCTCACTCCACTCTACCTCAGGAGGGCCATTCATGGTGCCAAAGGGGGTCGGGGGGGGGGGGGTCTGCTATTAAAACCTGTGATGCACGCATCTCCAAAATCTCTCTGTCACCTCATTCCCTTTCTGTTACTCTCCACCACTGTCTTTTTCATTCTCATTTTCTCATGGTTTCTTTTTTGTATTACTCATTCTGACTCCCAGACTTAGAGACTGTGGCGTGGCCTGGCTGGCTGGCTGGCTGGCAATGAGCACAGAAGTAGTTTATGTTTCTCTCTGGCCCTTGTTTTACTGCCAGTTTCCTCCCTCTTGATGTCTTTCTATCTCATTCAGTCTCTATTTTCACTACCCACATCGTCCACCTTCCCAAAGAGACTGCTGCCCCCTTTTCCTAATCCGTCCCAGAAGCACAATAGGGTCAGTTGCTCTCTGTCTCTCTCTCCCTTTCTCTCTCACTAGTTCTCTGGGAGCGCTGTACTGGTGTCTCTTAATTACGCTCCCAACACTACCCCGACACCCCCCCCCCACACCCCCGCCCACCCCCTCACCATAAGCACCAGCTGCTCTCATCCCCGTGGTATGAAGTCATGGCTGACCTCTGTTCCCCACCCGCGCTCTCCTGGCTGGCTTCAGCCCTCCACTTTATCTCCGGTGTGAAACTAATACGCAGGGACACGCCGTGGAATCCAGCACGCTGGCCTCTCCAGCCCTGCGCCTGGCGTGGAGCAGGGACCGGGGACATGGAGGTTGGGGGGCGGGGGGGGGTGGTGGGGGTGATCCAGACAAAAGACTTTGGCTCAGCAGCCTGCTAAGGTTGACAGGATCGGGCGAGAATATTCCAGAACAGCGGCCAGGCAGTTAGGGCTTGAGCCAGTGCCCGGTTTGGGGTGCAAGGCCTGCTGTTGGTTGATATGTTGTGGTTGGGGTCAGCTATCGGGAGCAAGTAACACGCAACCCAGGTGAGGTGGCCTCAGTTAGCCCAAGAGGAGTCTTTACAGCCTACATCAGAAACTGAAACACTGTCAACACAATAAAATGTTTACTTCATTACCTGTGTTAGGGGGACAGAGCAAGAGGCATACTGATAATACATCCAAAAGCCCTAAAGAGAAGAATGGGAAGGCTTCTTATTAAGATAACAGGCATTCAAAGCATGGAATTACAAACACTCTGAACAGGCCTGTGGCAATGTTACAGAGCCTCAAATGATTATGAAATGATGAAATGACATAAAATAATGTTTTTTTTTCATTGCTCCATGACAAATCAGAGCATTCCTGAAAGTGTTAAATCTGAGAAGAGTAGACTGAGTAGACTGTCACTCACCCTTTCAGTAGCTCTATCTGCAGATATAAGACCATACGACTACACTGATGGGGCTGTAATGTCTGCAAATGCTGTCATGCCAGTACATGGCAATATGTCATTTGTGTTTTATTACTGTGGCAAAAGCATATAAAAGCAATAAAAAAGTAACAGCAGTCCTAAATACTTTCCAAATGTCTTTTGGAAGACCTCTGTAGCAAATATTTAAGATTTAAAGTGTGTCTCATCAGGTTGAAACCTCATTAACAATATCGGATCTCACACTTAACACTATTCAGGACATTCTATTTTGCTCTGCACAATTTAGAATAAGTATTTTCCCAACCATAGTAATCTGACCTTTACAAGCAGTAGTGTCTAGTCTCTTCACTGCCAGTGTTATGTTTGCAGCAGCATTTTGTGACAGCAGTTAGGTAGGTAGCTAATCACTGATACACAGATACATTTACCCAATGGTAAACCTCTAATCTATATATCTTACCTCCACAATCTCCTGTCTCAGTGTGGATACCACTGAGTGTGAAACACAGTATAGAATTGCAGACACCCATCAGGCCTAATGTAATTTGAAAGAGACTCCAGCAATTTCTCTCTGTCTCTCTCTCTCCCTCTCTGTGGGTATATGTTTGTGTTCTGTGTGTATGTGTGTGTGTGTGTGCGTGAGGGTGTGTTTAAATGCATGTGTGTATGTATGATGTTGTGAGTGTAAATGTTTGTGTCTGAATGTGTCTTGTGGGTGAGTATATGTGTGCATGTGCGTGCGTGCGTGCGCACGTGCGTGCGTGCGCGCGTGCGTGCGTGCGTGCGTGCGTGCGTGCGTGCGTGCGTGCGCGCGCGTGCGTGCGTGCATGCGTGCATCTCTAAGCTTAAGACTAATTCCCAAAGGCATGGCTCAATTAGAGCTCGATGGGGTACGGCTATGGTTCTGCCTCAGTAGACACTCACACAGCCTCTCAGACCCTCTCAAGCCCCGTCTTTCTGATGTCTCTCAGGTGACAAATACCTCCTGATTAATTGGGCGAATTAAGTAGACACTCTGGTGCAATCAGAAGCCTCCTTGCTGGCACCATCCTCCTGCCCTCATTACTAACTGAGGTCAAGTACTCACTTTCTGTAGTTTTGGAAAAGATTTAAAAAAACAACAACAACGAAATAAAAATAAAACTGTGTACAGGATGCAAGCCAAACTAACTCCATTGCCGTAAAATGCTCCTTGGTCAATAAGGAATCTCAGTAATGCTGTGATTTTTTTTTTTTGGTTGTTTTTTTTTTTTTTTTGGTCAGTGTTTTTGCAGACAGGGGACAGTAATTTCCTGATGTTGCTTTTTTTCTCCGGGCAGGAATAATTTTCTGGGAACGGGGAGTGCAGCAATTAATGCAACGGAGGATTCTCAGGCACTCCGCTCGCTCTCCCACACCAGGAAGCAATATTCACTTTGATGTTACCCCATGCACCTAAACTGACAGGGTATTTACTCTATATAGATTTTTTTGCAGGCACTTGGGAGGTATCCTGCTGAAAGAAAATATCTTCTTCACCACATATTTGCTCTTTGGGGAGTTTATAAGGGGAGCCTTGGTGAAGTACCTACAATATTCAAGCATTTTCAGGAGGAACACTGTTTTTTTTTTTACTTTTCAAACCTTCAAGGCTGTGTGGTGTGAAGGGTAAACTTGTGCATTGATAGGGAGCCAAACAGAGTGGGCAGGGGGATGGGATAGGAGGGCTTGACCTGTTTTGAAAGGTGTTGACGTGTGTGAGAGGGCCCACTGCACCTCACCACAACACACAGCTGTCTCATCAAACCAGTCCTTACTTGCAGACTCAGAATAATTTGACCTAGACTCAACAGGGTACACAGTAGTACACACACACACACACGAAAAACAAAAACAAAAAATCACAACACCTGCATATCTAAACTACAGAGTTTCATACACTACGTTGGAATCGTCCAAGAAGAGCGTGTTTGCTCTATCAAAACATATCGCTGTGTTAGTGCTACAGCAACAAGTATCAGATTCACGAAAAAGGTCAACTGCCTTAGCTGGATGGTGCTGTGTCACCGCCAGCACTCAACTAGGTACACAAATGTGACTCACAGACAAATAGAGCAATTTGCAGACCTGCCCATTTGACTGAGCCTAGTAGTCGCTCATGAGATGAAAATCGAAAGTGAGCCGAAATGTCATCAGAACAAATTGCGCACATTTTTGTAAACTCACTCACAGGGTGTTTGCAGTAATGTTAATAGCTTGAGAATGAGGGGTGGAGAGGAGAGGAGAGGAGAGGAGAGGAGAGGAGAGGAGAGGAGAGGAGAGGAGAGGAGAGGAGAGGAGAGGAGAGGAGAGGAGAGGAGAGGAGAGGAGAGGAGAGGAGAGGAGAGGCACAGGGAGATGGAGAGGAAAATGAAGAAGGAGAGGGAGAGAGGAAGACAGAGAGAAGGAGAGAGGAAGAGATAGAGGGAGAAAGAGAGATGGAAACAAGGAGAGAAAAGGAGAGGCAGAGGAAGCTTTCCAGTTTGTTAAACACACTGAGTTGTTCCAGCTACATGAGGGAAAGAGGGTTTGACATGCAAGTAAACCCGAGCAAAGTCTGCCTCAAATCCAATAAAAGAGGCCTTGATGTGGAGTCAGACACATAAGAAGACTGAACAAAGACTGCAATCATACTGGTGGGAACGTGAGGAGAGAAGAAGCAGACCAAGAGCAGTGGGTTGACAATCTGAAATCTACTGAAAGATCTCTGACTCGTTGGCAGAGCCCGATAACACAGTTCCTACCACTGTGCCAATTCAATATTGGTCTTCGGGCTGTGTTTATTGAAGTTATAGAAGAGGGCCCACAAGATGTTAAGGTAGAAAATGACGTGCAACAGGCACAGCCAGAAACAGCGCAAGGAGAGTTATGGGGCAAGCGGTGTACTTTCTTCATCTGCCAGAGATTGACTGCGTCTGCCGTATGAATGCACCAACTGTGCTACTCATCAAAGGACATTAACAACTTTGAGCTCATGCCAAATCTCTTTGATGTTTCCCTTAGCCAAGTGTGGATGTGGTAAAGCGACGAAAAAGAAAGAAATGAAATTAAAACATCCACACAAAGTCAGAGTGAAGTTATAGCATTTTTCACTTTCAACACCCTGCTTAACCCTCTTTAAAGCTGACCATCTGAACTGGCAGCTCCACTGTGGTCTATTTGCAGGACTGGATATAATACTCTGGTAGATAATAAGCAGGCCCGCAGTTTATGGTTCAGTAGCAGCCTATCAAAGAAAGACCATCAATAAGTTATCCTAATATGCTTTGCTTGGCAAGCTGCCAGGACAGAAGTGCTTCTGCAGCTTAAAAACAACAAAAATCTGTGGATATGCAATTTTATTATTTTTCTGATCACCTAAAACTCTCCCTCGACACTTTCTGCAAACTGGCGGCAGGACAAGCCATAATCCTCATTATCTCCAGAGAGCAGGAAGAGAAAAAAAATGAGGAGAAATAACTCTTTTGCATGTATAAGCAGGAAAGACTCCAAGCCAAGAGGTTTTTCAATATATGTGCAGCACTTCGCCATATGATAATTGCAAGGAGATGGGTGGGACTGACTCACTTAAAACCTGCCGAGATCACCAATCACTCAGTCAATTTGTTGCTTCTATAGTAATTTATATGCTTCATTACTTGCTTGCTTACTTACTTACACTATGGTCTTTAATCGCTAATTAACGTGTTCTAAACCCTGCTATATTCCAATGGAAGCAGAGATATGACAACTTATAAACAAATCCCATGGCAGAGGGAGGGAAAGCAAAAACAACATTTATAGGGACGTCAAAGTGGGCTGCATCTACAGGCAGCCGGAGTCACAGCAGCGGAGGACAAGCTTTCCCGCTCCAAGCGGCCTGAAACACTACCGCATGCCACAGATTCCCCCGTGCAGAGTCTCTTGCCATCTTCTCCTCCATGACCACATACTGACAAAACTCAGTTTTGCTTCCAGACAGTCAGCTGCTGCATAGCCAGTGTTTTATTGGATGCAGTAAAATAAAGCATGTCAGAACACGAGGGCAGGTCTCTCCTCAGGACCACGCCACCCTGTTCCCGAAATTCACGCTGCATCCTCTGCCTCCCAAACCACAGGGATGCTGTCTCCTGGGCAACCACATACAAAACAGTGTGTGTGGTTATGGTTTGAAGAGCCTTGAGGGTATGTTTTTAGTGATTATTGGTTGTCAACTATCTCTGCCCCTGACCATCACAAAGTGTAAGTCAATGAAAAAACTGCACCTATATGAAGTTATTTACTAAAACAATGGCTTTTAAATCGATGGGTTCCATTCTATGTATGTACAAAAGCAGTCTTGCTCTCAGGCTATTGATATGGTTTCTGTGCACAGGTGCAGAAGGGAAAGCATTATTACAACCTATTCCCCTGGCACTGCGTCCCTTTGTTGTTATGGAGATAATGGGGTGGTGAAGCATGGGGTTTGATTCCATGATTAGGAATTGCACTGTTTTCCCCTCCACTATACAAATAAATTCACCGACAAGTAAACAAACAGCGACTTCTGCACATGGCATGGCATGTTGCGCTGGATACATTTCCACATTTAACGCACGTGTTTGTAACAACAGCTGCCTTGACAGGTGTCACAACGTCCGCACATACTCAAGTTCGTGATGGGACGTTGTTGGTGTTACGTCCTCGGTTGTTCCGGCACCACAGTGTGCCACAGACAACGAGTATTTCTAGTCGGTGAGGTCACCGGCTATCTTTTTAGCATCGTACCGTCGCGTACCCCTCGGCGCTGAGTCATATGTCATAGCAGTAGAGGTGTCGGTTAGTTCTGTCTCTTCAGGACTCGCGCTCAAAGTACAAGAAACTTCCCACAGCGATAGTGACCAAGTCAACGCGTTCCTTGTTTCACCTTAAATCACGTATCCGTCACAGTCTTCAATCATCGAGTGAGTTTGAAGACATAATTTAGCATGCTGCTGGAATAAGCAGTGATCTTGTGGCTATGCAGATAAACTGGTCGGTTTCACACAAACTAAAGAAGGCTTCATCCTGCCTCTCTGATTTGGTTCATGGACTGCATGTGCGTGTAACCCCAACCTTTGCCGACCAAATGGAAAAAACGAAGTAGCCTAACACCTGTTCATTGGGTACATGCAAGACCAGGCTGCACCCACTCCACAAAAGCTGTCATGGACCATATTATACAACGCCAGTAGTGCTGATGACATTGCTGGCTTTGGCGACCCAAAACTAAGATTAATATCAACTCTAAATTATATTATTACAATTAACCGTTTCACTGCAACAACATTCACACCGGTGTTATTAAAGAGGTTTCCACGTTGTTTTCCTGTACTGTCACTGACCTGTTCCAGGTATTTCAGGTACCCATTTCAGCGGTCCAATCTGTCGCACCTGGAAAGCCGTTTTAACTTCATGACAGCTGTGACATCTTACACGAGGAGTCTCTATCGTCAGAGACACTACCAGAATAATCCACCAGAAGTTAACGCGTGTGAACAATCCTCGGGACATTGCAGCATCTCAAGTGTGATATCCGTGCGCTGTGATAATTTTTGTTGATGCCACAAGAAAGAAAAAAGTGAACAGTGAACAGAAAGCTGTACAAATGCTGGGGGCAGAAATCACAACAGAAATGCACGGCTTGATATAGCAGGTCCGTTACACTCCTACATTCTCCGCGGAGTTTTTTGCACTGGACATTCTCAATCTAGCGGTAGAGTCCTATCGGGACTGAGCGATCATGAACTGTAGTGTAGCGCTATCAGGCACTCGGTGCGAAGACGTAGCCACACATGCTTGCTTGCGCTTTCTCTCTCTCCTCCTTCTGGCACCCTTTCTCTCCCTCACACACACACGCACCCGCGCGCATAAACACACACACACACACACACACACACACACACACACACACACACACCCACACACAAATGTTTGAACGTGTTTAGACATACGTGAACTGTAAGTTATACCTGTCACAAATGCAAGTGGGTGAAATTAAGCCATTCAAAAATACCTGTATGTCTCGCCGAAATGATAACTTAAAAGAAAATACCCAAGTGTTTCGTCACTATGTAATGATCAAAATGGGTGCTGTCTACGACAGGTTCTTTATCTACACGTAAAGATCTGACATGCGAAATGTCATAGCTCTGACCCAATAGGGAGTGGGACTAGGAGAGACTTAATAATTCTTATGGAAGATGATTTGCCAGGCCCAATAACTTATCCAACACCACAGACAGCAAGCACATAAATGGTGTATCTTACCCATCTTGATATCTTACATCTACACCTGTTATTTTATTTATTTTCTATTACGATTGGTTATAGTGTGCTGTATGTACTAAAAGTATTAAAGACCATGTGTCTTTATTTTTAAATAGAAAGGAACACTTTAATGTGTGGCATCTGATTACCAGAGTAGAATGAAGTAATGGGCCAATAGGATGACTGAAACAGCCACACAGTCACTGGCAGGCAGTTTCACTTCTGCCCTCTGCTGGACGCATGGCGTGGGAATAAAACTGCAGTTCATGTGTGACTGCCTGTCTCGTTTTTAAGCACAATGGGAATTTCAGTCAGTGCAAAAGTTGTACACAAATATAGATAACTGTAATTAGCAGTTACATTTACATTTTGGAATAAAAATAACAGATGAATATATGTGATTGATTTCAGCAACCCAGTTGAAAACCCAGGCAGATTATTACACAAATGTCAGAGAGAACTGGTTTTAATTTAATTTGTTAAATTACTTTTATTACATTACATTTATTTATTAAAATTAAATAATTTTAGAACAAGTTAATCAAACATTTTACTTCTCTTTTCTGTGTTACATTTACATTTTCAATGGCTTTAAAGGAATACGCCACCTCCAGATGAAACTGAGTCTGTCCCCGCAGTCCCTAGAGTTGGATAAGTGGGCAGAAGCGTTTTCTAGCAGACCCAGCCATTGTCCAAATCTGGCAGCACTGATCTTATCTGAGCTTAGCATAGTCGCTGTAATCTAGTGTTGCCAACTAGCACACTGTGGCAAAAGTGAATCACTCAAATATATTTGTAATTACTTGTCGTGACTTATGCATTTAGATCGAGTACAAATGACAATGCAAATTAACATGAAGAGATTGACCAAGCAGCATTTAGATGGGGGACTGTATTCCACGGAAGCACAAGCGAACACTCTCATTGCCTACCAGTAACAACTCCACGTTTGTGTGTTGACGGAAGTCGGAGATGGGGGTTTCCAGGTGCTGTGCCTTTAGTCCCCCATCTAACTGCCGCTTCGTCAATCCACGCACACACACACACACACACACACACACACACACACACACTGTGCACCACACTGCAAACAAGGTCACTCACTGTACACAAGCACAAGACTACAACTGTCCCCTGGTAGCCTGGCAAACCAGCCCCTCGTACTTCATGTCATTTTGTACAGAGGGTCTGGACCAGACACCGTCAGAAACAATTTCTTCCTGGAGGTGTGGACTCTGCTGAAGTTTAAGTGGTCGTCACGTATGCAATTAGCCTACCTACGCACTACAATTCAAATGTAGCACACAAGGCCAACATCATGGCTCACGAACACACCCTCTGTTTGCTGATTGGATCGGTCTTGCTGGGGCCGACTACATGATCCTCAAGAGATTCCGGTCCAGACCCTCTGTACACCATGAAATTAAGTACGAGGGGGCGGGTTTACCAGGCTAGTCCCCTGGGGCAGCACGGATATTCTTACAAATTTATAAGGCCTAGGAAATGTGGGCTACATTTACACTATCACAACACAGGTTTGTGTACAGGATGTGTAACATTTTGAGTGTGTGAAACCTTGTAGGATTAACATTTTGTAAGTTTCCCCTAGGGGGTGCTGATGGGATACCCTTCAGAATCTTTTTATAATCTTCTGTGCTGCCTGTCACATGCCTGTCAGGCAGCAGAGTTTTGAACATATTGCAGTTTGTGAAGGACAGTGGAGGGGAGACCATACAAAATGCTATCGCAGTAGTTGAGTCTGGAGGTGATAAACGAGTGGATTAGTGTTTCTGCAGCTGAGAAAGAAAGAGTGGGTTGAGGCGTGCTATGTTGTGGAGGTGGAAGAAGGATGTTTTGATGGCAAAAATGTGCCATCTTGATGTGACTGAAAAAATGAGATGTCTGTTCAAACTCACGTCTTTAAGTGGCAATGACAAAAAGAAGGTTTGCTCATACTCTGTGTCCAAATCATATTGCTACGTTGTGTGGTGCATTACCCAAAACCAAAAGGAACAGGACAGCTTCAAAGGTGTGAGGGTTAGCTGCCTTCGTTACTAGCAAGCAGTTGTGTCTAGGGTTAAATGTTTACAGGCACACACTTGTTGAGAGTCTGCTTCCCGACATTAGAGGGTTTTTTTTCAGAGCTCTGTGCCAAACATAACTACCTACCAGAGTGGGCTGCTTTTAAGGGGGTGATGTAGGTTGGCCACCCAACTGAAGTTACAAACAGCAGCATCATTGTTTGATCTTTTTCAGATTACCTTTACCTTATTTACACCAATAAATGTAACCTGTTTCACCTCACATCCTGCCAGACGCATACCTGCATCCGCATCGTTTTGAAAACCGCTGCTTATTTTTGCACCATGAACCATGCACTGCATTAAACCAAACCCTGCAGACTTGACTGAAAAGAAACAGAATAGAAATTGGTATTTTAAACAAACTTAGATTTGAAAAGAAAAAGGAAATATGTGGAACTGTTAGATTAGATTAGTTTAAGCAGTCTAACATACAGAGGGTTTGTCATGCTTGAGCAATGAGTATGGTGACATATGTGTAATTAGAATTTGCAAAACTGAGAGTTCCCACTATGATGTAACAAATACTCTGAGGGATTTATAACATAAAGTTCTATGAGTGCTAAAGAATGTTCGCGTAGAATGCTAGGACAGGGAAAAATAATTCACTCCTCAAAGGGTTAGTTAAGTCATGGCTTGAGTGGCCACACTGTGTTTATGCTGATGGTGATTGGCACAGGTAGGCTACACAATGTTACATTTTTTAAAAGATTGTTAAACCATAGGTCTATTATATTCTTTCAGTCTTGGGATTTTAATTGTATGGTATTGTAGCCTATTGTATGGTAGTGCCCATATGTACTTGTTTGTCTGCCTTTCCCTCTAGACATGCAGGCAGGACCAACAGAGTGCCTGTGAGCTCCAACTGAATAGTAAGTGCTTAGTAACAGTGACCAAGAACATTCTGTGGCCATGTCCTATCCATCACAGCTAACCCATTCTAACTCAGTAGACTCCTATCAATGGTAAAGACTAGTTTCTAATGTAGATCTCAGTAGCACAAACATGACATTGTATATTATTTAAAGGTGTCCCCGAGAAAATGTTTAGCACTTGCTCTTTTTGAAATACGATTGGTTACTGCTGCACATGAATGAATCATCAATGAAAGAAAATAGGCAGAATAATGACAGAATAACAAAAGGGCAAACAAAGTGACATAGGCTCGTGAATTAGTCATGCCATAGCTGCGATTACGGGAGGAGTCTCGTTGCAGCACACATTCACTAGCAAAAAATAGGTAAGTAGGTTTGTTTGTTTAGAACGTTTAAATCTTCTATTTGGTGTGCTATGACCGAATGGGCTTTGAACTAGCACAGCCAATGTCATTCTCCCTATCCCATTTCTGCCACCAAACTACAACAGCCTGAAACAGAAGCACAAAAGCATTTTTTTCACCAAAACCGGCTCACAGGGCATTCATTAATACTAGAGACCACCGCAAAATTAATGAAAAAACAATGCAATGACACCTTTAATGTTGGAGAATGTTGGGGTCCCACTGTCAGCTTTTGAGGCAGACTGTAGTTTGCAACTTAAGTCCTTTTTTGTTACTTAAAAGGTTAAGGGTGGTATGGTACGGGGGCTACATAAAAAGGAACAACAGATGTCACAGACTAGATGTCTCTGCAGACTAGAGATGTGGCACTGCTTCGATCTTGTGAAAATGAGTGTCCAAAGAGCAGAGGTGTCAATCCCAGCTACCAAAATAAAAACCCTGCCATATATCTGAGCCAACCATTTTTTGAACAAAAGGAGCACAGACAGGTAAAGTCCACTGTCGAAGGGAGAGATACTGGAAATCTTTCCAGTCATGTGCTGTTACACAGTAAAATACCAACTATATCTCTGGTCAAGACACACTCAATGTCACACCTAAAACTCTATGTGGTATTAGGTACACTGTCCATGGCACCTTTTCTGTTCACTGTGCCTTGTCCGTTCACTGCACCTTTTTTCTATATTGCACTACATTCAATACTGCTTATTTATGTTTTTTTAAAGCACTTTTCTTCATTGTGTTGTTATTGTCTCTCTGTGTTCCTGTGTGGTGTGTCATGCTGCTGCTACACTTTAATTTCCCAGCTTGGGATCAATAAAGTACATCCATCCATCCATGCATCCATCCATCTGTCTGTCTGTCTGTCTGTCTGTCTGTCTGTCTGTCTGTCTGCCCGTCTGTCTGTCTGTCTGTGTCTATGAACTGCAGGCTCGATTTGCATGGAGAGAGGTCACCCTCTCTCCACACCTCATGCAAAGCATTTAAAGTGCTGTATTTCAGGATTAATCATTTATTCAGATCATTTATTGTTGGTGATGCAACAGCGTTTAGACAGTTTATAGACACAGAAACTCCAATATCTAAATTTTGTTGTCTGACAAAAAGTGTACCAATCTAATATCAGAGTGTTTAATCTTGAATATTATTTTGTCAGTATTACTGTTTTTTGTATAAGCAATATGGTTTTTAAAACTACAGTAACCCACACAGCATGATAAAAAAAAAGATGAATGTTGTGGTGTGGATTCAGCAAGCGTTTTTGATCAGTGGCCTGCCCCCTGGTGATCTGTGAAGGCACAGCAGTTGCTGTCTGTGCATCCAATGATGTTGTTTCACCGTGAGAATCCTGTGCAAATGCTTGTACACCGGCGATAGCTGTGGCCAGTGGCATTATAAATTTTTTGAGTTCCATTTCTACCTGTCTGTTCTGATCTTATGAATGCAATTTCTTAACAACACCTCAAGGCGAGTGTTTCAAATGTATGCGTACATGACAAACATCTGAAACTTCATCTTGTTAATGTTATTGCTAGATAGCAAACTAACTAGGGACTAAGTAACTAACTTGCCTACAACTACTCTAATGAACACCTACCCTATAAACAGTCAAAAGCCAAAGCCAAACCAAAGCATGATACTGGCTGCCAAAAGACCAGCCATGGATCCGGCTCGGCCACAGGTCCAGGTCCCACCCAGCACTGGGGTCCCTCAGACTAGTCCAATATCCACTACTCATAGCATAGGACAAACATTATTGTGCAATATTAATTAAGGTGCTTATATAGTTAATGTGAATATCACTGCATACAAAAACCTTAATTATTACTTTTGCCTCCCTGCCCCATTTTTTACCTTTTCTACTCTTTTCTTATTCTCTATTTTTAGTCTTGTACTACTATTTATTTATTCTATGTTGTAGGGTAAATATTCTTCATACATGTCTGCACTGGAGAAGTAATTGCTTTAAATCTCGCTGTACATGTAGTGTAAACTGTACATGTGTATAGTGACAATAAAAGGCATTCTATTCTATTATATTCTACTCTAAAAGATGAGATGCCTAAGGGAGAAGTGAACCATTTTTTAAACCTCTTCTAAAATGTTTAACTGGTAGGCTAGTGCAGCTTTTTATGACCGAAGGTGGGCCCAAATGTCTAGCCAGAAGCCGCATGTGCTTTCATACGTGCTCCATACATCCCACTAACTTTAATAGCCATTCAGAGACTGATTTGAGGACTGTGTAGGTGCCACGTATTATCTATGCAGCAGCCTACAAAAGGTACATTGGCCCGTACGGGGATCGAACCCGCGACCTTGGCGTTATTAGCACCACGCTCTAACCAACTGAGCTAACCGGCCACGGCCACTACGCTTTATTCCTAGTCTGAAATCATATCGCGGGTAGAACTTTTGCAGGACATGTAAACATTGTAACATTTCCATCCGTTAAGGCTTCCCCTTACACTTACTACAGGCAAAATCTACTTTTGAAAACAGACACTTTCACAGTGATTGCCTTTTTCCTAATCACAACATTATTGCACAATAACTTACACCAATGACACCTCGAATGTCAATTGTCAAACGATTTTTCCCTTGTCTCGGTTCACTGCAACGTCTAGGCGACCTCGTGGCGCAACGGTAGCGCGTCTGACTCCAGATCAGAAGGTTGCGTGTTCAAATCACGTCGGGGTCATATCTTTTCCCATTGGTGTGTTCGTACGTCATTTGTATCTGCATCAACAACATTCAATGCGGTCTACTCATAGCCTGTATGTAGATCATACTGTGGTCTAAAAGAGGCGCCGTGCTACTGTGTGATGTTCAGACCTGTGAATATGGCTGTTGAGAGAGCCTCTAGCTACACCAAAGAGCATTCCACTGCCGAAGGCACATTCACAGTTACAATGACAGCAACACTGTAATGCTTCCCATAAGCCCACAAGGAAGGCTCTCTGACAAATGCATTTAGTTTGACGTATTACATTGACTGACGAATGCGCCCTGATGGAGAAGCAAACGTCATTCAAAGTTGAGTCCGGCGGCGGAGTATCTTGTCAACAATAAAAATGAGCACTGGGGGTACTGTTCAATAGAAGATGATTAATCTCAACACGACAGGCCACCGAAAAACGTTTACATGAACTTAATAAAACACGGGCTCGTCCGGGATTTGAACCCGGGACCTCTCGCACCCTAAGCGAGAATCATACCCCTAGACCAACGAGCCGCTGCATTACGCGGTGAAGACAACTGCGTCTAAATCCGAAGTACGGCTGTTATTCAGTGATCGGGAAACATTTATGGTCTTCATACATTATAACAAACAACGTTTTGTAGAAAACGTAACATCACCGTCTGCAACGTCGGGTACAACATAGTTCAGCCTTTTCTAACGAACGAACTCTCTAAACAGTTCAGCAATGTGTCCCATCACCACTAAACTAGGTCAATTGAAATCATATATACACCTTTCATGATGATCACGCGTTACATCTGACTATGGCATATTGCATTTTATACAACTAACATAACTCGGTACTTAGTTTCTCGCTTCTCCTCAAATAAAACAATGGGTTGAGAGACGAGCATTACTGTTAACGCAGACTACCACTTGTACTTCTAAAAAAATACAAACATATCCAAACTGCAGTGAAACAAAAAGGACATAACACTCTCATTTCCCTCCATCCGCCTATCTTTGACCAGAGCAGTGTCTACGGCTGTCTGTGACCATCTTTCCTTGACCTTCTTGCCAATGTCACGTGCTAACTACGCTAACTGCCTAGTCGCAGAAGAAATGTTACAATGCCTAACAGCCTATTTATGTCGTGAATGCTGTGTTATGCAACAATGCCTTTTTCTTTCGACCCAGCTGCGCTACTCACCTTTGCTTATTAATTTAACATCTTCATCAACCAATACGAAACATGAAGAGGCATTTTGGCAAACTAACGATTGTTAACGGTCAGCTAACCTCTTCGCACCGAACGATTGGTTAAATTCAAACTAGCTAGGATTACAATAATGATGGATGACTTAACTACATTTAAACACCGCCAAGAGGACTCAAAATCAATCTACTTACTATTTCTTTGCCTGACATCCTGTCAGAAATGTCACATGCGGCTACGAAGACTTCGACAGAAATTCTATGCTTACTGGCACGCGCTTCCATCATGCATCTGGCCCCAACGACAATGAGCGTGCCTCCTATAACTCAATCCCAGCTAGGTGTCGCAAATAGCCTAACTACTTTCTTTGAAAGAACCTTTGGCATTATAATTTTTGAAATTCCAAAATTGAATCAGGCTCAAATGCACATCAACAAAGTATATAAGTATATATTAGTGAAACAGAGAAAATACACCCCCCCCCCCCCCCCGTTGCTAAAACATTTGTTTAGGCCGTGCTACCATATGTATCTATTAGTTGTTGGTCCTCCTATACACTCATTGCTATTATGGCTACTAGGACATCCTGCCCACAATAGTTAGCTACTTTTACTACCCTAAATAACTTGTGGACAATATTCCAAATAATCTCATACTTTTAATTTCTTGCTTGCTTGCATTTGCCCTTCCAAAACCACACACCTCGAAGATGTCCGTTCTCTGTTTGTGCCTGCCCCTTGAGCAAGAACACTTGTGCTCCTACTTGCGTAGGTACTGTGCTCCTACCTGCAAGCCACTGAGAGTGCTGAAAATGGGGGATGGTGCAAGTATCTGAGGTTGGATGGATGCTGCTGGAATACATCTTACCTCACTCGAGCTTCCCTTCAGGGAAAGGATAGTGATGATGACGGTGAACCCTTACCCCTGGACCTTGAACATAAACAACAGACACCGCTGCCTACACCACAAATATTTTAAAGCAGAAGATTTCTCTCTTGCCCGAGGTTTGGTGATCCCTGGTCATGGAAGTATTAGTTCCATGAGTTAGATGGAATTGGCAATGGGAACACATGAATTGAGTCACAACACAATGGCAATGTGTTGTGTGTGTGTTGTGCACAGTGTGATGTACATCATTGGGCCTCTGCCTTTAAACAGAACAGTTTTATATTTATATACATGCTATTTTTCAATTATTATTTTACTAAAAGTTATAATTATCCAAGAGCATTACAGGGCCATTTATTTCACTGACAACTAGTGTTCATCAGCATGCAGATTAATCATGAAGGTGTTTACACAGTCTATATGAGTTCAGCAGGACATTGCTGGCAAAAATACTCAATGTAATTATACCCTTGTGTTATCAGCTTACATTTTCAAAGGTTTCGTCTGTCAGGCCATGTCCTGTCTCAGTGCAATGACTTATTCAGCACTAGTCAATGTTATTTACGCCTTTAGTGGAACAAGGCAGACCTTAAAAAGGTTTGTCAGTGTTTAACCCATAAAATATGAATCACATTCATTTGTCACATTTTGTAGTTTTTGTTTGAAATGTATTTACACAAGAAAGATATAGACTTATGTTTATCATTTTGTCTGAAGTTTAATCATATGCACTTCTAATGTGTCTTTGTGATCCTGAATATATATATACATACACACACACACACACACACACACTAACACACACAATACAGATTATATGCGAATTGTCAGTGGTACGGCTGAGAGCCACTGAATAATATTAAGCATTTCTGCAATGATAATTAAGAGTTACAAACATTTTTGGACAAAATAAGATGTAAATTTAGTAATAGTGCAGTCTGTCATCCATGTTCATGGAGATATCAGACCCTGAAAAACACAAGCACAAACAGGTCCTTGTTTGTAGAATTTTGTTGAACAGCTTCAACAGCTTTTTCAGTGCGCAATTTTACTCCTCTGCACTTCTGGTTAGATGCTAGCTGTATTTGAATTGGCTTTGTACCTGTACTGTGCCGAAACACAATACAGTTATATTTAATGTAATCTCAAGGTTGTACAGACTGCCCAATCATTTGGAAACAAGCCTGGTGACTCATCCAAATTGAATGTACATTCATTTCCTTACCACTGTCCAGGGACACCACTAAACATTGTGGGCTACCCGAAAGACAATAATTTTGGGACCCCCAACCCAACCACACTCCTCTGTGGCCCCTGTAAAACTCAGGCCTAAATCATCCTGATCTACAAATCCCCCCCCCCCCGACCCCTTTTAGCAGCACAGCTGCCACAGTCAGAAGTAGTTGTTAGCACATGATTTTATTTACTTAGAACTCCGATAACATTTTAACTGTAATTACTGCTTGATTTGTGATATATCCCATACATGTCAAGATATTCTAAGCGAACAGGACTTACCCTGCTGAACCTGGTAATGCTGCCTAGCTGCCTCATACGCAGCCTTTCCCATAGTCTTGAATACGGGGCCACAGCAGTGGAACGCAATGTAGCAGAAGATCAGCGCACAAATAGTGGCCAGGCTTATCTGAGGAGAAAAAACAGTAAATCAGTCAAACATGCCAAAACCAGTAGACAGATTTCTTTAGTTCCTCTTCTGAATTTAAGTTGTTTTTTTTTTTTTTTACAAAGATGACAACACATTGAAAACTGCACCTACAACCAAACTGATTTTTAGATATATTTTTTTAGAGCATTATACTGTACATAAATCCACTATTGGTGGAGAATACCAGTTATATAGAACAAGAAATATAGAGTATGTAAACAAATATATAGTATATAAACATAGCATATAAAATATATACAGTGCTACAGCATGAACTGCACTGGGTGGCAAGATGGATGGTTTGATTTGTGTGCGGGAAGCATACCAGAAAATAGTAAAGAGCTCTTGATGGAGCAAGTGGAAATCCATGGACATGAATTTCAAAGCGTAGTGCGTAATCACAATATGTGCTCAGATCCACACCTCTGTCAGAAGACATTAGCTGTTCATCATCTTATATTTCGGAAATAGTCATTATTTAGCAATAAATGCTCAATGCAAAGGTGTTCTTTCATTTTTTTCATACAAAATTTAATTCTCAATTCAGAGTGGAAGATAAAATAAGGTGAACATGTAGCAAAAGCATTCATATCACTCAAAAATCACTCAAATCACTGTTTTGTTTGTTTGTTTGTTTTAAATAAACAGAATCTGCCGATAAATTAATGTCATGACCCTGATCTTTAAACTTTTCAAGTGTGCACTTTATTTTAGCTGTTTTTTTATTTACTGCCTTTCACATCCTGGTATTTAATTTTATCTTGTGATCAAAAGCACCACACTGGAACAGTACTATCCATCTTTCACTCTACAGAGGCTTGCGCAACTTACTTGTTGGAGACCTCAATGATAAAATAGTAGTCTGGTGCCATAAGCCCCTGAGCAACCAAATCTCCACATGGAGAGTTCTTCTGGCATATCCAACTACACAGAGCAGACACATCACTTACACATTAAGTCTTATGCAAGTCTCATATAACATGGCAATGGCTTAACAAACTGAAAGCACCACCAGAGATTTAAAGCGTTTTTGTGAACACATGACCCTTTTATTTAAATCACATTCAGCTGGTGTCAGCTGATGATTCACAGGTCCTCCATTCGCTTCATACGTGTATGTGTAGTCACCAACATGCACCAACATTTTATTATTTGGAGTGTGATTTTTTTTGTTTTGCCAGACTGAATCATCTGACTTGACCAATGGTGGTCTGTGATTGGAGAACTCAAATGAATTGTCACATCTAATCAAAATCCATTGGGGCGCAAAGTCTTATTTACCACTTGGTAAGTGGTATTGGAGAGGCAGTCATAACATTTCACATTCAGAAATTTAGCAGCAATTGTATTTGCAGCTTACACCTCCACAATTCAGGATGGTCTTCCAAAATAAAACACAATAAAATGTAACATGAGGCCAGCTTCTAACGATAAAGAAATGGGGGACTGCCTACCGAATGTTGTTTTGGGTTCTAGTCAACACCGTAAAGCCTTCTTTGGTTCTGTTGGCTGGCTGTGTCTGCTCCTGATAAATCCATATTAGACTTTTCATTGCACTAAGGAACAATAAATTATTTTTAAACCATTAGTTATTAAATAAGGTTAATGGTTTAATGCACTGCAATCACATGACTCTGTTTACAGTGACTGCTTCAATCAAACACTTTTTACAATAAATACAAATCAAATAAATTCTGTGGATTTTAACTCCAGGGTTAAGGGTACCTGTGAAAAAAAGACCACAGCTCACTTACCAACTGCTCTCTCTACATTACATGTGTACAGATCCTATAGATCTTATTAGCACTCAATGACGTCACTTCGGCAGCGCAATTTGGTGTAGATCGGACAGGTTAACGGGCCTGTTTTTGTAGCGGCCATGTGGTCAGAGTTCCTACCCGTAGTTGATGCTGTTATACAGCAGTATTTCCTCATTGGTATAGTAGCGGATGTTGTCCCTGGAGTACGGGCCTCCTCCCACAACCTTCAAAGTGTAGCTGCGGAGTCACGTAAATAACGCATCACACTCTCGTTAAAGACACCACATACAAATGAACAGTGTACTGAACACACCAGCGTATCGACCAATCATACCTGCCTAAAAAAGGGCCTGAGTCTCCTAACACCATGTCTTGGATCAGAAAGAAGGGATAAAACACTGTACAGACAGAGAGAAAAGGACATTTTATGTTGAACTGTGTACATATAAATAGTTAAACAGAATATACAGGCTTGGTGGGAGGAAAAAAACTACAATGTATTGAATGTTGATTCAGAAAAGTCATTATCACATTAAATTTGCCATGTAGGATCACTACTCAAACCTCTGTAAGCACATTATGTTTCATAAAATTAGTTTGTCTAATTTGAATTGCCTTTTAAATTGTCTTTTTAAATTGCCTTTTAGCTGATAACTACAGAACGGATATTTATAGACATTTCTGGAGAAATAATTCCATTCCAATAATTCCAGGTACCCTGTACAATTGACATAGGTGGCACTAAAATTTCCTTTTTGCCGAACTTCATACCATGTAGCGCTATGTGGTGCATCTAGTTTTGACTTTACTGAGTCTTTAATTCAATTCATATAAATAAATAAAAAACTGCAAGACTCACAGTCTTCATAGTAGAAACAGGGGACATCGCTTGGGTTAGGGCAGTCGAAGTAGCGTTTGTTAAGGCGAGTGCACTCTGCCACTGTTTTAGAGATGTCAAAGGCCAAGCGTTTACCAGACGGACAGCCGATATACACTGTCATTCTCTGAACACCCTGGGGAGGAAAAAGAGATAACTATATCATGAGGAATTTATGTTTGTACATAGTGGTATCAGGCCTGTGCAAAAACTTGCCTTCTAATTGTGTATCCTGTTTGCTAACAAAATATGGCTATAATTCAAGCAGAGGATTTAAATTGAAGGACCACTCTCAATTCATCTCTGAATTTTACACAACCATGGTTTGTAAAGAGTGCAACGTTACAACCAAAATATAAAACTTCACACAGTTGCAGTTTTGTTTGCTTTTCAAACCGGAAAAAAACTGAACAAATTAAGAACATCAGAATTACAGGACACCTGGAAAATATCAGGATATTATGACCTCAAAAATGTCTATGAATTCTACCAACCAACAACACATCCCAGTGACCATTGTAACTGATGTGTAAAGGGTAATGACTCAAATACAAGCTCTATGTTAACCTTAAAGTGGAAAGTGTTCAGGAAGAATGCCTACCTGGGCATCAATCCCAAGGTTGGTTTGCTGGAAGCACTTAATGTCAGAGTTGCTCATCTGAAATTGCACAAGATGAACATTGATATCAATGCACGTAGGAACATGGGTATGCATATAAACAAAGGCAGAACAACCGTCTTGTCACATATCATGAAGTACAACGAGTCATGTAATATATGTGCCGTTGAAATAAACTTGACTTGACGTGTGTGTGCACATCATCACCTTCAGGCGCATAGTGAAGGGCATCAGTCCCTCTCCCGCCAGTGCCTGTCCTGGGAATGCCCCTATGTCAGAAATCCTCACCTGGTCAAGAGAGGGTACGCATGGGTCATCCAATGACATTGTGACAGTTAAGCTGCTTTCACACTTAGATTAGATTCAGCTTTACTATCAATGCCCTTGGTGGTGGTACTTAAAAGTCGAAATGCAATCAAAAGCCTAAACTCATTTTGAACTGAGGGGACACTCTTTACCACATCTATCAACACTAATTTACAGGGTGCACAAAGGCATTAAAGCACCACCAACGTGTAGCATCTGCATGGGTGATACTTGTCAGACATTAAGCACCAGAATGCTTACCACACATTAGCTTGAGGAAAAGAGTGAGAGGATAGTAAAGCACATTTGAAAAGGTAGCATGTAAGGAACATGACTGAGAAAATGTAACATAATGACTGCATATCTATGATCAACCTTGTGAAGTACAGCTGCACGATTAAACAACTCTTCCCTGGTCACTTGAACATGAATGGCGCCGTTGTCAGAAACCTCTGCTGAAAGCCAGATATTCTTGATCATTTCTAAAACAAAACCGGGTAAGACATCATTTACTTATTTGTCTTTAATCATTGACCAGACGGTTTCATCCCAACTGGCTTACGTCCTCTGCACACTGGCTTTGACATTACTCGGGCACCCAATTTCCTCTGCTCCTGTACACGTTATGATTTACAAGGGTTTGATCCATGGTTGACAAAACACTAGTGTTTGAGGTTGTATTGAAAACCATGTAATCTAATTTGTTTAATAAATTGTCACAAAGAGAGCAGCACTTTGTCAAAAGTAAGGCCTTTATACTCTACGTACATCTCATGGGTATGGGTGTGCCTACCTTACCAATTTGGCATTAAATGTGTTTTCTTACCTCAATAATAAAATAATAATTTGCTACATTTTAGCATTTAATCCTCATTTATATAAAAAAAATGCTAACTTGTTCCTAGGTAGACTGAAAAGACCTTGGACAATTATGACATCATAGCACTTTGTTCTTAAACCTTGCGTAATATCTTCATCACTGAAATGAGTGAGACTGTTGAACAATCCGTACAGGGTAGTCACCTCTTGTAACATCACTGGGCACTCCAGCACTGGTATAGATGGAAAAAGTGTATGATCCCCTGAGATCCAGATATATTTCATCAGGAAAGGTGATGTCTGGATGTGCGGTTATCGCTGAAAAAACATCCATTTCAATGTTAAATCCCGAGGAAGATAGTCCATTGCTGGCCACGTAGAAGTAGTAGTCCTATGACAAAGGCATACAATTCATACAATTGCTGTAATCACTAAATGTTTTTCAGGGGTGGCTCTCTTACAGGACCAAATTAACATACCTGAATCGGTCAAAAACAGCAATATCAACCTTTATTGGAGTGTAATTCAAAGTTCAGACTGCCCTAAAAACATCACAAATATCTTTACAACCTGCAGTGTTTCCCACAGACCAAGTAGCATTGTGTGGTGCTAGACCATGCACCAACCCATCCCAACCATGTTCTGCTATTGTTTACACTATGCATTGACTGATAACCGCGAGTTTAAAATGAAAAAAAAATTGTCAAATCATTACTTGGCAAATATTTGATCCCTTGTTTTAACATGATAAATTAACGTGATAATATGTGCTTGGTGTCGCTGGAAATCTATCCGATCACGGGTTCGCGAGTAATTTCAATGAGAATAATGGCAAAGCGCTAATATGAGAGTATATGGCGAATGTTTAAATATTAATATCTCGCCGATACTTGATCACAAAAATGAGCGGGAGGTCTCGTTGTAAAGCCCTGGTTCTGCTGTTTTGTGTGGTATAAGTGACATCTCTCTACGATGTACCGCCGAAGAATGGGTGTAAATGTGGACGCATTTTGCGTCCACCAGGCCCTGCGCCACAGAATGGTCTATGTATGGGAAACACTGCTGCAGTCCTGTTCTGACTAGTGTGTACGGGCACAGAGAAGCCCTTCTGATCCTCCTTCTGCATTTAGGATAACTTGTAATAAATCAGAGAAGCTCATACAACGTTCAGTGTTATAAACATATTCAAGCGATCGTCAGCAGGCCTTCGTAATTGCAGGATCTTGGCTTGATATTCAAAAAGATGCAACATTCTGGTCCCTCCCCCACTCTTTCCTGAGCTGCCTTTGCCCTGTTTGTCTAATACAGACATGCTAGTGCACGTGATAGTGGAGGGGGGAAAGAGGGGGAGTTCTTTGATTGACAGAGACTACTACTCCCTCTTTACTCCTACAGGTTCCCAATCACCGTGAGCGGATACTTTTGCAAATCAGACCACTGGCTTTAAGTGGTGCCAAAATGGTTGCATTTGTTCCTAAACTATTTATGTAATACGGTCAGAAAATTGTCCCAGTTCCAGCAAATGTTTTTGAACATACTTTTGAAGACCTGGCAGCTTTAACAATAATTTTTACCAGTAGCCTAAATGAAAAAGCAGAGCTCAGAGTCCCAAACCACCATAGCTTTGCTTCTCACCGCACAGTTTAGACTAACAATCAGCAGTTTCACTGCATATCCTACTCTACCTAGTATGTCTTGTATCCCTGTATTCTTGATGTCCAACAAACAACGTGACCTACACTGCTACTTCATGTATATTTTACCTGAAATTCCTCTTTGCCCTTCCACAAGCGAGCTATTGGAGTTTGTGCAGGATCACCAATATCCTAGAAGAAAAAACATTGACTGTGTTGTCTTATTAAGTACCCATTCATGTATTCTTCCTGTAAATGTATTAAGCTGATGTTAAACAAATACATCATGCTCTAGGTGAAGCCCTAAAGAAAAGTGGTCACTGATTAAAAACATTAGGAATTTGTGGGAGGAAACTGCCATATTTTTTAACCTGGTGGACTAAGTACACTCTCATCTTACTCCATTTTCTAAAGCTTGAGAGGACTATTACTCTCAGAAAACACCTTTAAATAACATCAGTCATCACCTGCACATATTCGGTGTGCAGTTTGAGCAGGTGGTGCACCAGGCCCTGGTAGGTGGCCAGGGACGCCACGGTTTGTAGCCCCAAGGGGGCTGCGATTAGTGGGGGCCTGGCCACGTACTGCTGGATGCGGGTGTACTGCTCAGGCTGGGGCAGATCCTCTAGTTGTTCCCAGTGGAATGGACAAATGCTGGGGAACTTGAAGGTGTTGTGGGATCTGCAGGCAGCCCGGTGGGACATGTGGCAAAGATAGATAAGCCAAGTGAACAGTTTTCAAGTGGTTCAAATGGTTTTTGTAAAACTGATAGTTCCGACCCTTATAAACCCAGTAAAGTCAAAATAATATAGTCTGAATTCCTCATACCAAAAAATAGTTGTTACTAATAGCCTTGTCAATTATTAATGTTGCTGGAAGGTAAAATCTAATCACAAAGTGTAGAATATATACGTGGTGCTTTCTGTGTTTGGATGCTATAGCGGTGCTGGTGTTCCGACATTTTAGCATACCCCTCAGAAAGGCATACCTTTGGATAATTTACACCCTGCTAGTTGACCGGTTGCATGCTAAATAAGGATTAAATTACATATTACTATTATGTATGTATACATTTAGTACACAGTTACAACTTAAAACACAGAGAAAAAAAATTAAGTGTATAATTATAGCTTGAAAATGTTTGTTTAATTTACAAAAAGAAATTACTGCACACATGTACACTACATTGTCTTTCGGTAAACAAAATTAGACAAGCTTAGTGTCATACTATCAAAATATAGGTATGCTACTCTATCACAGCTAATCTAGCCAATATATTTCTGATAGCAAACATAGACGCTGTAATACCACCGTATGCTATTCTGACAAAGTATGCCAAACTTGCAGAACACCAGCTCAAATGGCTAAAGCATTGCCAGTGCAATGTTATACTGTGGTAAATGTAACCTGATGACATAAATAGGAAATGTTTTAGTCCAAACCTATTTACACCAACTGCGAGAAGTGATGACAACTCCGTAAAACTGACTTAAGTGGTTTTCTGTATTTTTTTTTTCAGACAGTTTTGTAATATATATTACGTTACCAGACACTTTCCCACTTTACTGGGTCTTTAATTATGATTGGCTGATCTGCGTTCAACTCGTTGCACTCGTTTGCGTTGCAAAATGTGCTATGAACCACTGCGCCACAAACATGTTTACAAATTTTGTCAACTGGTTTCAAAGTGTTACAGTCTGACAAAATGTCAGGCTTTGTAGTCAACTCTGATGTACTGGTTGCTTTGGGTCGTGTCTACTCGCACCCCGTAGCAGTAAAGAAACCAGTATCCCTTACACCCTCTCAGAGCTTATGGGTTAAATCTTATTGACTCACTCAATGACTGTGAAAGCTGTAGACATTCTGACCTTGCTTAAAAAAGGTTAAACCCCAATTCTCCAATTCTCTAGTTGACTTGCTGCGGTACAGTAATTTTATTTAATTTACATTTTTATTTACATCACAAATGTTGTCACCACATATTTGTCTTTCATGAACGGTGAAAGTACTGTGTGTTTTGCAAGCAGCCTCCCACACTGCTATCTTACCTGTACACAAGGATTTGAGGTGGAGCTAAAGTGAATACACTGTAGGAGCTAATCTCAGCTACAGGTATTTCTCTCTTCACCACACGGTTCTCTTGTTCTATGTATACTACCTGTAAAAACACACACACATACAAACATATGCACACACAAACACAAACACACACACACACACACATATTAAATTAAGCATTACATGAACATTCTAAACTTTATGGTACACAATCAATATAACTGATCTAAAAAGTAGCCAGAAAACAACAACAAAACATAGTAGTGGACCATCAAAAAAAAGAAGCAAGTAAAAAACTCTTGTTTTTATTAAAGGATAACTTGCACACATGCATTCTCACTGGATGGTCTTTTTCTAGGGTTGCTATAAAACAAACCATATTTGTATAAAGGTTATTTCTGACAACTCATTAAAAAGTAAATGTGTGCTACATTAAGAGGACAAATAATGTAATTGGAGCAGCTGAATTACTGTAAAAAATAAAATCTTTTTTTTAAGTGCAACCAGCATTTAATTGGTGGTGGACAGCTAAAATGGACAGTTCCACTGTCACCAAAAAGAATGTTGAAGGATCATCTAGGATTTTTAGTGTCATTTATGTAAGCTAAACCTTAATTTTTCATAATAAAATAAGAGAAACATATGTCTGTAAGCTGTGTTTCCGTTGCATATATCAAGTAGATCAGGGGTGCCCACTACCAGTCGATCGAGAAGGCAGTGCCGGTAGATCGTGTGTTGTCTAAAACTTTTTGTTAGGTTACCATAACAACTAGAATGGGTACTGGAAAGTGGGTAAATGGGTAGTTGCCTGTTGTGTAGTTGCCTTCTTTCCCTGCCACTCAAGCTGCCTGGGATGTACACACATTCCCGGGAACAACAGGGAATAGAGAACTTTGAATATTTCTGTCTCCAAAAATCCATGTACCAACTAATCGATATACTAAATTAGTTGCCAACTATTTTAATAACCAACTTTAATCGATTTAATCAATTAGTTGTTGCAGCACTAGTTGATCCGCTAATATCGAATTTGTTTATAAGTATAAATGAGTACATACCTCCTGAAGATTTTTGTTGGCATCCCAAAACACAGTTAGCAGACTCATTTGCAACCTGTAGCTTATGTCCTGCCCCTTGAGCATCTGCAGGCTCTGAAAGGTTGACCAACCTAAAGACGGCCTAAGTGGTGCAACTCTGTCCATCCCCTCCTGTCCCCACCACACCTGCAGCAAACATACACACAACAAGCATCTTTGCACTCATACATACACACAACAAGCATCTTTGCACTCATACATACACACAACAAGCATCTTTGCACTCATACATACACACAAGCATGCATTTGTGCACTCATACATACACACAACAAGCATCTTTGCTCTCATACATACACACAACAAGCATCTTTGCACTCATACATACACACAAGCATGCATTTGTGCACTCACACAAACACACAAAAGCATGCATGCTCTACGACAAACACATCCACACTAAAAGATTCAAAATGCTGTGTAGCTAAATGATAGTAACTCACCAGGAGGCTTCACCAACTCTCCACTCATTCTCTGACCACGAATTGAATTGCCTTTGATGACCATTAGTTATTGGCAATTGCTCACTTAGATACTCACGTCTACAAAGTTCAAAACTGTATGGCTGCAGGCTAACATAAATATTATTTATGGTTCTTGCAACCTCTTCCTTATCCCAGCTAGTCGCCATAGTTCTAGCAAAGATCGTATAGATTAGAACCCCTCTCTATGTTGTTGCTACCTTCTCAATGTCCCCAACGTGACGTCATCACCAAATTGTGTTAAAGGAGAACTTCGGTGTAAAATGAAAATTGGCATGTTAAAACATCATACCGAGTTGGTATGTGTACTGAGGAGCAAAATTGATTTAGCCTGTTGCATTCGGAGTTTAACTATTTTTTATCGCTTGTCCCAGAAGGCTAACAATGGAAGTGGTAGGTGCCATAGACAAGGCATGATGACTACGCTATTTATAAACCATTAAAACAGCTCGAAGAAACTCCACACTCCATCGGTAGTACAACAAAGGCCCTGACATTAAAAACGAGGCACTGAGAACTTTGTAAGTGTACACAACATTTATTAATAAAACAGTTTTGACAAGCAGTACCTTGCTGTAGTTTCTCGTCGCCGCCATGATGAACGTCCGCACCAGTCGATTGACGAACACGAACCAGCAGGAAGAATAGGAGGAGAGGTGGTACAATTGACGTGTTTGGACTTTCATCATGGCGGCGATGAGAATTACATGGTATGACCGCCGTAGTGTAGTGAAATGTGGGAACTGTTGGTATGATGAATGTGTAGTAGAGCAGTGTTGTGAGGTGAGAAACTGTGTGGAAATGATTTCCTGGAAGTGGGCATGGATGTGGGTTTTGAATGAATGACATTGTGTGTGTTTGTGTAGTGTGTAGGAGTGATTTGTGAAAAAAATAGGCAAAATGAGACTTTGTACAATTACAGCACCTCCTATAGGCCCAATTTTATGGCATGTGCTGTGCTTTCAGGGGTCTTTGTGCTGATCGTGCATGACATATTTTGTGCAGTTCCCCCTTCTCGGTCCAAGATATTGGCCACTCAAAATCCCAATTTTTGCATTTACCCATATCACTAGGTGGCGCTATGCTTCAAGTGAGTGTTATTTTCTGACTGTTGCACTTTGAACATCATGTGTAATTTTCACCTGGCTGATGAGTGGGCCTTGAGAGATTTTTTTTTACAGGGCATCATCATCAACAAATAGAGATAACAAACTGATTCACAAGACAGACCTAGAGATAAACTGATTCTCAAGACAGACTATACCTGTTCTAAAGTTGTGACGAAAAAAAATTCTCCATGGTATGAAAAACGGAAGTATTTGATGAACTGAATGCTGCTCTCTTCAACATCAAAGCCACGCACAAACAAAAAGGTCTGTCCTTCATCGAGACTACGGATTCGAAAAAAAACATCAATTAGTCCAGACACTTGTACCAAGGTGGTAATGTGTCTATCTGCTACAGCACCACTGTGTGTGTGACTCTGTGTTCCTTGACAGTCATTCTATTAAGTATTCTACTTGCTTAAGAAATGCACTTTGTTCGCACTATACCTGACATGCCCCCTCGGCTGTCTTAACACCACCGCAAAAGCATAGCCTTGGGCCTTAATTTCAGAGCAACTACTTACCAGAGATCATATAACTGCATTATGTTGGATACAAACACAAAGGTGTGATTAGACAACTAAAAATGACATTCATTTTTTACTACATATTTATGTGTACTTAAATGCAATCTTTTCTTCAGACAAACTGTATTAAAAAATCTTTATAAATTATTGTGAATATAGCAAATATGACACTAAGCAGAGAAAGACAGCTATCAGAGGTAACATATGACACATTTTTAACACTATTGACATTATTTAGCTTTCTTTGTATTTCATTACAACCATTATTACATCAGCCAGTGGAAGTTATGTAATTATTAGTGTTTGTTTGTTTATTTGTTAGCCATATAACTCAAAAAGTTCTAGATGAATTTTGATGAAAGTTTCAGGGTAGGTCATAAACAGGCTAACTTAAAAGTGATTACATTTTGGTGGTGATCTGAGCTGCCCTGGTAGAGGTCTGCTCTCTCTGAGTGCTTTTCTAGATATAAACAATTCCACCCTTCTTGTTATGTGAATGTCAATTACTGCTGTGGCAACGATACAAGTCAGTTTGGATGAAAGAGTTTGCTAAATGCGTAAGTCTAGCAACCTAACTGAAGAAAGAGAATGAAGAGGTGACTTACGAGCAGAGGAGGGTACTGCCCCAGAAGTAGATTATACGACTGTAAGGGTTGTACTCAATACCATTTATGATCACAAATCGGTCCGATTGAGGTTTTAGATTGTCAGCGACTATAAATGAGTCCCCCCTGTCTACACCACACACAAACACATACACACAAACACATACACACAAACACACACACACATTTAATGCTAAATTAAACTACTAACAGCATCAGAGTTACTGGCACAAATGCAGCACACAACTGTGTAGCTCTTTACTCATCAATCCACTACTACGTACTACAAGACAACGTACTACAGACTTCATGCTTACCTTCAGGGATAAATGTGGGCAATCGGCCACGCACATGGAAATCCTTATCTACAAATACAAAGTAAATGTAGGTTACCTACTGAAACACGAACTCGAAAGACAGACATGTTAATTTCATATTCCCTAACACAGTAGCATGGTCACGGCACAATTAACATAAATTTTACACATTTGGAGTACTACATTATGGACTGGAAAACATGACATCAAAAAAACTTTTTTCCCTTACAGCCAAAATACATGCAAGCGAAATATACTGCTTTCTCTCCACTTGCTCCGCTTTAAGTGGGCGCGTACCGAACGTCAGATGAAGAGATATGAAGTTTAAAAGGCTAAAGAATTCTGAATGGTAATGATTATTTTGTCACACTACACAAAAAAGACTAGATTTTTTTTGCCAGTGTGGAGCTATAGGAACCAATCAGCAGCATAAAAGTGTTATTTTCTGACTGTTGCACTTTGAACATCATGTTGTGTGATTTTCACCTGGCTAATGAGTGGGCCTTGAGAGAAAAAATAGTTTATAGGGCATCATCATCAACAAATAGAGATAACAAACTGATTCTCAAGACAGACCTGTTCTAAAGTCGGATGAAAACAAATTTTCCATGGTATGAAAAACACAATTTCCATCATTTTACACATTTGAAGTACTATAATATGGACTGGAAAAAATGACATCCAAAAAATACATGCAAGTAAAATGTAACGCTTTCTCTCTGCTCGCTACGCTTTGAGTGGCCGTATACCGAACGTCAGTTAAAGAGACATGAAGGTTAAAAGGCTAAAGAATTCTGAATGGTAATGATTATTTTGCTTCTGACACGGCAATATAATGTTAATCAACACCACTGTTTTATGGACGTTCATTTTTAAATGTTTATCTCTCCACCTGCCGCCTTCCAACTAAAAAGTCATTTGAAACGATGTCACTGGTAACCGCACGGCAAACACTGATCTTCTGATTTGCATAAAATTCAGTAAAGCTCAACTTTTCCACCCACCTCGCTGAACTACGTGACCACCTGCTGCCTCCCAACTGAAAAGAATGGAATGTTCCGCTTGCATGTATTTTAAGCGTTATTGTGACCAATAGGTTTAGTTCTGTCTTTTGCTTTAACTGTGTTATTACTGTGTTCTGTGCTACCTTACCATGAATCATTACAAAGTAGGTCCAGTCATATGTACTATACATAAACTTCGCCACCACAATGTCAGACTGCTTTTTGTCACCACGCTGACTCACGGATCTGATTATACAGAGGTTGATAGGAGCTGGAAAAGGTCAAACAAAATAAGTTCATTTGTATACCGTGAACTAAAATTGAAATGTAAGGTTTATGAACATAAAAGCAAAAGTGTTCACTATGGCCATTTAAATGAAACTAAGGTGTTTAATGTGTGCTCTGTCCCCTTCTACAATGACATCTTCATCACAAAGCAAAGGGGAGCTAACTAGTTGAATAACCCTCCTGGCACGAGAGCCACATACAAACCAGTTGTCAACTTGAACAATTAAATTTGCCTCCCAAGATGCAGTACCCTCAGTTTGCAAACTTATGGTAGCCTCACAGATTGAGAAGATAATCATTGAGAGAGAGAAACTAAAGAAAGTACTCACTCTTAAAATGGTCTGACATAAATCTGCAGACTGAACGACCCTTAGAGTCTTGCAATTCTGAAAATGTAATGTCACCATCTAGACAGGAGAAGACACAGAGACATTTCAAATACTGTGACAGTTTTTTTTCTCAGTGGTTTTCAAAACAACTCTAAAAGTATGTGTGGTCTAGTGACCTTACCCTCAATGTCTGCTCGGTACACAGACCCATAATTAACCCCTCCACCCAGGACATAGAAGAATTCCTTTCCACCATGGACCGTGGGGATAGGCACCATCTTCCGAACACACACTGAACGCATCACTTCCTCCCAAGCACCTGGGGGGGGGATTCACGTCATATATATATATATATACTTGCAATAATGGTTGGCCATACACAGCAGACTCTTGTTCTCATGTGGAGTGAATGAGCATTTTTGTTACTGAGTATAGATTTTATTTATATATACATATATATATATATATATATATATATATATATATATATATATATAAAATCTATACTCAGTAACAAAAATGCTCATTCACTCCACATGAGAACAAGAGTCTGCTGTGTATGGCCAACCATTATTGCAAGTTTGTTGCAGTTTGGCAGGTACCTGAGGATTTAGCTTTAAGCGGGAGAAGGGAGTAGTTTCCGAGGAAGCGATGCAAGAGCTGGTTCTGCCTGATAATCACAGTGTTCTCCATGATGATGGCCTCCTGGATCTTTCCATCAAAGGTTTCTTGGGGGCAACTGTATGAGCCCACCCAGCAACTCTTAATGCCCATCTGCAACAGTGGCGACTTAAAAAATCAGAAATCAGACTCCCAGGTGTGCTTTACCATTTCACATGAACGAAACATGGGTCTGATCATTCCAGGCTGCAGTATATGGAACAAAAAATACAAAAAGCATCCTGGATTTTGCTATGCTTTAAGTCGTGTTTTTTAGTTGAGTATACATGTTTTTTCAGCTACCTAAGTGATATGGCTGATATGGGGAGAAACACATTTCATGTGAAGGCAAATCATCGTCTACCAAAGATTAACGCAGCTAGGTGCATATTTGTGGAGTTTTGTAGACATGGTTTTAAAACAGATGTGTGAACAACTGTAAAAAATGCAATATCTGTTACTATTCCAATATTGTGAGCTTGGATACCATACAGAGGATGGGTCAGGACTGGCCCACTTTTTAAATTATTTTATCTCCTCAATTCCTGAGGCTACCACAATTTTAAAACATGCCAATTAAAGCAGTTCTCTTTCCAGGGATATAATGGATTATAAGCATGAAAGCAAAGGGATGACCAGTACGACCACTTCAATAAAACTACCCCTGCCTATTGCTTTTATCGTCATAACCTGATAATTTTTCTTAGCTTTCAAACTCGCCTTATCAGTGAAGATGAGTAAAATGCAAAAGTGGTTCATTTTCTCCCACCAAGTTCATGAGGGGTTGATGAAACAAAAAGCTAACCAATATTCTTTACCTGAATATTTTTTACCTTCTTTCAAGTTCACAACTGGGCTGCATGTGGCTCATGTACCAGCAGGATTATTCTAACTAGTCATAACTAGTCAGCTGCCCTTGTCTTCTTCACGAAGATGCCATTATTGTCAAAAGAAATCGAGCCAGACACACAAACCACCTTTTTCACCATTACAAGTTAGTTTAAAACAGGATCTGAACTTGTCACTTTCAGAAAACTGACAGAATTAAAATGCAACTGTGAAAAGCATGTGGGGAGTACTAAACAGCTTAACTGTCTCACCTGGTTTGTCGGCAACATCCTCATATTGGTGAGTCACTTTCCTCTGGGCACTGTTTTAGCGATAAATTGATAGTGTGTCTCGTTACGTCCGATTCTGGACCTCCGTGCTTTGAACAAGCATCTGAGGGTTTTCAGTTTCAGAATGTTAACATTACGTCAACTTCTGCGCTTGGTCAGTCTGGGGATGTGGTTCACCTTGATAGACCTGACAGATGCCGAGGGCACTGCTTACGAGTATCTCGTCCTCCCTTTCGGTCTGGCACTGTCTCCCCATTGCTTTTCAAAGGTACTGGAAGCAGCACTCGCTCCCCTGCGAGCTCAGGGAATACAGATTCTAGCTTACCTAGACGATATGGCCGTAGTATGTCGGTCCCAACAACAAGCAGCCAAACACACAGCCATGGTGCTGTCTTATCTTCAGATGTTGGGCTTTTCGGTGAACTACGAAAAAAGCTCCCTGACACCCAAACAACGGATGGAGTTTCTCGGTCTCCAGGTGTGCTCTCTCACCGGTCGGGCTTTCTTAGCGACGCACAGAGAGGCTGCGTTCCGCGAATGCCTAGCCCATTTTCAATTGGGAAAACAAACTCCATTTTCTCACTTTCCTCCGCTTGCTGGGTATTATGGCCTCTATGATAGCGGTGATGTCTCTGGGCTTATTGCACATGAGAGCATTTTAGCGCTGGGTACTGTCTCACCGTCTGGACACATCTTGCCATTTAAACAGGAAGCTTTTGGTGGATGCAGCTTGCCTCTCGGCCCTGTCACCTTGGAGGCAGCAGGATTTGCTCCGCCAGGGCGAACCATTAGGCAGGATAGTCTCCCGAAAGCTTATAACAACGGACGCGTCTCTCAGGGGCTGGGGAATACTGTGAGGGGAGAGTGGTCCCCTTCTCAGAGCAGACTTCACATAAATTATCTGGAGCTGTTGACGGTGTTCCTAGCTCTCAAGCATTTTCTCCCGATCGTGGGGGGGCATCATGTTCAGATCAGACAACACCACAGTTGTGGGAACCCGTTCTCTACCCTTGTTGCTGCTAACAAAGTCACTGGTCCTATGGGAAGAGCGTTATCTACTGTCAGTTCGTGCGACTCATGTTCCGGGTGTTCTCAACCAGGGTGCCGACCTTCGCTCCAGAGGGGGCCCCTTGTGAGAGAGTGGCGTCTCCATCCCGAGGTGGTCTCTCTGATCTGGGATCGGTATGGCAGGGCCAACGTCGATCTCTTCGCATCCAAAGAAAACACGCACTGTCCTCTGTTCTTCTCGATGCGAGGTCCCAGCGCTCCACTCGGAGTGGATGCACTGGCACACACCTTGCCGAGGTGCCTGCTATACGCATTTCCCCCGGTGGAAAAGATCCTGGCCACACTGGAGCGAGTTCGCCGGGACGGACTCTCTTTAATCCTGGTGGCTCCAAACTGGCCAGTGAAGCCATGGCATGCAGAAATAATCAGCCTACTGGTGGACGAACCGTGGTCTCTCCCTCTCCCTCTCAGTGGCTAAAGGACTGCCTCCTGCGATCATTGCTACTATTCAAAGTTCAAGAGCCTCGTCCACTAGGACTCTGTATTCTTATACGTGGCATGCTTCCGAACATTGGTGCCTGGATAGAGATCTGGTGCCCTTTCAGTGCTCTGTGGTGGATATTTTATCTCTTCTGCAGGAGCTTTTTGATCAGGGTCTTTCTTTCTCAATCATAAAGGTCTACCTCGGCTATATCGGCTTGTCATGTGGGCTTTGATGGCATGTCACCTGGAGCACACTCCCTGGTCATTCGCTTCATGCGGGGAGTGCGTTGCCTGAGACCCTTCACGAGGTTGTGAGTACCCTCGTGGGACCTGCCTGTTGTCTTAGAAGTTTTGGTGTGGTTGACGTGGTTCTCCTTTCAAACCGCTGGACTCGCTGTTCCTCTCTTACAAGACTGCACTTCTGCTCGCCTTGGCTTCGGCTGAGCCTGTGTCTGACATTCATGTTTTATCTGTACATCCGTCCTGTACTCAGTTTGCCACTGATGGAAGTAAAGTTGTTTTGTACCCCAACGTGGCGTACCTGCCTTATTAGTCTATGGAGATTGTTTTACATGCCTTCTCGCCCCCTCCGTTTACATCCGAGGAGCAAGAGAGGCAGCATTGCTTATGTCCTGTTTGAGCGCTGCATGTATATATATCTCGCACTCAAGGATTTAGGTTGTGTGATCAGCTCTTTGTCTGCTTTGCTAATCCTGTTCGTGATAAAGCCTTGTCGAAACAACGTCTTTCTCACTGGATCGTAGAAGTTATCGCTTTTGCTTACAGTAGCAAGGGCTTGCCATCGCCCGTGGGCTTGTGGGCGCATTCTACTAGGGGGATGGCGGTAGGGCTGGGCGGTATACCGTTTCATACCGGATACCGGTGCTTTTTTAATGATATGAATTTGTCATATACCCCAATACCAGTGAGTGTGTGCGTACAAAACGTCGGGACCACAGAACAGTGAAACATCGCACCGCGGGACATTGTTTGAGAGTGGGACTGTTTTGCAGTGGTACCAAACAAGCTGCATGCAGCTGCATGAGAGCGGTGGTTGACATGTATATATATATATATTTATAAATATCTATGTATATATTTCCATATATCTATGAATGTTTGTCGGACCCCACAAAAACAAGGGAAAACTTTGTGTCTGAGAGCAGTAAACATGACTGATTGCAGGCTTGCATCCGTGTTGATTTATAGATTAAACTGGCTAAATCCTAAACGTTTGTGGTTGTCGTTTTCCTATTTATTGTGAGTTTCCAGCAGTATTAGCCCATATATGTCTAATATGTTTCATAAGATAAGATGTTCTGAGTGATGTTAGGACAACAGGATTAGCAGGCTAAAGTTAGTCAAGTAAACATGCTTTAAGAGGGTAATTAACTGTCTGAGGAAATAGTTGTGCACCACATAGCAAGTAGTCAAATGCTTTATCATGGAAACAGTTTGACAGACTGTAAGTTTTCCATTAGCAGGCATATGAAAATACACCATAGGAAGCATATTAGTCTGCTAGCATGCTAAATTTGTTTGCTAATCTGAAGATAATATGAGTCTCTCTTCAAACTAACCTCTAAGTTTAGAGACAATATAGTCACATGGGCAACTGTATTTGTAATGAACATTGTTGTGAGAAATTAATTTTTCCTCGTGGTTGTGGTGACGCAATGAACTATCGCGATAGGCAGGTATAACCCAAAGTCGACACTAGCCGCATTTGAAAACGTTTGCAGCCGTTAGCAGTTTGACACTGAAAATGTCACATGACCCGAAAATTCGCAGGAGCAAGACGCTTACAGACAAATCTTACAGACCCTTGCAGTTTCTCCCACATAACTGCAAGCGGCTAGCTAACGCCTCCTTGGTGACGCTGCTTTGCCGTGGTTGGTTAAAAGTTCCTTGACGTCTGTGCAGGTGCATTGTCCCCAACTTAACTTTTCATCAAAAGTGTAGGTTATTTAACTCCAATTTGAAGACATATCTCTTCTCTCTATTTTTACCTTGTTCTGATGGTTTTGATGCGTTGGATCTGACGCTGTCAAGCTCGGCCTTTTATTTATTTAATTATTAATCTAATTTCTATTTCATTGTCCGTATTATATACATAGTTATGGTCATTGTTTTATGGTTTTGCTGTCTTAGTTTTCATGTTTGTGTTGTGGAGCACTTTGGGGCAATTCGTTTTGTTTAAATGTGAATCTAAAAAACAAGAAAGACTTGACTTGAATTGAACTCTTAGTGCAGACAGTAGAGGACTACAACCTAGTCAGGTCATTCTAAGCCAATTTATAGCAGTAATTATCCTCTAAATTATTAGGAAATGGGGTTAACACCTAATCATGCATGAAAAAAAAAATACAGTCAAATACCATGACACCAATATAATTTTGAAAAATACCGTGATATCAATTTTTGGTCATACCGCCCAGCTCTAGATGGCGGCATCCTGGGCACTACTCAAGGGGGGTGTCTCTGGAACAGGTCTGCTCTGCAGCAGCATGGTCATCCTTTTGTACGCCTGTACTGCTTGGACGTAGTTGCCCCTTCGGTGGCACATTCTGTCCTTTCCTCCGCAGAAGACTGACTTGTCGTTCAGCTTGGCTGTGAGGGGGCGTGTATAGAGGTACTATAGTGCGGGGCGTGTATAGAGGTAACACAGATACTTCTGTGTTGTACCGAGTGAATCAACTGAAGGGGAACATGAGGTTATACATGTAACCACTGTTCCCCGAGGGAGAGGAACGAGGTACAACACCATTCTGCCCCGCTCAGTCTCAGATGTTCAGTGAAGAGCGCTAGGTTGAACTGAGGTGATGACGCGGGTAGTGCTAAAACAATTAATTCGAGTAATTTGATTAAAGGTGTACTTGCATCGTGTTTTCAGTAATTTTGCGATGTTCTCTAGTATTAATAATTGCCCTGTGCCCTGGTTTTGATTCTAGTGCTTCTGTTTCAGGCTGTTTTAGTTTGGTGGAGGGGGTGGGGCCGGGAGAACGACACGATTTCACCAGAGGCGTGACACACTCCCTGCAGCTTCCTTTGCCCCACAGTCAACTTGATAGCAGAGTAAGGTAAAGGGGAAAAGTCAACTTGACAGCGCTAAAACTGCACACAGAATGTCTTCGGAGATACAGCCTTATGTGTTTGATCCTGAATCCGAAGAGGAAGGAGAGATGACACAAGCACAGTCGCTTCCTGACCGTTTGTCAATGAACGTTTCAGAATGGTAATATTTGCATGACAAAACAGTGCAAGTGCCCGGCTAAATGCAGTTCAGTCATTCAACTAGCCTGCTAATCTTATGCGAGTCAGTCACAGGCTAACATCATTTAAAGCCCATTCGGTCAGTTTCTCTTATATGCATTTGCACACGTCTACGTCACGCTGCAGACCCTTTTCGCATTGGGTCGTTTTCCTGCCTATTGTCTTCTTTTGACTGATATAGAAAATGGGGGTAGAAAAACATTTTGATATGCAGCATGCATATGCAACTCGGAGTGACCTATCATATTTCAAAAGAGCAAGTACTAAACGGTTTCTCGTAGAAGTACACCTTTAAAAAAAATGAAAGAAATTATTTTTTTCCAGAATCAATACGTTGTTTAATTTGCTGTATTTAATTACTATGTTCCATTCGCTTGTGTATTACAGGGACCGCGCGAAGCAGGCCATTTAAAACAATGGACAATGTCTGCTAACTTTAGCCTGCTAAATGTCAGCTAACTTTAGCCTAGTAACTACCAGGCTACACATTTCTTTTCCATTGCTACACATAGGCTAATATTGCTGGAAACTCACAAAAAATACAAGCACCGACCAAAAACATTTAGGATTTTGTTTAGTTTTATCTACAAGCCAACATAAGTGCAAGCCTGCAGTTCGTTTATTAAGCTAACTTATTTTGCCTTATCCCATCGTCCTGTCATCACTCATAACATCTTACACAGCTGAAAACACAGTATATATACACGCTAACCCGAACCTTTTAGGATTTATCCAGTTTAATTCCCAAATCAAGATTTAAACCTGCATTTCAGTCATGTTTCACTCCTCTGATATGCAAGATTTCACGAACTGTGGCATTTGCTACCTAACTTAGCTAAACATGTCTTCTCCACAAATCGCATAATATTGCTGGAAGCTCACAAAAAATACAAACATTGAGCAAGAACGTTTAGGATTTTGTTCAGTTTTGTCCACAAACCAACATAGGTGCAAGCCTGCAATTCATTTATTAAGCTAACTTATTTTGCCTTATCCCATCGTCCTATCACCCTTCATAACATCTTATACACGTCAAAACACAGTAAATATACACACTGACTAAAACCTTTTCGGATTTATCCAGTTTAATTCCCAAATCAAGATGTAAACCTGTAATTCAGTCATGTTTCACTCCCCTGACATGCAAGTTTTTCCAAACTGTTAAACTGTGGCATTTAACACCTCTGACGAGGCGAAGATTGGTGTGTGTGTGTCGAGTGCAAATGGTTGGGCGCATCGGTGATGTCACTTTCTCGTGAGCAGAATAAAAGTTTGGTTGTTTACTTTCAGACTTGTCCTTTTTATCACTTTGCAAAGATATATTTTTATTAGATTACTCGATGAATCGATTATAGAAAAATTATAGATTATTCAATTACAAAAATAATCGACAGCTTCAGCCCTAGACGCGTGTGATTCCCTATATGTGAGTCGGGCGGACCCGCCTATGTCACCACGCGTCACATGCCTTTCAGGTGTGATTAGAGGTGTCTTCAGCCAGACACGCGAGGGCATGATATCCCATACTTCTGTGTTGTACCTCGTTCCTCTCCCTCAAGGAACAGTGGTTATATGCATAACCTTACGTTTTATTAAAATGACTCTAAAGGTCATCCCCTTGCTTCCAGGATCTTAAATCATGATATCACTAGAAAGAGAACTGAATGAGCTTCAGTTTGCATGCAATTCAATTGTGGTAGCCCTTATGAGATTTGGTCATTAAAAAGTTTTTTTGGCCACCCTGTATATAATAAACATGATCACATACTATTCATTTTTATTGTAAAGGCTTATGTATCATGTTGTGTGTGTTCAAGTCACCTCGATGAGAATGGAATTCTTGAACTCAGACGCTGTGAAGATGACAGCCTTCGAACCGGGGATTCCTGGGATGATCATCACTGGAGCGTGCTTAGATGTGGGCCAAATAGGTCTTGAGGGATGGGAGAGACTCAACATCTCCTTAAATTGATACCCCTATATGCACAGCAAAAGCACATCCAAGGTCACACTTTATGAGAGCTAGCCACGAGAGTCATATCACACACAATGATCATAGTAGCAGAAACTGTCTTAACTTTCCACACACACTACCAAAGCAAAAGGATGTTCTTTAACTGCAAACTGGTACAGGCCACTATCTTCCTTTTAGTATCAACATGTTTTGCTGTAGTCCATTTTACATTCATTGAATGCAGTCCTTTAAAATGCTTATACAGTACACTGAGCAGAAGCATTATCAGAGGAAGCACAGCACAGGTCACAAGGGAGAAGAATTAAACAGCTCTGTATGTTTCTATGTTTTTGCAGTATATGTATCATGCATGTTCGTGTTTGTATATTGCATTTTTGCAATATGTTTTATATGATGTGCAGGCTTTGTGTGTACACATCAGCTAATCTAAGCATTGTCTTGTGGCATTGTGCGGCTTTGTGCAGGTGTCTGGGGCACAAGAATACAAACAGCTCTGTCTTATCACACCGAGCTACCCTGTCTGTCTTACCATTGTGCCAAAAGCAGAATTTGTGTTCTCCTCTCCCTGTGTTGTTATGAGGCCATTCACGTTTATGGAGTAGCTGTGTCATAACAAAAACATAAACGGGTAAAAAACATTTAGTCATGGTGTCAGTGGGTGTGCAGCTGACCGGAGACAGTTCCAAAGTGACAAGGAGAAGTGAAAAGAAACACAGGGTCACAAAGAGGCAATTACTTTGAATTTGTACATTATTTTATATAGCAACTATTGCATTAAACTTAAAAAAGTGACACCTGACAGTATAGAAGCACAGGGGTTCATTCTCTTAACTATAAATAGCAATTTCTTCTAACACGTTTTTGGCTACCTCCAGATAATAAACCAGGTTTGTCAGTTAACCACCTTCATAGTATACCCCTAGTATCCCATTAGATTCTATATTAAAAACAATGACACTTTACTTTCCTTTTCTTACCTTTTGTCTACAACACCCATCCCTAAGCCATTGCTTATGATTTGGATCCTGTAGACAACCGAGCCATTTAGGATGGGGAATGGAACATACCAGCCAAAATTGCACAGTTCGTTTTCACACAAACCTGTAAAACCACAGACAGACACAACTCAAAGCTGGACGGGCCATGCTCACACACACACAAAACAATACATACAGTACAAATAAGGAGTGAACAAGTTTAGTCTTTCCATGACACTGCTTATGAATGATGGAGTGATGATATTACATTCACAAAACCAAAGTTAATTTCTGTTGAGACATAAGCACAAAAAGGAATATCCCATAAAATGTATATGTTACTGGCATATAATCACAGATCTTTAACATATAAGAACCTGCTCGGCATATATGCATAACTAAAAATAGAACTAATCTAGAAAGTGTTACTGAAAATGTTAACAGCTCTGAGGTCCTTGGAACACAACTGATAAACTTGTCTATCCTCTTCACAGATCAATACAAATCAGCAGAGCAAGGATCATCATCAGGTACAGCTCCCATCCTGGCTATAATCTGTTTGACCTGTTGCCCTCAGGAAGGCGCTACAGCTGCATCAGAACAAGGACTAACAGACTCGAGAACAGTTTTTTTTTTTCCCCAAAAGCTATAACCACTCTGAACTCACACATGCACTGACTCTACAGTCTAACCCAGACATGTCCAAAGTCCGGCCCACAGGCTGGATCATTTCTACCCGCCCGCAGCCCCTCTCATAAAATCAATAATATGCCGCCGCCCAACACATTCTAAAAACTGCATGTTCGATGCTTCAATGATTGTGATTGAATTGTGGCTGAATTGCGTCTATAGCAATCTTGCTGTTAGCAGCCTTGACAGCGATAAGTACCGTTGAGGAATGCAGGTGCGTCTTTTATTATAATTGCTTGGCCGTGCAGAGTAAATAAAAAGATGAAAATTGACAGCAAGGGCCGCCGCTTCCAAGTGGAAAATGTAATACTTTTTCATTGACATACAAAATAACTGTGTCTGCCTAATATACACAGAGACTGTGGCTGTTTTCACTGAGTTTAATCTCAAGAGTCACAACCAGACGAGACATGCTGCTAACTATGACAAGCTAGCGAATAAACACATCTGGAAGGTGTTTTAACGGCACAGCAGCGTTTTTTCACAAAAACTCGTGAGTCAAATGAAAAGGTCACAAAAGCGAGCTAGGAGGTGGCAACGTTGTTTGCGAGGCACTGCAAACTAGGGCTGCAGCTATCGATTATTTTTGTAATCGAATAATCTAGAATTTTTTCATCAATTCTTTGAGTAATCTAAAAAAATATATCTATGCAAAATGATAAAAGGGACAAGTCTGAAAGTAAACAACCAATTGGCTTTTATTCTGCTCACAAGAAAGGGACGTCACCAATGCACCCGACCATTCGCACTCGACACACACACACACCACTCTTCTCCTCATCAGAGGTGTTAAATGCCACAGTTTAACAGTTCGGAAAAACTTGCATGTCAGAGGAGTGAAACATGACTGAATTACAGGTTTACATCTTGATTTGGGAATTAATCAAATTTAATCAAAGCAGACTTAGAGTGTGGATAAATCCAAAAAGGTGTGAGTGAGTGTGTATATTTACAGTGTATAAACTGTAGTATACAGCTGTATAAGACATTATGAGTGATGATAGGACGATGGGATAAGGCAAAATAAGTTAGATTAATAAACGAATTGCAGGCTTTCACCTATGTTGGTTTGTGGTTGTAGACAAAACTGAACAAAATCCTAAAAGTTTTTGGTCAATGTTTGTATTTCTTGTGAGCTTCTAGCAATATTAGGCGATTTGTGGAGAAGACATGTTTAGCTAAGTTAGGTATCAAATGCCACAGTTCAGAAAACCTTGCATGTCAGAGGAGTGAAACATGACTGAAATGCAGGTTTACATCTTGATTTGGGAATTAGACTGGATAAATCCTAAAAGGTTTGGGTTAGCGTGTATATTTACTGTGTTTTCGGTTGTGTAAGATGTTATGATTGATGATAGGATGATGGGATAAGGCAAAATAAGTTAGCTTAATAAACGAACTGCAGGCTTGCACCTATGTTGGCTTGTGGATAAAACTAAACAAAATCTTAAATTTTTGGTCGGTGATTGTATTTCTTGCGTGTTTCCAGCAATATCAGCCTATGTGTAGCAATGGAAAAGATGTGTAGGCTGGTAGTTACTAGGCTAAAGTTAGCTGACATTTAGCAGGCTAAAGTTAGCAGACATTGCCCATTGTTTTAAATGGCCTGCTTCATGCAGTCCTTGTGAAACACAAGCAAATTAAACATAGTAATTAAATACAGCGAATTAAACAACGCATCGATTCTGGAAAAATTAATCGACCATTTTTTCTAATCGAATTATTCGAATACATCGATTGTTTCAGCTCTACTACAAACCTTTTACTGATGGTGAATTTGTTAAAGACTACGTGATTAAAATGGTGGAGAACATTTGTCCTGAGAAGAAGCAAGAGTTAGCCTGTGTCGTAACACTGTAGCACGGAAAATTGAAGACATTTCGTCCAATATTTGCGCAATATTTTTATTTCCACGCAGCCTTCTTTCTTCATTAAATAGAAGATACCACGGTAATAAGAGACAGAGACAAAGGGTGTCGTTTTGTTTTGTTTTTTTCGTTAGGCTGCGACGAAAGCACGGACACAACTGACACCGCTCAGTTACTGATTTTTTGAGAGGAGTGAACGTGAGCGAAGAGCTTCCCTTCCTCAGACCACCTGCAGATGGAGCTCATTGAGACTTATTGAGTCGACACGAGCAGTTGACTTGTCAACTTTTACCGCCAGCTGGATAAAGGCAGGTTCCAAGAGATTTGAACATTTGCTAAGAAAATGCTGAGCTTATTTGTCTCGACATACCTGTGCGAAAAGACATTCTCACTTATGACCTTATTAAGAACCGTGTGAGGACAAGACTACTGTAATTAACTCTCACTTGCGTGACATTTTGCCCATCAAAACCACTGTCTTTGAGCCAGACCTGGCCTTTTTGCTGCAATCTAAATCTCAGTACCATCCATCATATTAGTGCAGGCAAGTTATTTGTTTAGTCTTCTTGGGTAGCCTAAATACATTCTAAAATCTCAGTGATCTGTGAGTGTGTGTCAGGGATGGGCAACTTTCATGATAAAGAGGGGCACATTTTTTCATCATCATTATCAGAGGGCCACATGACTGCGCACTTCAACTAATCGGATATGAGAGAAGCTACGCTGAAATGCATTTTTAACTTGTCTAATACTCTTGTTTAAGAACAAACAAAACAAGTTTTTTTTTTACAATAAATAAAGTGCAAAGGCATACATCATTCAATGATGGCACAAAACTGAAAAACCGCTGCCCAACATTAAGTGCAACAAGCATCATATTCATTGCATTTTTGCCCCCATCCCAGTTTTACAATTTACACAAATTTCCCCCATATAGGCTGCTGCCCAACTAAATCACAGCAAGTAGTCTCTCTCTCTTAGTGAGATGGTGTGGTGGCTTGTGGTTTTGACTGCTGGCACAATAGACTGAATGCCAATGTCAATCTTTGTACATCCAATCCGCATCAAATGAAAAAGTGTCATCAGTGAGTCTTTCTGTCTTTTGACTTCTTCCGACATGATTGTGTAAATTCTGTGTTTCACTGTGCGTCGGGACAAAGAGACTGTTTAAAGTCTTTAACCATGTTATCATTACCAAAAGCTTTGCCCATTTCTACGGTACACACCTTCACAATTTCCCCAACTGACAATATGGCGTTTTTGCTTTGCAAGTTCAAGTGAAACAGCATTAGAGGCTTCGTTGATTCCTGTGTAGTTGTGGCTCTGGTGGAAAGTCGCTGTTGTTGGTTAGTTTTGGTTTGAGGTCGGTTACAAAAGTGACTCAACAAGCTAGTGTACTTCTCATTCTCGTATTTAACTTTGTACAAGGTGTTGTAGTGGCGACTTCAAATTTTGATATCATGATAACTGCTACATCGGGCTGTCTCTGAATTCTAAGAACAGATACTCTGCTTCCCATCTTAACTAAAAGGTACGGTTTTCTTAATTGAGTTTTTTTTTTTTTTGCACAGCTTGTGGCCATGGCTGTCTGCCTGTCTTCCTCGCTGATGGGGAAAGCCTAGAGCCCCGATATTGCATGCGGCCAGCGGGCCTCCAGTTGCCCATCCCTGGTGTGTGTGATTGTGATCAAAACCCTCAGTCGTTTGTACTTCTGAATAAGATAACTCTTAGTGTTTTTTTTTATTTATGAAAAGTATGCCATTGCAATAAAATTTTAATTAAATAGTTTATTTGCATAGTGTTATTATTATTATTATTATTATTATTATTATTGTTGTTGTTGTTGTTGTTGCATTATTATTATTGTTGCTGTTGTTGTTGGTATCGTGTCATTATAATGGTTGGCCCTCACACATGTTCACCTCGCCAAATCCGTCCCCCCTGGCAAAAAGTTTGGACACCCATCAACCTCTGGACTTTCTTGCATATGTATATAGCCCCTCAGAACTGTGCACCCCCCGCCCTTTTTTTTATTCTTGTATCTTTTCTTACACTATTGTTTATTTTATTTTATGTTATGTTGTGAATTATTCTACATACATGTCTGCACTGGAGAAGGAGCTGCTTTTAATTTCATTGTACATCTGTATAGTGATAATAAAAGGCATTCTATTCTATACCCACAGAGTTAGATGCCTTGCTGAAGGGCATTTCAGCCATGGGTAGGGTGGGATTCGAACCTGCGACACTCCAATCCCAAGACCACCTCTCGAACCACTACACCACAGTTGCCCCCAGTCTTTACACGGCTTATGCGCATCGCAGGTTGTGATTCACACTTTTGATGTTATGTCGCCAGCTGCACACTTTAGCTCTGCAAAGCAGCATAAAAAGTGAAATTACAGGAGGCAATGTTATAGGCCTAGTCATTAATTTTTGTAATGCTGCGGATTAACGTGTTGTCAAATGAACTGAGACAGGTTTTATTTTGATTTTTTTTATATGGGGAAGGGGTATTGGTTTGTTTAACTATGACTTTAGTCAAAAAAAAAATAGGCACCTCGTTAATAAGACCCATGTTTACAAAATGGACGTTCATGTTTTTCCTGGTTTATTTGAAAGTTAGGCTAAAAAACATATTGCATCATTCTATATAGTCTGATTATGTCTTTATTTAAACTAGCCTGTTTCCAGTTTTCCTCAACTTGACTAATTAAGAAGTGATAATAGGATATTAGACCAGCATTTTATCAAAATGCCTGGAAAGCAAAACCTATGCCGGTCACTTTGACCGGCAGCATTTTTTTGTAGTGGAAACGCTGGCTTAAAGTGTCTTTTCCATTGCTACACATAGGCTGATATTGCTGGAAACTCACAAGAAATACAAGCACTAACCAAAAACTTTTAGGATTTTGTTCAGTTTTATCCACAAAGCAACATTGGTGGAAGCCTGCAGTTCGTTTCTTAAGCTGACTTATGTTGCGTTATCCTATCGTCCTATCATCACTCATAACATCTTATACAGCTGAAAACCCAGTAAATATCCACACTGACCCGAATCTTCAAACCTATCCAGTTTAAGTCCCAAATCAAGATGTAAACCCGCATTTCAGTCGTGTTTCACTTCTCTGATACGCAACCTAAGCTTTCACTTCTCTGACACCTCTGAACCACTGAACCTCAATTGAACTTTGCATTTGAAACTGCAAAAAGAATTGCAAATAAATTATTAGACTGAATATTAAATATTACATTGCAAAAGGAATTGCCATTTGAATTTTAAGACAGAAGTACCATGGCAAATGGAATGCAATTTAATATATGTTCATTTAAATTTTATAACCAAAAAAATTCAAACTGAATTGAAGATTTAAATATAACTTTGCCTGTTAAACTACAATTTGTATGATGCAATTGCAAATTACTTTATTGAATTGCATAATGAATTGCCTATTGAATTGCATACTGCAGCCTGCATTCTCACTTAAATTTCGCATCAGATATACTTCCGTAAAGAACACACACAGCACCCAGATGGCAAAGGCTGTAATTACACGCCACTGCAAAAACACATACATGAACACGTATAGTTACTGACTAAAGTCTCTGTAAGGGATAACGCCCCTGCGGTGACCTGTTCCATGGAAGTAATGGCAAGGTGGTGGGATAGAACTATGTGACGTGAAGTGCAGGTGTCATTCACCCATGAATTAGGCTACTATACCATTTATAAGTGCATCGATATGAAACGGCAATTCAACTTTTCTTTTCATATCTACATCAAAGGAAGCCTGTTTCTAGAAAGTTAATCACCTCATCAGTTAATAATATATCTAATAGGCTTGTCCCGATCCAATATTGGCATCGGATCGGCCGCCGATATTGGCAAAAAAATGCGTATCGGTATCGGCGCAGCGGCACGGGAAAAAAATCCGATCCGTTAAAAAAAAACGGTCCGCATTTTCCAGCACACCAGCATTAGCGTCTCCCAGTTTACCTGCTCAAGAGCAGAGTACTGATGCTGAGTTAATAGACTATTTTACACAGAGGTTATTTGTGTGTTTTGCTTTTTTGAGTTAATAGACTATTTTACACTCAGGTTATTTGTGTGTTTTTCTTTTTTTTCCATACAGTTTACAGTCTGATTTGCACTTTTACTGACCACTGATGCCATCCCTGTTTTTTATTTTTAATGTTGTCTATTTTCTGTTTATCCCTGAATAAACAGGTCAGTTTCTTGTTACCAACCATTGTGTATTCAAACTCACTTAAGTCAGCTGGCTAGTTGTTATCAAGAGTACTAAAACCCTTTTCAATATGAGTCTAATAACTAAGTAAGAAGGCTAAATAACTTTAATACATGCTCGGTTGGATAGGCCGGTATCGGCCACCAGTATCGGTATCGGCTGGGAAGTGCAAATACAATATCGGTATCGGATCGGAAGTGCAAAAAGCTGGATCGGGACATCCCTAATATCTAATAGAACTAACAGAACTAATAGAACTCCACTGCTAAGAGATACATTTGGGTAATAACACAGTGACCTACCACCATCCTGCAGAGGTGCTGCAGTCATGGTGATGTCCAGATTCTGGGGCTTGATGATCGTGGGGTGCACTGGCTGCCCTATGGTCAAGATCACTAACGGCGTCAGGCCAGTGAACAAGCCGGTCTTCATTGCAGTCATGGCATCCAACTAAACATCCAAACAAACAAACCGCAGGAAACTATCACTAGCATGTCAAGTCTACGCAAATAAAAGCTACCTTCAGCTATCAAGGTTTTTACCTTGTTATCACAGCCAAGGTCTATTCTGAGACCGTAGGGAAATCCAAAATAATTCTGTGGAAGAGATAGAAGAAATAATAGAATGGCAGATGGAATGGCAGTTTGTATGGCAAACAATAAATATTTTAACCCTGGGTTTAATCACACTTCCATACTATGTTTCATTCTCACAATGTTTTTTGTGTCGACGGGCTGGTCTTCGAGAGACTTAATGATGGGATCCACTTTGTTGCTGAGCTGTTGCTTCTCCATGCCACCTGAGACGGCCTGGTTAGCGAAAAAGCACGCAAGCAAACCTGTCGCTGGGTCCTTAATTTCACACAGCGTTGCTTTCCACCAGCACCGATTGTCTTCTAGTGCGTGTGCTGCTCCACACAAAAGAATCAGAATGAGGAGCACGGGGCTGAAATCCATCTGGGAAGAGGGGGGTGGACATAGAAAGCTTTATTTTGAAGTGAACACAGTAATAAATTGATTTACATTCATTACATGACAGGAAAAAAATGTCTGCCTGAGACAAAAAGCCAAGAACCAACAGACATTCCTAATAGCAACAATCGTTTAGTTCTTCATCAGCCGTCTCCTGCTTCATTTTCTCACTTTCTTGCCAAGATGGTTAGAATTTTAGTTATTTTTTTGTATTTTCGTCGTCTTGGTAATTCATATAAAGACAATCGAAATAAACGCTAACTGCCGGGACATTCAAAAACGCTTAATGTGAAAAGGTTTAACATAGCTTAATGTCTGAAAACAGCAGTTAATCATCACCAAACTTCTCATGGACATCTCTAGTCATGCCTTCTCTTACCTCTCCAAAAGTCAAAACCGAAATTTTTACATTACGGACGTGCTTTACATTAAGATTTTACTTTATAATGGGCGCCCATGTAGAGGAAAAAGCTTAACGTAGCTTAATGTCAGAAAACAGTGACCAACCAGCACCAAACTTCTCATGCACATCTGTAGTTATGTCCACTCTCTCCTCTCCAAAAATCAAAACCAAAATCCCAACATTATTAAGCCTTTTCCCATAGGCGCCCATTATAAATAAAACACTTAAAGGGCATGTTGCAGGGTTCAATAAATAGAAATTTACAGCTTTCTTGTTGATAATACACATTAAAACTGTTATCCACTGTATTTGATTTTGATGGGTATCACAAAACAGAATATAATACGAAAAAGTGTTGCAATTCGCAGCCCCTCAAAACATTCCGTGACGTCACGTTGGGGAGATGACCTGTAGATGACAGACCGAAAGCCATAGAGACAGACGAGAGCAAGAGACAAGCCAGCGTGTTTAGTAGCAGTAGATAGATACATAGATAAATTCATATATATATGTAGACAGATATACAGATAGACAGATAGCCTAGATAGACTGATGCATATTTATATAGAGAGAGGGAGGGCGATATGAGACCGCTAGATAGCATAGTATAGATAGTTAGCCAGATAGCTAGACACACATTTTTATAGGCAGGTGGGTTGGTAGGATTCATATAAAATGGTCAACTATTGAGGTTATTCTGGCTGTAAAAACACAAATCTAACAGGGCACACAGTCCATGACTCTCAACCAGCGATCAAAACGCACTCACTTTCCTACAACACAAGCTTTCCACAGCAGTTTCCATGGGGCAGCACCACCCACACAAACGTGAAACACAGCAACACGTACGCTTATTCTCTCGTTGTCAGTAAGTGGTGTTGATGATAGTGATGAGGAGTGTATGAAACATGTGAGATATAAATAAACTTGTCCTGCCTTATGAAATTAATCATACTGAAGAAGCATTGTGAAGATATAAACAGCCTATTCGGCGGCGGCAAAGTTTGCAACATTTAGCTAAACTCTACTCAATGAAGATGTTGGAAATAGGCTGTCACTGCAAAGTGAGATAACTAAGTGGATCTTCCAAATTGAGTATACCGGCACTTGTCAGAACTAACAACATAACCACTGTCACTAGATATAAAGACAACTTGTTACTCACTCAGTAAAACATTTTATTGTATGCACTGCTGATCGTACACTAGGTCCAGCGTTCATTGCTGCGTTGCTAAATGATAGCAACTCACCAGGAGGCTTCACCAACTCTCCACTCATTCTCTGACCACGAACTGAATTGGCTTTCATGACCATCAGTTCTTGGCAATTGCTCATTTAGACACTCGCGTCTAACAGGTTCAAAACTGTGTGGCTGCGTAAATACTATTTATGGTTCTTGCAACCTCATCCCAGCTAGTCGCAGTTCTAGCAAAGATAGTATAGATTAGAACCTCTCTGCTGAATGGTCTCTGCTGAGGCTACCTTCTCAAGTCCCCAACGTGACGTCATCACCAAATTCGTTAAAAAAACAAAAAGGACAATAAATGGTCTTAAACAGATTTTAGAGACATTTTTCAAATGGTATACATATCTTGAGTGCTTTAAGTACCTACTAATCGACAGTGGTGGTTAACCTGCAACATGCACTTTAAAGGAGAAATTCGGTGTAAAATGAAAACTGGCATGTTAAAACATCATACTGAGTTGGTATGTTTGCTGAGGAGCAAAATTGAGTTAGCCTGTTGCATTCAGAACTTAACTATTTTTTACACCCCGTGTCCACTAGCAAGAGAAGCGAATTCCGTCTCTCCGCATCCCCCCCTCCCCTTCGGACGCTTGGGGGTGTGTAGTTCTGATCAGGTCCGCGAATGTCATGAAAGGGCGGGAATATTTCTTGTATGTTATTTACACATGTGCAAAGACCAGAAATATTAATCTAATGTAAGGGTGCGGTCATACAAGCAGGGGTGAGAAAAGCGACAATAATCAACCTCTCGTCATTCATTTCGACAGTGAGTTGACCGTGAAATGTACTGTAATCATTGTCCTACGTCATACCTGCTTTATACACTGTTGATCTGCTATTGGCTAGCCGCCCCGTGTTGGACGCGTTCATTTGCATAAAGTTCGGCATGGCTGAACTTTTGGTCGCGCCGCACCCCTCGAGTTGGCCGCGCCGCCTACCCACAATTCTTTGCAGAAGCGGAATTAACGGTCGGTCGCACCCCATAGAAATGAATAGGGGTTCTGCGGTGCGGAGTTCGCTTCACTTGCTAGTGGACACCCGGCGTTACCGTTTGTCCCAGAAGGCTAACAATGGAAGTGATACGTGCCCTTAGACGAAGCATGAAGATTGCACTATTATTAAACCATTAAAACAGCTCGAAGAAATTCCACACTCCATCGGTAGTACAACAAAGGCCCTGGCATTCAAAACAAGGCACCGAAAACTTTGTAAGTGTACACAACACTTATTTAAAAACAGTTCTTACATGCAGTAGTTTGCAGTTGTTTCTCGTCGCTGCCATGATGAAAGTCCAAACAAGTCGTACTACGGTGCTGGTGGTTGTACTGTACCAATGGAGTGTGGAGTTTCTTCGAGCTGTTTTATAATAGCGTTTAATAATAGGTTTAATAATAGCGTAATCTTCATGCTTTGTCTAAGGGCGCCTACCACTTCCATTGTTAGCCTTCTGGGACAAACGTTAAAAAATAGTTAAGTTCTGAATGCAACAGGCTAACTCATTTTGATCCTCAGCAAACATACCAACTCTGTATGATGTTTTAACATGCCAATTTTCATTTTACACCGAATTTCTCCTTTAACATAGTTTAATGCGCAAAAACGTTTAATGTAGACTGCATCTAAAATATTAGTATTTTAGTTTAGATTTTTTGAGAGGTGAGAGTGGGCATGACTACAGCTGTCAAGTGTTGTGATGATTGATGGTTGTTTTCAGACACTAAGCTACGTTAAGCCATTTCCGTAGACTTCAGTGGTAATGGCTTAATGTTGACATCTCCCATACCATAAATAGTTTGGCTTTGACCATTTGACAGCTGTCAGTGTTGGTGAAAATGAATTGCATGCTGATTGATTGGTGTTTTCTGACATTAAGCTACATTAAGCCTTTTCCTCTACATAGGCGCCCATTAAAACTACGTCCGTAATATTAGAATTTTGGATTTGATTTTTGGAGAGGTGAGAGTGCACATGACAGATGTCCATGAAAAGTTTGGTGATGATTGATCGTTGTTTTCGGACATTAAGGTACGTTAAGCCATTTCCTAGACTTTAATGGATAAATAGCTTAATGTTGACATCTACCAAACTATAACAACTTTGGCTTTGACTTCTAGGCAGCTATTAGTGTTAATGAAATTGTGTGACTGATCTGAAAGTGGTGCTGATTGATCAATGTTTTATGACATTAAGCTAAGTTTTCCATAGGCGCCCATTATAGAGAAAAAGCTTTACGTAAGCCATGTCCGAAATATTATGATTTCCGTTTCGATTTTTGGATATGTGAGAGTAGGCATGCCTACAGATGTCCATCAGAAGTTTGGTGTGGATTGATAGCTGTTTTCTGACGTTAAGCTACGTTAAGTCTTTTCCTCTGCATAGGCGCCCATTATAAAGAAAAAGCTTAACGTAAAGTACGTCCGTAATGTTAAGATGTCGGTTTTGATTTTTGGAGAGGTGAGAGTAGGCATGACTAGAGATGTCCATGAGAAGTTTAGTGATGATTGATCGTTGTTTTCTGACATTAAGCTACGTTAAGCTTTTTCACGTTGAGCGAAAGAATTTTCACAATGGCTAACAGATGCAATGCTAGCTGCTAAATGCCTGTTTATACCGTGAATGCCGTGTTCTGCAACAATACCCATTATGCGAAGAAGTGTTTTCTTCCTATTCAAGACGGCTACTTACCTTCGCATATTTACTTAACATCTTCATCAACTAATACAAAACACGAAGAGGCATTATGGCAAACGGTTAGCTAACCTCTTCGCAACGAGCGGGATTGGTAACATTCAAACTAGCTAGAATAACAATAATGTTGAATGACGTAACTATACTTAAGCACGTCGAGATGTCTCGAAAACCTACTTACTACTTACTCTTTACTTACTATTTGTTTGGTTGACATCCTTTCAGAAATGTTACATGCGGCTGCGAAGACAAATACCGAGCGGTAACCGAAATTCTATGCTGACAACCCTGGCACGCGCTCCCGTCATGCGTCTGGTCCAATGACTCTACCAGAGAGTGTTGAATCCTATACAGTCTATGGTTGAATCTAAGACCTTTGACTGTACTGTCAGACCCTAGCTCTGCTATGAGTATTGTCACTACTGATCTGCCCCATACAGTCTATGATCTGGCCTCCTGTCTCCACCAAAGGAATGTGGTATAGTTTTTGATGCTACCCTTTCTGGTACGTTGCATCTCCTTAAAATTATTGCTATTCTAATCTATTCTGCCTTTATTACCTTTGAACCCAACAGAAACTGAAATTGGCTGGATCTGTTTCTCATCTATTAAAACTAATTCCAAAATCCGTGTTCTGGTCCAAAAAGATCTTGTCTCTGCCTCACATGTAGGGCCCTATCATGCCGCGGCGCACTGTGCATTTGCGACATGCGCATGGTGTCATTACTATTCTGTGCCAGCGCATGGTTCATTTTGTCAGGCAAAAAATCACGTTGTCTAGATAGCAGATGACACTGCGTCGTCAAGGGTGTGTCAGCGAAAAGAAGAGGTGGTCTGGCGCAAAGCGTGCCAGATGCTATTATAAGGTCGCAAAAATGAAATCCACCAGTGACCAACAAAACCCCTTGTCGTCAGTTGCGCATTGCTGAAAAGCTATTTTGTGGGCGCACAACGATGAGTCGCTGTTAGGGGACGATGGCTATCCACTAAAGGCATGGTTATTAAAACATAGGCTACATCATGCCAACACCAGTGCTTAAAACGTCTTCAAGCTCTAAAAAGATGTCCAATGGCATACGACTACGAATCTGATTACTTAGTAAATGCAAAGACAAACACTGATAGGGGAGACCGGGGTTGGTTGTCAAACTCATATCTCAGTCACTACATGGCGCTGATCAATGCCGCGGCTAGAAATGTTCAGAATTAGTGTTATGGGTCATCTACATTGACAGTGTTTGACAAAAAGTTTTGAGGTGAGATCAATACTAAGGTTTTTCATGTCAAAATGTAAAATTTCAGGACTTTAAGTTTTCTTTTCTAGTTTTGTAACTAATGGGTTGACTTTAGAAAAACTATTACCATTAAAAAGTATAAAGACAGAGCTATATTTTCAATATGTTTTTTTCTAAGTTATGTAGCATACAACTTGTGGCTGCTAGCATCACTGCTAGCAAACAAGGTCAGTTGGGGATGGTTGTCACACTCTGTTTGGGGTTGGTTGTCACATGGTTGTCTCCCTTACAAAAATGTAATATATGGCCATATATGTATTCACTCATTCATATGCCCAGACCTAAATACCTTACAAATAAAATTAAAGAAGAATCTTTCAAAATATTACACCAATTCTACCCCACACACACCTTTTTACAAAGACTCAAGAAGGACAAACTCTGTACTGCACCTTCTGTAACATTCACCCTGAGGACCTTGACCATCTCTTCTGGAACTACTTGCTCTTTTTGGAAGTCTGTATGCAATAACATCTTCAAACTCATTCTGTCAGACTTATCTTTTTCTTCACTACCTTATAAAAAGTTGGCTTTACATCATCATAAAAAAAGATCTGGCCTCTTAAGTTAATCCTGGCTTTCTTTTGAAAGAACCTTTGGCCTTATATTCTCAGAAATTCCAAGCTAAAATCAGGCTCAACTGCATGTCAGCATCAACACTGTAATCTGGATTTGTTATCAAGGTATATATCAGTAAAACAGTAAAAATAAAAGGAAATGTGAATATTTGTGTTGTTGCAAGTTGATTAAAAGTGTGCGCCCCTAAATCTCCTAAAATCTTAGTTTAGCGGGCTACCTTTAAAAAATAAAAAAAAAACTATTTAGCCAACATCTTTATTTGTGTGTAAGGGTTGATTGGGGGGGGGGGGGATTTCAAAATAATCTTGTAGTTTAGTTCCAAAAGTGGCATTGTTTAAGAGAGGCAGAGCTGATGCCTGGGGTAGCTGCTTTGGTAGCTTGGTTGCTGGTGCTGTTTTTGATAATGGTGGTGTGGCTGCTTTTGTTGGTGTAGCTGGGCTGGGATGTGGTCAAATTGGACCTCCTGCTTTGGCACAGCCGCGGCTCCAGGTAATGAAATCCCAGCCGGCTGGTCTTAGAGAGAGATGATTTTGCTATGCGAAGAGGAGAAGAGAAGAGGAGAGGAGAGGAGAGGAGAAGAGAAGAGAGATTCATGCCTGAGTGAACTGCACACATTTCTTCAATATTTGTATATTCCCCACACCAAAACAGAGAATTTCAACAATCATATTTCTGTGCAGTGACATTAGTAGCAAGGGATACAGTGTTATTGCATTCTTGTGTCGGTATACTTGGATACTATAAACACATACTCACACACACACACACACACATACAGGGGGGAACTTACCTGGAGTCCTCTTGAAGACTTTTTCACAGAGGAACATTTCAAAGCGAACAGCATAAAAGCCTGGTTGATGCACTGACACAGCTTCCTAAGGATATGGGGCAAGAAATGTATCACCTTAATTTCAGTGGTTTAGAAAGGATAAAATACTGAATCGTTGCAATTACTGACTAAGAATTCTCTTACACCATCTTGAAAAAGGCTTTTCCAAGAATGCTCCAACTTCTTCACCAGTCTAGACCCAGCGAGAAATAGAGATTTTATTCAGAGAAAAGCAAGCATGACCAGATTTATTTAACTTTATAAATGTTTGATATTTGACATGGCATTCTTCCGTCGCAATTATTAGTGGCTGTAAGTTAAGATTAGCTGTTAGAAGCAGCACCTGTATGACTGAAGGACATCAATGATACCAGTAAAGACCAACATCTTCTCACCCTTGCATGTGGTTACTGGAAAAACTCCAATGCTGCAACCTCACAATGGTCCACACAAAATTGCAAATACACATTAAAACAAACTATATACACACAGACCTACACATATACCAAACGTACTCTCAAACACATGTGTTTGTAGTGCAGGCACGCGTGCGTGTGTGCACACACACACACACACTCACACACACAAACTGAACATAAGAGAAACTCTGTTAATGCTGGTATAATAAAAATATCCTATTTATCATAATATCAAGAAAAGCTAGTTTCGACACTAATAGAGCTGAAATTGCACCAGGAATATGTTTCACAAATGCACACCTGTGATCGGATGTTTGTGGAGAGCACTCCTCCTCTCCCTGGCTTATTTTGTGGATTGCCACCAGCAGGCTGTAGTCCATGATTCTGAAGCTTTGCAGAAGCTGCATGGTTACAAATGATCTATTAAGATCAATATATCATTTTGTGGCCATTTTTTAATTTCTCGGTCAATAAATATCCTATCATGTGCCCCACCAAATAAATCAAAATTCCCATTTGGACTCTACATAAAAACAAAGAAAATCAAAGTGTACATTTCTGCCTTTTTCACATGTTGTTGCAAGTACATATGGTGCACTTGATCTTTTTTTATCTCTAATTGTAGCATATGTTCATCTAACACACTTACAAAACACCCAAGGTGGGCAAGCTGACATGAGTCCTTCATGTATTCCATAGGTGATTTGGCTAATTAGCTCATCTATCTGACTGATGGGCTGTGCTAATTGGGATCAGCTGATTTAGTGAACTGGCTGTAACAAAGAAGTGGCACAACTTTTATTTTCTGAACTTGATCTGTCTCTGCAAAACACCCAACTTACCAGACAATCCTCGTGTATGGTTCTCCTGAAAACATCATAGTGGCCAGCCTCCATTAGAAGACCATTAGGTAGGCCCCTCAAGAAGTCCAGGTCCTTGTAAGTGGGCACCTGTTTGGAACACTCTTGCCTTGATGCTTGTCGCCTGTGGGTGGAGCCCTTGAGGTCATACTTGAAGTGAATTGGTACACTGGTTGGGTGGAGGTTGTTCATCACAACAATGCGGATGTTTTTACCACCCATACACACGCAGAACAGTCCATAGAACTTGGGAAGAAGGGTGTGTCTGTTGCGCAACAGGGTCTGTAAGGTTGTTAGATGAAAATGAGATATACCTAAAACATGGCTATATGACAATGCGCTTAACATTGTTTTTTTTTTAACAATAACCATTAATCAGCAGCATTAGTCTATGGGGAAGATTAGTAACACTACCACTGGTGTAACAAAATGTTCCAAATGCACTCATTATATGCTCATGTGTCACCTCATATCACATGCTCGTGTCACATTTCACCTCCAAACATGCCATGAAGAAAGGTAAAACGGTCGCATACAACCACACACACACACACAGAGACAACACACACACACGCTACACTTTCTCTCACATTGTAGTATCCAGGCAACAATCGCTGTAGAAACTCAGCCTCTCTGCACTGGACAGTCTTAAGGATGAATTTGTCATCGGAGGAAAGGTAGAACAACGAGCCGCTTGCTCCAGAATTTGAGAGCTCTATCAGTGCTTTGTCACATAAAGAATCCTGGAGATGCATAAGCATAAAAAAGCTACGTAAGTAATGGCTAGTTGTTGTTGATGATAAACATTATGTTTTTAATATACAAGGGACAATACAATGCCTCCTTCATAAGCAAAAATAATAATAATAATTAAAAGTATAAAAGGAGGGAGAAAATAAAAGGTGAGCAATCACCCTAAAATCTCCAGAATGAATGCCAAATCTCTCTCTGAAATAGTAAAATCCAAATGGAGCATAGATTTTAAAATGGAAGTCTTTGTAGTGGTGAGGTGGTGTCCATTTGCTGCCTTGTCTGAAAGATAAACAGACAGAATATATATTTTACTGTATGATTACTTGAGGACTCTTTCAAGGCAAACAATAGACCAAATATTTAGGCATATAAAGGCAACAAATAAAACTGAAACAGCCCCATTTAAACACTTACCATACATATACATATACTTTTTTACTCTCTCTCTCTCTCTCTCTCTCTCTCTCTCTCTGTGACAGCATCCCACCCCGACCCCTCGATCACCCTCAGTTGAGTATTTAGGCTAAAACTCAAACCTAGGAAAAAATATGCTCTCCACCACCTCAAAGTCCTGGATGAGCACCTCTCTTTGGTCCATACTACCAGCAGCCTGCACTGTATAGGCAATACCGAGTTGGATGGCAACCTGAAGTGCAGAGGCTGGGGTCTGAGGAAATTAAAGTGAGTATTCTATGAATATGACAGAGATGACAAATAGTTATGGACTGTGTACTTCAGATCAAAACCAAACCTGTTTATAGGTGGTTTGTCCTGTTGCATCAATGCCTCTGTGTCCAATAATCTTCTTGATTGGTACTGGACTAGACAACCCCGCCTATGAACCAAAACATTTTGTAATATTTAGACTACATTTCAGTGAAGTTTTTTTTTTTTTTTTTTTTGTCAGAACAATTGTGATGGTGCCTGCAAATGGAATTCTATGGCATCTTACATCCTGAATTGCGCCCCACTGGCTTTTAATCTCATCTCGAAGTTTCTTATTTTCAGCACGGAGCACATCAACCTCATCATGCAGTTCCTCAAGTTTGGACCAAAGTTTAGTGTTCTGTATTTGCAGATCTGTAAGCATCAGAGATATTTCTTCAAATCGGTCCAAGATCCTATCCGTGTTTGTCTCCCCATCTGAGGATAAATTCTCTTTGTCAGAGGTGTAGTTTAATACGCTGGCCATGGCCGACTGGGTCTCATCAAGATGCAGCTCTTTTAGCAACTCTTCCGATATCGAAGCGTTTGGAATTGTTATGGTTGATGCTATGTCGTCCATGTTCTATAGCAAGTGCGAGAAAGATGGGGAAAATGAGCCGACCACAAACAAGGCGTTAAACCCCCGTTTGCTTATCAACCCGTTCAATAAAGAGTACATTTCATATGTGTAGGATATTTACAGTTAGTAGGCTAGTCTATTAGCCAGTGGCCTTAATGGCTTTGTTGAGGCAGGTATTGGGCATCATCCTTTTCGCTTACCTTCCCCCTTCCGTCACCAATTGGTCAAACTGCTGCGATGCATCAATGAGAATTCTTGGTACCCAAGTAGAGCAAATGTGGACAATGTTTACATTGTTCAAGTGTGAGCCTTTGAGTAGCTTGCTTGCAGCTCATTTCTATTAGCCTACGTGCACGTGATAATTTGTTGCGCTACAGGCGCAAAGGTGACAAAAGTGATCTCATCAATTATGTTAATTTTTCCCATTAAAATGGCCTTTATTGCGTGTTCATAGCTATTCATGACGTCATGCTCTGCATTTAATACAGCTTCATTTAAACAAGTACACATTACATTAGGTAGTTTAAAACCCATGCAAATTCTAGCAGACTCTGTAATAAGGTAACCAAATAGACCACTCAATTTACAATGAACAGACTAGCTAAATACGGCTCAGTTGAGCTGTGGCTTAACTGTGCTTAGGGTACAGGTGTCTGCTGGTAGCCCATATTACTTGCAATTGTACACACAATCAAGCATTTTCTATATGTTTGTTTGTATTCTTAATTATCAATACATTTATTTTGGCCATAGCAGTCCTTACATCCAATATCAACCTACAGTGATGGTGTGAAAATCATTTGAAGGGTGTAAATAATAAAATCAGCCATAATATTCCTTATTCCCAGTATAGGCTACTGAGTTTCTGATCAATTTTCTAACACAGCACACTTTTTACAGGACATATATGTATTCCTCTGAGCTCCCACTGTGGCCCATGCTTTCCAGTTGTACAGAGTGCCTACGAGGGAACTTTTTGTGCCACTGGCAGCGCTGTCCATCGGGCTGAGCCTCTGCGCTGCTGGGGTCTACAGGCACCTCGACACCTTGCGCTGGGACTGAGGCAGGTGCCAGACGGCTGAGGGGCATTGGGGGCAGGAAGCTGCCAGCACGTGCCTGTGGCCTCACCCTACACCGCTCCTGTGGGTTTTTCTTACTGCAGGGAGAGGGTGCATTGTAAGGTTTTAGAGCCGACATCCTGTCAGAGCTGGAAGAGGAGAGAGGTCTCGACTCCATCTGCAGACTAGGCTGACTGTGCAGGCGAGAGTCTGAGCTCGAGTAGTTCAAAGTCAGTGCTGGCAAGTGGAGCACGGGAGGCGGAGCCAGTGAGGGCAGAGTGTTACGACGACCCTGACGCACTTGTGTTCCAGAACTGACCAGAAGCCTCTCTGTGCTCCCCCTCATAGTCGTCCTCTGAGCGTCAGGTTCCAGGTGAGACACCTGAGCAGAAGGTAGGTCTGAGTAACTACAATAAGGAGAGAGACTCATTTGTTGTAGTGAGGTCGCAACATCAGTACAGTGACTTGATGATCCTTTGGTAATCTCCTCTTCCTCCTCCCCTTCCTCCTGCATGGCACTCTCCCTCAGGCCCTCCTCGTAAGCACGGTTCAGGTGTGCCAGGTTGTGGATGGCCAGCCAGGGTTCTGACCGCAGGCGGTGATTTTTAGCACACTCCCCCGTTACTCCAGGAGAGCTGGAAGCTTCTCGGCTGCCCCGTCTGTTCACCACCCCCGGAAAATTAAAGATGTTCCCGCCATCAGTGTCCGAGCTGGGGGAGCCAGTCTTCAGCTCAATGTCTGAAGGTGACATGCAGGAGACCGGCGAGGAGTCTGGCGACGGTGGCACGTTCAGGTAGCGACGCGTGACTGTGCCCCCCTCTGGGCTCAGGTCGGTGGCGATGATGATGATGTCGCGACCCTTGGCACGGCACGCGTCCAGCAGCACCTTCAGCGTCTCCTGGTGATGAGAGTTGATGGCGTAGACCAGCGCTGAGGCACCTGAGTAGTCCTCCATGCTGGGGTCAGCTCCAGCCGCGATGAGAGTGGAGGCCACCTCCTCTCCGGCCCGCTCCATGCAGGCGTACATCAGTGCTGTGCGACCCACCTTGTCCTGTGCGTTGGGCGCCGCCCCATGTTTGAGCAGGTAGCGCACGAGCGTCAGCTTGGTGCTGCCACTCTGCTCCCCGCGCATGGCCTTGCACGCCGCCAGTAGTGGGGTCTCGCCGCGCTGGTTGTGCTCGTTCACGTGGGCGCCACCCTCCAGCAGCATCCTCACCAGACGCACTTTGCCCAGCTGCGTAGCCGTGATCAGGGGGCTCCCGTCCGACAGGTACTCCTGGGGCTCAGCCATCTCACAAGGTAGAGGAGTGGTCACTGGAGGAGGCTCGGTGTTTTGGCAATGTAACACAGCCGTGCTGGCCTATGCCTGTGTCTGGCCCTGTATGAAAAAAAAAAAAAAAATATATATATATATATATATATATATATATATATATATATATATATATATATATATATATATATATATATATTGTACAAATTAATTTTACACACTGAGGAGGAAGTTTGTTTTTTATTGGCTTTTTTGGGTACATTTTTTAGCTTTGTTTTAACTCTGTATGGACTGTAGGTATGCTGCCATACAAAGCCAAAAGGCAATACCTACATATTTTGGAAATTTACTTTATAACACCTCCTTTGTCTTGTGACTAAATCTCATGCTTCTTCTTAATAAGAAAGTACATAAAGAATCACCACTATTATACATGTAGGTTGGGCTGGGCAGTATGACAACTTTAAAGGCATTTTTTCTGTTTCAATGCCCATGTAATTACTGCACTTTGCCTTTGTAGGGCAGTATGGGCCTTTCAAGTATATATAGCACAGTTCACTGAAATTTTGCTTAACGCTAGAAAATGTCAGTTTGTGGCACTACCACAAAGACCCTGAGAGCACAGTGGCAGGCCGCTTTGAAAAGCTTTAATCTCCTCAGGACTCCAGCTCAGTCCAAAGGAACAGTAGGCGGAGTGAGTCAGTGTAGGTCGCCCATGTCTGTGCCCTGGCTTCACTGGCGTTTAGAAAACCAACTGCCATGAAAGTTTTAGTATATAGCCTCAGAGCAATTTAAGTGATACCATGTGAGGCTACCATGCTGACAACTTTCTAAAAGGAGTTTTTAATTCAAATTTAAAATCACTGATAGAACTTACATATTTTCAGTGGAAAGTGCACACCCTCAATATACAGCACACATGTTTTAAATAAGCTCATACAGATATACAGCAACTAGATTTTACAAAATGAACAAAATGCATATTGCATTCATTTTGTTTTGTATTTGTTATACAGGAAAATGTTAAAAATAACAGTTTAGTTACAGACAGGTCTGACTCCAGGCTTGACAGCAGGTTCCTGTTATGCATAAATAGTACATGTACATGTATTCCTGCTGTCCATATGGTTAAATAATCATGGTAAATACTTGGACAAAGAAAATGATGCAGAAATCAGCCCTTGTAATGAGTGATGATGATTATGATGATGATAATTATGATGATTATGTCTTTTATTATTATTGTTATTATTCATTAATATTGTTGTTGTTGTTATAATAATAATAACAATAATAATAATAATAATAACAATAATAATAGTATTAATATTCTTAATAATAATAATAACAACAACAACAACAACAATAATAATAGTAATATATTGTTAATAATAATAATAATAATAATAATAATAATAATAATAATAATTTATTTCATGTAGATGCGCTAAAAAAGTCTACAGCGCTTACCACAATTGATGTCCTCTCATTCAGACCAGATCTTATTCACCAGAGAACACAGAGAGAGCTTGTCACAGCAGAGAACGTCCCCTGTTTCTGTGGTGGGGCCACTGGTCAGTGAGAAAGAGAGGAAGGGAGGAGTGGACTGGGGAGGGGCAGAGTGGATGGACTCAGATGGAGCTTAAAAAAAAAAGGAACAAAACAAAACAAGGCATTAGTACTAGATTGAAATAATACCTCTCACACCAGACATTTAATATCTGTGCCATTTTCTAAGGTGACCTTGTATTGTATTCAAGTATTTTGTGGTGTACTGTAAGTGGGTGGTATAGTCCACCAAAAACCATTCCTTGAAAAATGCAGTTGCAAAGAAGGGGGCTCTGTATGTGGCACAGTTAAATACAGCAGCATCAATATCATGACCCCACCCCATTTCTTCTCCCACTCACCTATTTATGAACAATTGAAACTAGTAGGCCCTGCTTGTTTCTGACATCTAGGCACCAGAGTATTTGGATTTGAACATCCTTGACACTATCTTGTGATAAGAGTTTCAAAGTAGAGAGTTTAAAGGACTGGGTTTTACAATATCTTTTCTTTTCTGTAACTGCTTCTGTAATAACCCCTTTAGTGTGTTTAGGCTGCCATTCTCTCGCTACACTGACAGTTGACAGTTACTTTAGCTAAGTGGTTGTGGTTGCTGCTGTTTGACAATGAGCCCTGTGAGCTGCACAGTCAGATAGACTCAGACTTAGAAATGTTACCATCTTGTTCTGTTATTTTACCCATCGTGTTTTTTCATTTATTTTTATTTTTCACTTATTTATTTCGGTTTTTTTTTTCTGTTCAGCCCAGACAAAATGCACAATGCAAATAGGGGTGAAGGAAAAGCCAACTACTTTCCCTAAATATTCAGCAATTAAAAGTGAAGCATAAAATCAACTTAAAAATAAAGCAGTGTGTAGTATAGATGGTTAGATGTAGATAGTTGGTTTAACGCACTTTTTAAAATATCATGAACAATGCCATGATGCTAAAATAATTAAACCACTCTTAATCGCTTATGGATATTAAAGTATCCTTGGGTACGCCTTTAAGAACATTTGCAAGGGAATTAAAATGGGCTTTACTTTGGCTTTAAATGTGGCAAAGTAAACAGTTGGTAAAGTATCTTTGCTTCCGCAGAGCATGGAGCCAAAGTGTTTTTTCAACACAAGTGTGGGTGATGCTGTGTAAACTATTTGTCAGACATAAAGGTTACAGTACAGTTACACACCTGTGAAGTGTGTGTGTGTGTGTGTGTGTGTGTGTGTGTGTGTGTGTGTGTGTGTGTGTGTGTGTGTGTGTGTGTGTGTGTGTGTGTGTATGTGTGTGCATGGACACTTTTACCCCTCGCCGTGTCAGGCCTGTTCCTCTTTGAAATTGCTCTTTTATTTTGTCTGACACCTGGACAAAGCTCTAAAATGTGCACTTTTGACTTCATCAGAAAGCTGGGGGTGCTGTCACCTGCATCACCTTAATAGCCTCTAAATGCATGCCCAATGACAGGTGAAGGTGAAGGTTAGGTACTTGCTTTTATCCGAAGTGACTTCATCACCATCAACCAAACTTGAGTCATGTCAGTTTCAATTGTGGTACTGCACATAAACAAGAAAGTTTTTGTTCTGTCTGGTTTCAGTTGGTAGGTCATGTATATGGCTTTGATGTACATAATGGACAAACTGCAAAGTACAAAGTTTACCACAAATATTCCACAGAAAATATATTTGTTAACTGAATGTCACAATGAATAATAAGTAGTTGTAAGTGCAGACTTAGATGGTTGAGCCCAGTTCTCCTACATGCCATACAGTATAACAGCCTCCGTTCATACACTCTGATCACCATCAGTTAGAACCTTAATTTCCTATTTTGTCTTGATTTGAATAGGTGCACAATTTTGCGTGCTGATAGGTGTAAATAAATAAAATGTAAATAACTGTACAACTGATAGGCCAGAAGTGCATGCAGACCTACACTGGCAACAGTTAACTTTGAATAACCAGCAACTCAGCTGATGCTAAAAATATTTCACTCAGTGTCCATTTCTAACATAATACTATTTACATAGATAGGAGTTCACTAAAATAGTTTCAAAGTTAATCTGCTCATTGTATGTTTGATTCATTGACTCTATGTAAAAGGTAAATTATTCTCTACTGCACATGGCTTAGTTCTACCTTCACTGATCTGATGTGACTTTAGACATGATGAACTCACACTGCATGGGACATGCTCCAGATATGGATATATGACTGTCATATGTACAGCAAAGAAGGCTTTGAGGACAGCATTTTGACTCTCAGTGTACTAGGCTAGAGGTGATGTTCAGGTATCAGTTAATGAGAGTGATTTCAGTTAATGAAAGTGAAATAAGGAAATATGTTTTATATGGCTGGTAAAATTATAGATTAAATAAAACATTGTGAATAGTATAGCAAGGAAGCAACACATTTATGTAATTGTAATGTAAATTGAAAATTTGCCATTTATTTAAACCAAGTTTTGAACTGTAATACAGTATAACTTGTATTGAGTTATTCAGTAGGCCTACCTAAGGAAGTGTGTTCATTAATTGGATTGCAGTGCAGTGTTTCAAGTGGGCCTATAGTTTTCTTGGGGATGATTGTCAGCTGACTGTGTCACCATGGTTTAGTGGTGATTGTGATGCAGTGCCATTACTGGGGGTTGTGGGTGTTATCTGACTGCTGTTCCAATGAGCCAAATGCTTTGGCGTGGTGGTCAGAGGACCAGTCAGTGAGGCACAGGAACACAATGGTGAAAGTTCCAAAATAACAAGAATTTATTTTTCAAAATTAAGGTAATACATTAATTTAAGGCAAACATAAAGTTCTGGGCCCAAATGAGAAAAATTAAACAGAACTAACTCATAAAGAAACTAAACACGACATACCTTCACCACTGTCTAACAAACGGTGACAAAAGGGCAACTTAAATAATGGCTGGTTAGAATAGAATAGAATAGTATAGAATGCCTTTATTGTCATTATACAAGTATAATGAGATTGCAAGCTTCCCCATAATGTGCACACATAAATAAACAAGGAGAGATATGTACAATAAAAACTACTATAAAAACTACTAAGTACAAGAATTAAGTACAAGAATTAACATAGACTGTACAATAACTAATATGATCTACTGTCTGTAAAAAGTTGCATAGACTGTGCATAGACTTGTGCAAAGCCTGGAGATAAACAGGCACATATCAGCAGCAGGTATGGCAATAAAGTGACTGGTGTGACTGACAGCATAAATAGATGGAGGTATCAAGGCATTTTCACCCACCTATTCCAATATGTGCAGTAGGCAGCTAAAGAAACAGATGGACTGTCTTGATATTATAGTGCAATTGATAATTAACAGATAACAATAAAACAGATAGAGTGCAGATAGCAGTAACATAATGGTGCAAATGATTACAGTGATAATATTAAATAAATAAATGATAATTACAGTACGCAGAGTTGTGCCTGTCAGGTTGGCTGACTTAGAACGTAGTGCAGTGTTACAGTGTTATGTTCAAGCAAGTCAGTTCCTCAGTGTAGGTTGGAGTTGAGTATGGTGACTGCCCTTGGGAAGAAGCTGTCTCTAAGTCTGTTTGTTTTGGCTGGTATGGCCCTGTAGCGTCTGCCAGAGGGCAGCAGGTTGAAGAGGTGGTAGCCAGGATGTGTGTAGTCCTTGATGATGCTTCTGGCTCTGCCAAGGCACCGGGAGTTGTAAATGGTGGTCAGGGGGGGTAGGGGGCAACCGATGATCTTTTGCGCAGTGTTGGTTACCCTCTGCAGTCTTTTCCTGTCAGCTTCTGTGCAGTTTGAGTTAACTCAAAGAGGATTCACAAACATCCCCATGACACACACTGAAAGTGGAACTAACTGCTGTGCTGTGGATGGGATGGTGTGTTCCGTCTTGCCAGCTTCGGTGTCCACCCTAAACCCAAGACCGACACACATGCCCTTGGAGAGATGGTGGCCAGTCGAGAAATAGCGGCGAGATTTGCTTCAGCCTAGGTACTTCCATGCTTTGCCTCATACCACAGGCCACACACACACATGTGCGTGCACGCACACACACACATACATACGTATTTATCCATGTACTGTATGTTAAAGGTGGTGAAAGTACTTAATTTTTAAGGCACTTTTTTTGTTATATTTCTCAAACTTGTCTTTGTATCCGGATAGCTACAAATGCATAACATAATTTCAGAAAAGCAACAAAAAAGTATATAATCTGTAAAAATCCTGTTTAGAACTTCAGACCATATGAAACATCAGTGTGTGATAGTCTGTCCAGTTCTCGCTAGATTTTCCCATCATTGCCTATCCATACTGTACATCCTATGGACCACAGTCTTGTTCTGTGGGAACCACAGAATAAAACATGGTTTAGTACCATCTGTTCCCAAACAGTCTGTCACCCTGTTGCATCAGGGAAGCAATGGGATTCTGTTGACACATAACGTGCAATGTGTGAATACTCAAACCTGTTGCCATGGTGGCTGGAGGAAATAAACACGACATTTCTCACTTCACACACCATGTTCAGGCTGAAAACAGAAAACAAAACAGGCTGTGATTTTTTTTAAGGGAAGGAATTATATTAACCTTTGGCCTAAAGCTGTTATTGCTGTCCGCACTGATTAACTTGAGCTTATTCTTTACACCATCCCCACCCACCTATTTCCATGAAGAGATGTCTGTAAAATTACACTTAAAAAAGTTTGTGGTGTGCTACATTCCTGAAGAAAAGGTTGTGAGGCAATAGAGAAACAACTCATGGTGTGGTGGTGAGAGAAATTTAGACAAGTTTTTGTAGGTGCTTGTTAAATCATTGTTGATTTCATATTAATTAAATGCTGCATACATTTTTCACACCTGTATAATCTTTTCCTAAGTGCGGGTGCAGTGGCCACCTTGATCTCATGTGCCTGTTACCAGCTGTTGGCTGTACTGTAGATTTTGTCCCCTTACTCAGCACAACACGACCATTTCTTCATCCTTTTTGGGCACCTTTATTTGAAAACCAAGCTCTCATACATCTGCACAGCAACAAAACGTTAGCTCAAAGTAGCCTCTCTATCCACGCTATGTCTCTCCTCCACCTGCACCTCTTCAAGGTACAAAAGCCTCCTTAGGCCTCTCACTGAGCATTTCCCTTCTAGGATAGGATACAATTCTTCTGCTTCTGCACTGAGGGATGAATAAACATGTCTGACTACTGTCCACATGTGACACACCTCCTTGCTGAAACTCTCTGTGTCTGTGTGGTAAGTATCAGGTTTTGTTCAATGTCTTTTTGTTCTCTGTCTTGGTTTGTATATACTGTTTCTCTTTCTGTTAATCTTTCTGTTAATCTTTCTGTTGCAGGTAAGGTTTTTCACCGGAACGTGGCCACCTGCCTGAGGAGTAGAACTCTTACATAAGCTAGCGCCTGTAGGCACAAAACCAAAGATGCACAATCAAACACTCAAAAATTTTGTTTGCTCAGTTCAACTAAATATCACTGAAAAACAAAATATCAACAAAACACAATACACATGAATTAAACACATTTACACCTGAGTTTGGTATTTTTGATCGAGCTGTCCACTCACTCTCATTTGCTAAGGGTTATGGGTCTGCTGAAGACTGGCAATTTGAGTGGTGAGATTCTGTAGAACTTCACATATGGGCCTTTTATCCAATTAACTTTTTCCATTGATGTATCTCATTTGACCGTTCTTGTTTGGCGGTGTGTACAGCTTTTTATGTCCCCTTCCTCACGTCCTTGTTTACTTTCCATGTCCAATTTTCCTCACTTATTGCAACAACTTTTATTATCTTTGCTTTTGATGTGGCTGACTATTTGTTTTTTTCCGTTTAACTCCTAGATTGAAAGCAGTAGTCATTTTCTCCAAAAGGACCTCATCTGTAACATTTGGATTTTGTAAGTATTGGTTTTATGTCAGCTCAGATAGTGCCATCATGCTTAAATTAAATGTTTAGTGTCAGACAGAGCTTGGTGCTCCTCTTACAATTTGCCATCACATTTTTTTGGTCTTTCCAACTGCCAAAACCGGTACCTGGTATATAGCATTTATACCAACTTACTTACATCAACTGCCATGAAAGTCATGGGATTCAGATAACACCAATTGCTCTAGTCTACGTTTGGTGAGACTATCACCAATCATGCCCAGAAATCACTTTGGAGCCCTGTCATTAATATTTTCAGTACCAGCCTTTCCCATCCAGCAGATGCTACATAGTCTGTCTGTGCAGGCCTTTAAGAACTTCCCCACACTACTGTCCATCAACATTACCAGGCCAAACGTTGTGGAACAGTTCTGGTATTTATTTGTCTGTTTAATAGCTGTTGTGCAATGTTTAAACATGTATGCTTGATGACTAAATGATGATCTCTTGCAGGTTACCAAGGTTATAAATATGATCTAACTTGAGTCCCTCTTGGCTGGTGCAGGTTTTGCCCATGTCCTGTACAGAATATCGGTGCACCCAGAGACTATCCGAGCAAATACTTCCAAACATCCCCCATACCAGTGCCTGACTATGAGTCCCTCCTCATGTGTGTTTACATCCGGTGAGAGCTAGCCAGCTACTTCAGGTGTTTCTGGGACACTCTCACTCTCTACCTACATTAAAGTCTGTGTAGAAGTGCCATGCACTTCAACAAAGTGGCACTGTGAATGCAGCCTTGTTCATATTACTGCCATCGAGCATGCAAAGTAAAGCCTCTATAGCAACTAAATTATTTGTGTTCCAGAGGAGTTTGTGAAAGCAGCAAAGATATCACAGCAATTGTATGCTTTTAAAAAGTCCAGCAAAGGGTGACCAGATAGATCTCTGACATAAAAACTGATTTAAAAAATAATAAAATATAAAAAACAGGGAAATTCTCAGTTCTACAGTGTTACAGTTGGACTGCGTGTGGGTGTGTCTGTTTGTCTCTTTCCCACCCTCTCTCTATTTCAGGTGCTGCTTGTTACCACTGTTCTCTCCCCTCATTATCATGAATGAGGCGGTGTACAATTATTCAATCAGCGTTTAGGACTTTGGCGTAAAAACACTGGTCCACTACAGTCAATGTCTGAGAGCCAAACAGCTTTGTTGTCCTGTTTCCTTGTGTGGTTTCTCTTTAAAGTGTGAGTTAGCCCTAATGTTGTGTGTGTGTTATTTAGTGAACTGTATAGTTGCAGCGTGTGCAGTTTTGAAGAGCGTGATAATTCACATTTACTTTGCTTGTTCTGTATCTGTATTCACTACCTTTGCTTTTTCTAAGTTGGTCGAGTTTTGTTGTCGTCCTAGTGATATGTGTAAATCTTGGTTTAGTCGTCCTAGTGATATGTGTAAATCTTGGTTTAGTCGTCCTAGTGATATGTGTACGTCTTGGTTTAGTCGTCCTAGTGATATGTGTACGTCTTGGTTTAGTCGTCCGAGTGATATATGTACGTCTTGGTTTAGTCGTCCTAGTGATATGTGTAAATCTTGGTTTAGTCGTCCTAGTGATATGTGTAAATCTTGGTTTAGTCGTCCTAGTGATATGTGTACGTCTTGGTTTAGTCGTCCTAGTGATATGTGTACGTCTTGGTTTAGTCGTCCTAGTGATATGTGTAAATCTTGGTTTAGTCGTCCTAGTGATATGTGTACATCTTGGTTTAGTCGTCCTAGTGATATGTGTAAATCTTGGTTTAGTCGTCCTAGTGATATGTGTACGTCTTGGTTTAGTCGTCCTAGTGATATGTGTACGTCTTGGTTTAGTCGTCCTAGTGATATGTGTAAATCTTGGTTTAGTCGTCCTAGTGATATGTGTAAATCTTGGTTTAGTCGTCCTAGTGATATGTGTACGTCTTGGTTTAGTCGTCCTAGTGATATGTGTATTACGTCTTGGTTTAGTCGTCCTAGTGATATGTGTAAATCTTGGTTTAGTCGTCCTAGTGATATGTGTACGTCTTGGTTTAGTCGTCCTAGTGATATGTGTACGTCTTGGTTTAGTCGTCCTAGTGATATGTGTAAATCTTGGTTTAGTCGTCCTAGTGATATGTGTACGTCTTGGTTTAGTCGTCCTAGTGATATGTGTAAATCTTGGTTTAGTCGTCCTAGTGATATGTGTACGTCTTGGTTTAGTCGTCCTAGTGATATGTGTAAATCTTGGTTTAGTCGTCCTAGTGATATGTGTAAATCTTGGTTTAGTCATCCTAGTGATATGTGTAAATCTTGGTTTAGTCGTCCTAGTGATATGTGTACGTCTTGGTTTAGTCGTCCTAGTGATATGTGTACGTCTTGGTTTAGTCATCCTAGTGATATGTGTAAATCTTGGTTTAGTCGTCCTAGTGATATGTGTAAATCTTGGTTTAGTCGTCCTAGTGATATGTGTAAATCTTGGTTTAGTCGTCCTAGTGATATGTGTACGTCTTGGTTTAGTCGTCCTAGTGATATGTGTAAATCTTGGTTTAGTCGTCCTAGTGATATGTGTAAATCTTGGTTTAGTCGTCCTAGTGATATGTGTAAATCTTGGTTTAGTCGTCCTAGTGATATGTGTAAATCTTGGTTTAGTTTTGTAAAAAATAATTTATTTGTTGAGCATTTACCCCCATTCTCTCCAGTTTGAATTTTCCCTGGGATTTCTTCATGTTGGCATCCCGTTTTTCCACAGGCCACTTTGGGACCTACCATGCAGTCGGTATCCTTAAAACTGTGGACTATGGACTGTAATCATTATTATTATGGACTATAATCATTATTATTATGGACTATAATCATCATTATTGGACTATAGTCGTATTTAAAAGTGTCATGGATTATTCCAAGTGCCCTGCAGAGCAGTATTCAAGGAGTTCTACTGAATTTCTCAATTTCAGCTGTGACTCCTTTTTTCTCAATTTACATTTTACACAAATACATAAACAGGATTGGTAAAAACATATTTAACATCACAAAGAGGCTATAATGAAATTTCCCACGTCCAAAAAGTAATGTGTGTACTTTTACACTTTGATCACTAGATGTCATTTTAGGGCTTGGGTCTTGTTTTTTAAGCTTATGTGTGGTTCAAAATTGTTTCTCATTTAGTAATAGATAGATAAAATAGATCCCCAGAGTGTTGTCAAACCACATTTGAGGTTATAAAATTTTTGACACACTGTGCACATACACTCTTGTATGTGTGTGTGTGTGTGTGTGTGTGTGTGTGTGTGTGTGTGTGTGCGTGTGTGCGTGTGTGTGCGCGCGTGTGTTTCTGTGTGTGTGTGAGAGTGTGTGTGCTGTGTGGTGGGGGCACTGGTTTAGAGAGGCCAGTGAAGAAAGTGGGTAAATCACTCTTTTCATTTCATTATATGCCATGACGCAAAGCAACTCCACTGAAACAACACTCAATTGTGTCCTTCCTCTTTTTTTAACAAGGCTGAAGTAGAAGTCGGTGTGATGTTCACATTGATTTGTGACAGACAGGAAATATGTACCATTTATGGAAAGCCTGAAGGCGTTATCACTTTGGGAAACATAATCATAAATGTCACACTGAAATGAATAGCAAAGAGAACAGGCTTGGGTGCCTTTTCCCTGTCAGAGTCCCAAGGCAATAAAAACGGTCAGAGATTGGTTACATAATCATTGTGCTATGTTTGTACTTACTCACCCCCCACCCCTAGTAGAAATATGAGATTCTACTGTGGAGTGGAACATCTGCCATGCATGGTTTTAGTCCCTGATGTAAATATAAAGAAGAATGTATAGCTACTTTGTATATTAATTGTTGTTTGCCTTACTTAAAGTAGAACAGCCTACAGTTCTGAGGAATGAATATAATTGGCATGGACAACTAATTGTCCTGCTTTAGGTGCAATAGGCCAGGCTATCATCATGTGTAATTTTAATTTCATTGAGATTAGAAGCTTCACCTTGCCTGCTGTAGACACAATATATCTTATAACATGTATTCCCCTTCTTTCTGTTCTGCTAGAGGAGCATGAACAGCCTATGTTTGAGCTGCATTCAGATAGGTGGTTCACAGTTATGTTTATGTTATGTTTACTTTTTTAAAGTAAACGTTTACGTTTAAATATACTCTAACTGTGCATGTATGTCACTTTAGTTGATGGTAGATTCCGGTACTCAAAATGAAACCCAAGGTGGCGCAGAATAAGTTAGCAGAAAAGTCAGGGGTCTTTAAATGTGTAGTGATTGGATACGTCATTTCAACAAGCTCCACCCCCTGACGTCAAATACGTTTTTTCTCTATGAATATTCATTCCAGTCCAATGAGGTTTTGTTGCTGTCTGCTGTCACGATATATGGTTGTGTATGCTGTTAAACGCGGGTTTGTAGGAGAAATGTGAGAAAGATGGCGACGTTGAAAGAGGAACAGTCGTACGGACTATCTTGTGGTAGACTGAGTAACGGCAGAAACACCTCGATATTTCACGTCAAACTCACTGACAGCGCACTCAGAGCCATCGAGAGCTACCAAAGTAGCAAGGTAAATAGACAGACTGATTTCACTACGACTAGCCTTGTATATGTAACTGTTGTCACATGGAGAGGTAGTTTAATGACTAACGACTGGTATAAAGTAGCTAGCTAAGTATGCTCCTGGTTTGAACAGTCAACCTCGTGGGAAATACGTGTAATTTCCGAATGCCTCGTAAATGGCAGAATAAGTCATTAAAAAGTTAACAAATAAAGCCGCGTTTGTAAGGTAGAAAACAGATTATCACGTTGAGGTGCGTACAAGGAAACAGGTTCCAAACAGTTCCAAAAGGTGTTAAGCCTACTGATTGTTCCATCCATCCTATTTATTAGAGGCAGACTTGAGCTAGTTAGTGAGAGGGTTAGTCCGCCTTTTTTTGTCCAGTAACATTTTATCGGCAGTAAAGTTACGTCACCAGAACAGTTTTGCTACCGTGCCTGCCCGGTTTTGAAAATACATGTGTTTAACAATGTCGTCACTTATTTACTAATCCGTTGTCAAAATTGTAACTCTGAAATTGCTATCCAAAACGTTAAAGCTGTTTTAAGATCCCCTGACAGATACACAGAGTCTACATCTCTTTGTTCTTGTTAAATTGTCCGAAGTGTTTTCATGAACAGTGGCGTCCGTGATTAAGCTACAGGTTAGCCCTCTTTCAAGTGTCTATACTACGCTTCCAAGATGTAGGCAGACTGGACTTGTTTAAACAATTGTGGCCCGTTTTAAACTCATTGCGCCCGTTAAGTGGACTGACAACGTGTAAATAGGTCAGAGGTAAAGATATCCATAGAGCGACAATATGGTGAGAATCCTGAGTGTGTACGTGTGTACTTGCAGCCGTAATTAGAGAAGTGTTTGGTTACTTTTGAAGCCTTTGTTGACATACCTGTAGTAGATCAGTGGGCTATCTGCCTTACCTTGTGTGCATATGTACAGGAGTGCATGAGCTTGTGTGTGTGTGTGAGAGAGAGAGAGAGAGAGAGAGAGAGAGAGAGAGAGAGAGAGAGAGAGAGAGAGAGAGAGAGAGACAGAGAGACAGAGAGAGAGAGAGAGAGAGAGAGAGAGAGAGAGAGAGAGAGAGAGAGAGAGAGAGACTATGCATGCTCACTCACATGCGTCTATCAGGTATTCAGTGATGCACTGTGACTGGCTGAATGTCATCCTGACAGCCAATTGACATGTGGGATGGGGGAGAGGGAGCACACTGCGCTCAGGTGCAGATGTGATTGTTGTCCACCCGAGGGTTGACTGGGCCGTTTGGCAGGAAGAAGACACCCCCAACAAACACACACACACACACACACAGTCACACACAGTCACTCACACACACCATGCCCCCATCATCCTTTCCCATCATCCCACTGATGCAATTGCGGAGCTGCTCTGTGATGACTCACATCCTTCATAGGGTGCCAGTGCCGCTCATTCAGAAATGTGTGCCGTTCCAAACCACCTCAGGAGTCTGCCTGCAGAGTTGTTCGGGAAACGTTCAACCTGGCCACAGACATGGCCCCGTGGTTGTTGTTTTGGACCTGTGCCATTTATTCCACAGGCTGAGTCCCGATTACTGTTGACAAAAGTGCTGTTGTGATTATGCTGGAAATACACCCTTTTGTTGTCTGGAGCATTCGCTGTACAGTGTGACCATTCATCTTCTTTGTTGACTCTTCCTTAATATGTGTGTCTTTCTTCAGGGTTGGTCACATGCTGTGGTTTTCGCCACACATCTGGTGAAGGTACCTACTATCCTGGCCCACACTCTCAACAGGATACAGATAGCATGACCCATCTCTGACCTACTTTGCATTATATTTAAGCTGCAGTAGCAAACAATAATCCCTAGGTTGTGTCCTCAAAAAAATCGTGACACAAAAACATCAATATTTGGCCATCAGAACAACTGGATTTCCACACTGAGAATGGTAACTGTGCCACAGCATATTGGCTCCGCAATCGCCAGAGCTGGCTTAGACAGAAGACAGATTATTGTATCCTTTTCACGTAGAGCATATGATTGGCCTCTTGCAGTGTCCTGTAGTGAGCTGACAAATTCAACTGGTTTGCAAGCCTCACCGGCCAGTGGTGGCACAGCTTGTCGACCTGTGCGGGTGGTTGTTATCGCTTTTAGAAGCAGAATGTCTGGACACGGTGGCGAAGAGCGGGGATAAGGCCGATGGCTCGGGAGTGCAGAGCCGTGCAGTGCTCTACAGAAGGAAGGAAGTTGAAAACTGCAGACTTCTTCTTCTGCTCCTGCGTACTCCTTCCGCTCAGCATCAAGACTGCAGCAAGGAGGTGCTGAGTAATAGAGATGGCTCATTTCTCTCTTTTTCTCTCTCTCTCTCTCTCTCTACCTCTCTCTCTCTCACACTTACTCTGTATTTCTCTGATGATATATTCTCTCTCTATCTCTCTAGCCTCGATAGAGAAAAAACCACATCCTCTTGCTTTGTGTCTTTCCCTGCTGACTGAAGTCCAGTTTCAGCGAAATTCACAGGGGATTTCTCTTTGGAGGTATTTTAGTCTTACTCTTGTTTCCTACCAAACCAATGTTTTTTCCCCCATGTCTTGGGCACAGTGTTTGGTTAGGTCAGGCTGTGGTGTTAGTGTAGGAGCGTCTGAGTTGTCCATAGAAACAAGCTTATCTTTTCACAGACGCGCTTGCAAGCATGGCACAGCTGAGGAGAAGGGTGTTTCCCAGTGTTTTAGGTGATTCTCAGTTTCTGTCATGGAAGGATTCTGACTTTTCCGTTTGCATCTGTGAGACTCTGCCTTACACCTAAGTGATGAAGGTGATAAGCAACTCGCATGCAGGGCACAAAGTGGTGTGTACCGGTTTCAGTAAAATGTAGATGGCTTCCATTTGGGCCTTGTGCTGATGCCTGTCATTGTATTGTACATAGGATTTTTTTTTTTTTTTGGCACGTGCTCATAGAAATGATAAAGATTTACTGTTAAAACACTGTTGAAGAACCTCAGGTGTATTTTGTCAACAGTTCTGCACTGATCAGCTTTTTTATTGCCAGAAGTGGTAGATTACTGTGGTTTCTGAGTATGATGGAAGTTACCAAGTGTTATTAACATGGCTTTGCAGCACTCTGCAGCCTGACTGCTACTGAATATTTCCTTCATCTGTGCATGTGTCCAGCCAGTGCATGTCAACGTTTGTGGGTGCCTTTGAAGTGCAGAGACATCCACTAATTGTCTCCCCAATAAACTGTCCCGCGGCGTGTGTGCTTTGAACCCACCATCAAAGTGGTTTGAACCGATGAGTGAAATTCTCGGACCAATTAGACATCCCCTTTTCCCCAGAGGCGTGTGACCCATGCTGCCATTGCTCTGTGGTCTACTGTCCAACTACGTTGTCCAAAGCCACCATGTTGGATTTGATCAACTGTTGCATAACCGCTGTTCCCTAGCAACACCAGTGGTGTTCGGCTCATGAAAGGGATTTAAGAAGGGCACGGAAGATGCCAGAAGTAGACCAGAACGACCAGTTTTTACAGGTGATGATAGGAGTCACATGCTGCTTGTAACATCTAGCCTTAAGCCTCATCTGCCATTAGATGTTTTCTGGTATTTGAGGAAAGGCGCTGTTGGCTGTTGGCTACAGAAACTGAAATATAGCCTGGAAAACTATACATTTTCAGTTCTCTAACTCAAACCCTGTAACTTATTTTAACAGTATACTTTTCCATTTGGGGTGGAAAAAAACAGTTGACAGCATTACAACTATGTATTTGACAGCCGGGCCCTAGACGGCTGTGGCAAGACAGCAGTTGACGAACATTTGAACAATCGATCAGTAGCAATAGTTTAACTACAAGACTTATGGCTTCATAGCAATAGACACTTAATTAAGGAGAAGTGGCATTTTTTTAGGTGGAGGTGTGTCTATGTGTCAGACATTGCAGCAGCCGTGCACTTCATCACGAGGTGTGGAGAGGAGAGGCTTTGCAAGTGCTATTTTGGTGCCGAATGTTTTGGCTGTGTCATATTTTGTCAAAATGTCTTTGAGTCATTAACCGGAAACCAAGAAGCCAAAATCACAACTTGTCAATAACAATACAAAGCTCTGGAGTTGCAGCGCCCAACATGAATTCCTATAAATACATCTGTCATCAACTTTTCTTATTGAGCTTTAACTTGTATGTTTTAATCGCTGTGGCATTCCAAGGCCTTGTCCTGGCATGAACCTGTGACGTTTGCCTGATAACAATACAGTTCTAAACCCAGAGAGGGCAACTGCTGTCCACTCCTCGAATCGGAAGCTCTTACTTATGCTTGTGGCGCAGTGCACCCGTTTTCACAGGGAGTAGACTGCTTCGTTTGTTTTCAAAACCACATCTCTCGACATGAAACTGCAAACCAGCTGAGCCTGTTTGGCGGAAGCTGTGGCCAGCGAAACACAGAGCTTCCTTTGGTGCATTAGCGTTCACGCAAGGAGACAGCCTGTGTATCTATCACTCAAGTGCCATAGTGTGGTTTTGGGGTTGCTCTTGGGCAAGTCTCAATCACAATAACGAGTCGGAATCGAAATACAAAAAAAAGTTTTCTCAAGAGACAGCTATGATGAAAGGAGGAAGTCGGTGTGGGACATGCAAAAATGAGCATGCACAATCTGATAAACAGTGTGGTGACAATGACAGAGTCAGACCATTGAGAGTTATGTCATTGGTTAGGTTATTCAAATCTGGCGAGAATCATCCAAGCAAGCAAAATTTCAATTTGTAGTACATAGTATATAGTTTACAAACATGTTTGACACCCTGAGTGTCAAATGCAGACCTCACAGAAGCAGTTGGCGGAAGTCAGACTCGGAATATCTCTTAGTGCTAGCACCTCCAAGGATATTGTGTTGGAGAGAAATCGAGATTAGAAGACGTCACATGCAGAAGGCTTGACTGAAAGCCTTCTGATCCATCCCAGCAAAGCCCAATGTCGCCGCACCTCACCTGTCTGCAAATAGCACTCCACAGCAGTGCTGTAGCATGGTTGGGCAAGCCTGGATGGCTATAAGAGGCTGGCAGTGGATTGAGGAGCAGTCAATTACATTACATTACAGTTAGCTGACACTCTTATCCAGAGCGACTTACAGATATTTACAGTTTTAGTTACAGTTTAGTTTAGTTACAGTCCCTGGAGCAGTGTGGGGTTAGATGCCTTGCTCAAGGGCATCTTAACCATGGTGGTGGTATTCGAACCGGCAACCTTGCGATTGCAAGACCAACTCCCTAACCACTAGACCACAGCTGCCCACTACCATCAGACACACTACACATCTGACTTCCTGACTTTACACTTCCTCCCCAACCCCCAGGAATCTATTGTTGACCATGAAGCACAATCTGAGTTTGTATATTTAAAGAACATATGTGCATACTGCATTTTTTGTTAAAAGTAGGCCATCAAAATGCAAGTGTATAATGGCCACAATGCTCTGTCTTACTTATATTTTCCTGCTTTTTTTGTCATTTGCCAATCACGTCCATGATTCTTGTCTGCTTCAGGCTAGCTGTAATCCAAGCTGATCACCAGTGATGGGGCAGGGGGCAGCACGGCCACTAATGCTTTTACTTTTTTAAGGAGTGCATGATATGTGTGAACATGTGTGGTAGCCTGCTAGATGACACTGCTTAATGTTGTGATGGTGTGGAAAAAAATAATAATATACAGTGGTCCCTCGTTATTCGCGGGAGTTGTGTTCTAAACACAACCCGCTATAGGCGAAATCCGCAAAGTAGTCAGCTTTAATTTTTACAGATGTTTTAAGGCTGTAAAACACCTTACACACTTTATACACTTTTCTCAGACAGGCATTGACATTTTCTTACATTTCCCTCTCTTCTACTGTCAAAGTTCAAACTTGCAAACATACAGCACTTCAGAGTCACACAGCTAGCGATCGAAGATTTATGTAAGTTTTACAAGCTGAGCGCACTCTGTACTGGACACGAGACATGGCACGGAGGAGATCGATTGACAATGTTCTACAGTCCCTTAGCCAATCAGGGTGCAGAACACTATGCGCTGTCAAAAAAAAAAGCATGCACTAAAAAAAATACACAAAACAGCGAAGCCGCGAAAGGTGAACAGCGTTATAGCGAGGGACCACTGTACAATGTTATTATTATATCTTTCAGCTTTGTTCACTGCTATTCTCCAGGGCATTAAGGGCTGCAGGGCTCCATCTGATTGGATAGATCTTTTAATATGGAGAGTGCAAAAATGATAGTTCATAGAAATATTCTATTTATTGCAGGCACACTTGCTCACCGTCGCGGTCAGACCACAGTGATGCTGCCGCTTTGGTGCATCTTTAGGTAGCCTACTTTCTACCAAACCTGCACCCAGAATTGCCCTCATGCTGTGCTGCAGAGGTAATTCCCCTTTGTGTTTGGATGAAAAAAATGACCTGAGTGGGTGTAGTAGTATAGCCTGGTGAACCAGCCCCTTGTACTTCACAGCATTTTGTGCAGAGCCGGCTACTGAAACGGACTGTTAAGTGTCTCTCATGGTCCCAGAGTAATGCTTGACAAACCTGTGTGACAACAAGCTGACAACAAGCTAACAACGCAACAAACGTGTTATTCTGCCAGAGAGGACTTTTTCGCATTTCTTACTTGCGATGGTATTTTGAGCAAGGGAGAGTGGAATGAAAAGTGAAGTGAAAAGTGAAGTTTTGTTTTGTTGTATCGAGTGTGGGCAGCCCTCTCAGTCTGAGCGTTGTTGATGGCATAGCCTACTTGACCAAAATAGCCTGCTTGACCAAAAACACCACGGTATGACTGTATACACAATTGATACTTAAAAGACATGAGGTTCTTTAGTGAACTACATAACATGCAAGGTTACACTTTCATCATATAAAATAATATTTTACACTTTATGTAAGGTATTTGATACGAGAATGGCACTTGTCAGTACTTTTTAAACTTTTTAATGGAACACATGTGGCAATAAAAATTTAAAAAGTGACAATGTGTACCATCTTTGTTTTAAATACCGTACCTGATACTCATCATAAGAGGGATTCAGCACCCAGTTCAACTTTAAACCAAGGTGTTGAGTGTGTTATTTCTATCTTTAAAGTTAATGTCAGACAGTGTCTTCCAAAAATGATGTTAACTATTGGTGTGAGTTTGTGTGTGTGTGTGTGTTTGTGTGCGTGCATGTACGTGTGTGTGTGTGTGTGTGTGCGCGCGTGTGTGGGTTTTGGAGAGTCATATACCATTGCGGTATGCACAGGCATAGGGTGTAGGAGAGGGTAAACCAGGTCAGGCTCCTGTCCATAGCTTTAAATAACTTTACAAGAGCTTCCTTGCTTCCATGATGTCCTGTACCAAAACAATCAGGCCTATCCATGGCAATCTCATCTGTCCACTCTCTCTGCTGCTGGTTTCTCTCACAGATTTACTCTGACTATTACCAAATGGTCATTCTCAGCCAGTTCGGTCTATTTGCATAAAAAGTACATTTGTGTTTGTGTGTTGGTGGAAAGGGGGGTGTTGGTGGGGATCTGGCAAAGGCCATGCCTGTGATGATTTGGGACTATAAATTGTATAGGTACAATTAGGGCCAGAATGCTTCTCTGTTATTTTTAGGTCTGCAACTTAGATCGGCCTGTAACTATCATGCGACAATTATACCCAGTGTGTATGCTCCATCCTTCCTTTTTTGTGAAACATGACACTGTTATCAGTTTGAGGATTTTATTTTTCCAGAAGTGTGTTGAGCAAAGAATGCAGTGCTTTCAAGTTGATTTTCTTCCTGCTTCGGTTCTCCTATCTATAAGAAATGCCCATTACTGAGTATAACCCCTCTCTCTTTCTGTTTTTTTTTTTCTATTTGCCTTCTTATTTTTTCCCCTCTGTCTCTATCTTCCAGGGATCAACTGCCCATCCCTCTATTCATTTCACTGGAAGCCAAGGGGTAAGGATACGTCTTGTTCTCTTTATTAAAAACATTTGGCTCTCTTCTTGGAAGTCCTTCCTGTGGGTCACTTGAAATAATAGCTGCAAGGTTCCTCATTTTGCAGAGTGGTTGTCCTCCTGAGAACAACAGAAGACAATAAGAGTTAGGAAAACACAGCGCTCAGAGGTCGAGGCACAGCAGCACCCTGTGAGAGTGTGTTTGCCAAGATCTCTGTGTTCCTCTTTGGCCTTGTTTCACATGTTGCCAGAAAAGAAACTCTTGTGTTTTTACAGGGCTGTACATGTCTTTAATGCCCCTGTACCCTCAGAACCCCAGGCTGCCCCCCTTCACCAAAGACACACACACACACACACACACACACACACACACACACACACACACACACACACACACACACACACACACACACACACACACACTCCACGCAGCCTGATCTCTTCGTTATTTAAAACATGGAGGTATCTTACTATTGTGTCTTATGCAGCTGTTAATCAGCGTGTTAGTTTAGTTTAGTCTCATTGTGAACAGGTTTTGGCCACATCGATTTATCAGCATTAAATCCCTTTCAGAAGCCAGAAATAACACTAATTTTCAAATGCATTGCAATGCATGCTCCATTAATTTGTTTCTATCTGAATATGATTTTTATTCCCTGGTGAAATAAAGGTTCGCTAGAAAATTGGAATACAGTGATGGATGTAGTATGAGGTCCTCCATGATTCTTTAGCTGTCTTATCTGTGTTTGTGTGTTCAGAAAAACGTCTTGGGTGTATTCCAGAAAGCAGGTTTAGTCACTTACCAAGGTTGTATTAACTGAAAGCAAGTGGTAGTCTTCCTTTTAAGAGCTGTATGGCCTGGTTTTACAAGGAGAATGAAGCCATAAAATTCCTGTATTAGGAAATTTCCCACTTAATTTCTATGGGTTAGTCACTAAACCCCATACTTGGAACACCATCCCAGTTCATGAACTCAAACATCAACCTTTCCCCTGGTTCGTGGACAGTCCCTCAAAGCAGAGCCTGGTGTACTAGTTTGCGTGTGATTGCACGTCAGCGTGTGTTTATGCAGGGTCATGTCCCAATACGGAGGTCATGTGACCAGGTTGTTGAGTGCTCATAGCTGTGGGAGCAGTCATCAGTTCCAGTAACAGAGGTCTGTCTGACGCAGCTTCCTGTAGTTCCGAGTAGGCCTGGCCGTTTATTCCTAGCATTGCCCTTCAGGTGTACTTCCTCCTGCCTGCCCTCTTCCTTCCTCTCCAAGAACTGATCGGGGTGAAAATAATGCAGGGTGTCTCTGAAACACACACATACACACATGTGTACACACACAAGCAGAAACACACAAGCAGACAGAGATAAACACACACATGCAGACACAGACACACACACACACACACACACACACACACACACTGTGGCATTATCTGTGATGCTGTATAACTGACTGCTCACGTTTGGTTTGTGAGCAGATGTGCTTCTCCCACCTGACTTGTCTTTGTTGTGTTACTGCAGAAAATCTCGATCCCTCGTGGCAGGACCGCAGCGGAAGATTATGTGACGTTCACCTTCTACGTGTCGCACGTGGGGCGGGACGGCCCTCAGGGAAGCTTTGACTGCGTCCAGCAGTACACCACATGGTGAGGAGAAACAGGAAGTGTTGCATCACCTGATCTGTCAGTCATCAACTCACAATTTGTCTGTCAGTGATTTGCTTTCACTGTTAGAAGAATGTTAGAAATATGCAGAAAGCATGTTGGCATGCACACAAACACACACACACGCACACACGCACACAGGGCCTTTTAGAAAGATGCCAAATCTGACCCCTCAGTGCTAGTAGACATATCATATGATATGATTGTCCAATCACCACTAATATCCCATCCTCTGCAGAGATGAGAGCACTGTTCACTGACCACCAATAACCAGTTCCTAATATTCTCTACGCACACACACATGCACACACACAGACACAATGAAGGGCACTTGTGTTACTGATAAACCATTGCCCAAATGCTTTGCAGACAAAAGCTTAGGAAGCTCTGGACATGTGCCACCGTCAGCTTTGGCGTAGCCCGAAACACTCGCTCGCAGCCAGCCAGCTCAGCTCAGCTCGCCAGCCATAGCAGAGAAAACGTGTGGTCCCCCCCCCCAGCACATACAGCACTACAGCCTGTCCCAGCATTTCATCACAGCTATTGTTACTTACAAGCGTGCCTCTGGCCTTCGCGTGTGTGAACGAACAGCAGGGGTCCGTGGGACCTGGGTTGGCTACGCTAGCTCTTAGGTGGAGTGTCTTTGAAAATTATCAGGGTACATTCCATTCATCCCAGTATTCCCAACATGTCTAGCAGAAGGAGGAAGACGAGCAAAAAAAGCAGTACATCGGAGAACATGAGGATCTCATTTAAAATTCCTGTTGCTTTCATTCTCATAATCCACTTCCTATAATATGATATGCACTGTGAACACAGGCCAGTTCACACAGGCGGTTGGGAATACCGGCCTTTTCCTGAATCCTACTGCCTGTGTATACCTCCAATCCATATCACATAATCTGCTCATATACTTTACTTGATGCCTCTTAAGTTCATTTGACACACATGAGTATGTGTACGTACATGCATTGTGCTGTTCTCTTATTTGAGGACTATAAAACAATAGTATGGTGTGGTCTTTGTTGCAGTGATGGGACTGTTGAGCTGGACTGCCTGGGTGCGATCCAGGACAAGATCACGATCAACGCCACGGACGACTCGTACCAGAAGGCACGGCAGAGCATGGCCCAGGCGGAAGAGGAGACGCGGCGACGCGGCGCTATTGTCATCAAGCAGGGCGCCCGCTACATCAGTAAGAGACGCTGTGACACAGGACATCGTGCAGTCATGTTTAGTAGCCACGGGGCGGGAGAAATGCTTACTGACCCAAACCCTCAACAAGCTGACAGCGTGTAGCTTCCTTCCTTTGGCCACTGTTATTGCTTGGTGCATCACTGTTTGTGTTGTTCGGCCGTGATCGTCAGTGCGCTGCGTGTGTCTGTGTTGTCTGTGTCTGTGTTGTTTGTCCTTGTCCTGCTTGTTGAATGTCTGCGATCTGGTGTTTGTATTTGTCACTATCTGTGTGTTATGGTACGTTTGTCACTGTCTCTCTGTTGCAAATGTCTTTATCTGCTTTTTGTTTTGTGGGTTGTGTCTACATTTCCTGGATAATTGTGGGGGAGAGAATATGTCAGTTTGACCTTCTGGTCAAAGCCTGGTGGCTGTGTACTGTGTCTGGCTGTGGTGTGTGTCTGCTGTGGGCTGTGTTGTGTAGTTGTCTGTCTGAGGCTTTTGGTGTTGGATGTTATGTTTGATTCTGTTCTCGCATTGTTACATTGTGTGTGTGTGTGTGTGTGTGTGTGTGTGTGTGTGTGTATGGTGCAGGCTTTATATCCCATGTCATAGTTTGCAGTGTTATGTCTGTGTGGGTGGGATAGTCTTATGTCCTGCTGCTCTGTGGCAAGTTATAGACCTGTGGTCCTCTGCAGCTACAGTGGTGTTGTAATCTGAACCTAAGGCCTACCAGACAACAGATGGAGTGCTGTGTGTGTGTGTGTGTGCGTGCGTGTGTTTGTGTGCATGTGCACTCTTGCACGCATGTGTGCGAGAGAGAGAGAGAGAGAGAGAGAGAGAGTGTGTGTGTGGGTGTGTGTGTGTGTGTGTGCACTAATGTGTGCAAAATTGGGTCTGACTCTGCGCCAGGAGCAGTCTGTCCCTCTAAGCCATTTCCTGTTACAGGCATTTGTTATGGGAACAAACCAGCATTGTCCTCCAGGGGCTGCTAACAAGGGGGCACCTACTGTTAATTTTCTTCAAGTCTATTTTTGTCATAATGTCTCCAATCTTGTTATCACAGACTGATAACACACAAAGCAAAATGGAAAATTGCATTACTAGAAAAGCAGATAAAAGTGCCTCCCTTGAGAGGGCTTAAGTGTACAGCGTACACATTTAAAGCTTCACAACTGTGTGTGTGTGTGTCTGTGTTTGTGTGTGTGCCTGTGTTTGTGTGTGTGCCTGTGTTTGTGTGTGTGTATGTGCCGTGTGTGTGTGCTGTGTGTGTGTGTGTATGTGCTGTGTGTGTGTGTATGTGCCGTGTGTGTGTGTATGTGATGTGTATGCCTGCACACACAGGTAAAAGAGTCCAGATTCGTAAGCCGCCGGCCCACCTGACAGACGTGGTTGCTCCATCTCGGCGGTCGTCTCGACCCGTGCTCATCTCCACCACCAGCAGCCAGCGGCGGCTGGGCGCCCCCTCCTCGCGAGCCTCCCAGGCGAAGGTGGCGGGGCTGCCGCTGCAGGAGCGTCTCGTCCACCTGCTGGCGCTCAAGCCGTACCGCAAGGTGGAGCTGATCGTGCGGCTGCAGAGGGATGGGCTGGCCCCGCAGGACAGGGACGCACTGGACGGCCTGCTGGCACAGGTCAGGCTGCAGTCCTTTTGGCAACGTGCTTGTGACTGTTATGATGACTACACACATGCACACACACACATGTACACATACTTACACATGCACGCGCACACACACACATGCACACACGCATGTGCACCCATACACATATGCTCACACACACACTCACACACACACGCACACACATGCACACACAAACATATGCACACACACATATATGAACATGCACACATATGCACCCCCCCCCCCCCCCCCCACACACACACACACATGCACACACACACACACGCACGCATGCACATACATATGGTCCCACACACATGCACACTCATATGCACCCCCCACCTCCCCACACACAAAACACATACACACACATATGCACCCACACACACAGCTACATACATGTGTACACACATACACACATATGCACACATTTGTGCCTATATATAGACGCTACATACACACACGTTTTGTGTACGTACAAACATACATAGGTGCACATACACTGTCACAACAAGCTGATTGTGTGGCTGGAACAAGATAGCCTGGCCCTTCAGGGCACACTGCGCGACCTGGTGCTAAAGGTCAGACTGCAGCCCCCTAGCGAGATGCTAGCAGTGATAACTAGAGCCTTTTAGAGAGATGCCGAAACTGTCCACTCACTGCTAGCAAACAGATGATCTATGAGTGTCCAGCGATCGCTAATATCCCTCCCTCTGCAGAGATCAGAGTACTGTTCACTGACGACCAATGACCAGCTGCTGTATTTTCTCACAGCTGTCCTCTGAGCCCACACACACACACACAAACACACACACACAAACACACACACACACATCCCCTGGTCGCAGCAGTGTCTGGGATGAACTGATCTGGGATGGATGGCATCTCTGGCCCTGATGTGACACTGACCTGGCCGAGTTGAGATAGACATAGGCTTGTCGAGGGTCTTGATCTCCTCCATGTCTGCCACATGTCAGGACCTGGCCGTGGGTCAGATTAGATCAGATTAAGGTCAGATTAAGAAGAGTGCTGCTGGACACCTGAACACGGTGACCTGCGGCCACCATGTCTAGTCTGACAGAGTGCTGACAGATTTGGAGACTGTGGAGACGCGCAGGTCAGCCCAGACTGGCAGGTCAGGTATGACCGAGAGAAGATAATGGGGCCACTGTGTTGTCAAGGGGACGACTGTTTTATGGGTAGGTTTTGGTGGAAGCAGCTTGGTTATTCCCTGTTAAAACATATATAGTTCAAATTAAGCACTGGGGACACTAACAACTGACTGCGCCTAAATGAACTTTCCTCGTCTAGCGGTTTGCAAGGACTGTTGACCTATGTTCACATAAGAGCCCGCATCAACAGGGCATTGCATAGTTCTAGCGCCTCTGGACTACAAAGACTGCTGACTAGGGCCTACAAGGACTGTCTCCCCGTGTTCACGCAAGAGTCAGTTTGCTACTGTATTCATCTGCTCCGGCCCCATGGGACTGCAAGAAATGTTGTCCTGTGACGACCCTGCTAAACTGTAAAGCACTTTGAGCTGCATCTTGTATGTATGAATTGTGCTATACAAGTGAAGATTATTATTATTGTTATTATTATTATTATTATTACTGGCATTGGCACTGGTCATTCTCAGTCTCTTTTCCCATATTGTATTAAGACGTCTTGGCCTAGCGTTGTTAGTCATTGGCGGTAAATGTTTTTTCTGTTTTTTAATAGTTATTTTAATTGCGCTTGTTTTGTGCAGGTGGCCCACCGCAGTGAGAAGGACAACATGTTCTCCCTGAGGGACGCTCTGTTGAACGGCGTGCAGAAGGACTGGCCCGGGTACACGGAGGGAGACCGGCAGCTCCTGAAGAGGATTCTGATCACCAAGAGCAGGTCGGTTTCGCACTCTGACCGTGGTTTCACACTGTAGCGTCAACGCCACGCTTCACAACATTCTACCATTCATTTTTTTATAATGAGAGGCGTGCAGCACCTCTCAAAGCATCTTGGGATCGCGTGAGCGTCGGGTTCATCAGTGGTGTCGCGTCAAGAAGTTGAGCTGAGCTGAACTTCTTGACGCGACGCCAAGGCGGTCAACCAATCAAATACTGGCATGGGGGCGCAGCGGGAGAAACCTCCCTTGGCTCTCTGTTTACATCGATAATTGAATACGCCCACCGGAAGCGTCCCATTCAGCACAGGCAGAACGTTTTGCAGCGCGGCTTGGAGGCTACAGTGTGAAACCGCCGTGAGACGACAGCTAAAGAAGCTTCTCTCACCGCCAGGTCGTCTGCCAAATGCTCTGAGGGGAGGGGCTTCGTTTGCACAATGGTGGTGTGGATGGCTGTGTAAGTTCAGGTGCCGGGAGGGACGAGATGTGAAAGAATCTCTTGGTCTGAATTCCACGTCGAGTATCCATTGTTGAGACTTGCTTTGTAATTTCTCATGGAATGCAAAGTAAACACATTAAAGTTGCTCAATTCTTCACCCAGAGAACCTTGGGTAGTTATATGGTATTTTAGGTAAATTATGGCATTATTTTCACTGGGCCCAGTGCAGTTTTGTAGTGTTTCCACTGCCATTTTAGTTATACAAATGACACAAATCTGTTAAAAATATTCTTTACACTGCTGCTGAAGTAGAAAGGCTCTCATTACATCTTTGTAACCGACTCTGAAGAACTGCCAAATAGTTAAAGGTAGTGTGATGATAAAGCCGCAGTCACACACATTGTGACTGGAATGGTCTTTTCTTTTTTTAAAATAGGCCCTACAAAGGTCACAGAGAGGTCAAAGGTCACAGAGAGCGTCTGAAATAGTATCTGAGGAGATGTGGCAGCGCAGCGGTAAGCCAGCCTGCTGTGGGGTGGAATAGTGTGAATGGCTGGTGGCGCGGTGCCCTGTCAGTATGGCAGAACAGCAGTGCTCTGTTCCGGAATATTCATAGTATGTGTAGGAGATGGTAGATAGGTGTAATGAATACTGGCATCCTATAGCACTCACACATACACACACACACACACACACACACACAGACACACACACACACACACACACACACTCTCACACTCACACTCAGACATTCTCTCTTACACACATGCATGCACACACAAAACATTCATAAATACACCAATAAACAACACTCATGCAAGCACATACCTGTGCACAAACACACACACGCACACAGTCACACACATTCTCACCTACACACACACACACACGAAACAACAATAAATACACCCATAAACAACACTCCTGCAAGCCCATACCTGTGCACAAACACACACACATACAGTCACACACACTGTCACACACACACACACACACACACACACACACACACACACACACACACACAGGTGTAAAAGAGTAAATCACTCCCTGAAGAACAGCTGGTTATGCAACTCGCACCCGTAGCACATGTTCAGTCATGTGTGCTCTCTGCCTGCCCACGGTATCTTTGGGCCCCTGATCCAGGATCAGGTTCTCCCGTCACAGGCTCCTGATTGGCAGCAGAGTAACCCTTCACAATGGCACTGCTCTGGGCTCAACAGTGGAGGACACTTAAGATCCTCAAGCTATTGTGGTCTGGCAGGTGGCCAGGCCTTTCTCCTAAAAGTTGTGTTTGTGTGTGTGTGTGTGTTTGTGTGTGTGTGTGTGGGTGTGTGTGCGTGTGTTTGTTTGTGTGTTCGTGTTTGAATGGAAGTGTGTGTGGAGGTGCCTGCGTGTGAAGTTGTGAATACAAGTGCATGTGTATATGTGTCTGTTAGTCATTGCCTTTGGGGGAGTGATTACAACACAAGTGTGTGCCGGCTGAAATGTTCCAGTCAGGTTTGCAGGAGGAGGCATTACAGGAAGGGTGAAGGGGTGGGGGGTCTCTGGCCCTAATCTAGGCTCTGGTTTGGGAAGTGACAGAAGTTATCACGTCACCAGTGTGCGGACTGGCATGCCATCAAAAGTGCTGAGCACATTTGAAACCAAAGATGCTTTTTTTTTCTTCAAATGCCTCATTGCTGAAAGTTTGGGTTGGTGGGTTGCGAATTTATGTTGTTGGATAATGAAAGAAACTGAAATCATTTAGATGTATTATTTATCTGGACTGCTATTCAAATAGCTAAACTGCATTTAGAGTACAGTAGATTAGAGTAGAGTAACTTTATTGATCCTGAAGGAAATTAAGGTGTCCAGTAGCATACACATAATACATATTGCAAAAAACAGATCAAACCTATTGCACACGTCTGCATAATACAACATCTCTGCATAATACAATTTACTTTGTCAATTGTTACTTTGATAAAACTATTTAAAAATAAACAAAAGCTTTTCTGCCCACAGCCTGCAATTTTTCTAGATTAATAGATTAAGTGAATGAGCAGGGGGGTTGGTAGAGCACTTGTGTGTTCTTTCACTGCTAACTGCTTCTTTGTTCCTACACGCAACAGGAAGTTGGGTCAGGCCCAGAATCTCCTGTCGTCACCAGCAACAGTGGAACTAACAAGAAGCCCACAAAGGGAGCAGGCCAATTCATCACCCTCACAGGTGAGCTCATCTCTCTCAGTCTCTCTCTCTCTCTCTCTCTCTCTGTTACTCTTTCTCTTTCCCCTTCTCTTGCTCTCTCTTCTGCATTTTGTCCCCTTGTATCTTGCCCTTTCACTCTCGCTGTACTCACTCTTGTTTTTTTTTTATACCCCTCTCACTTTCTTAGCTGCTTTTTTTCTGTCTTTCTTTTTCATTCTGTTGGTTTCGCTAACCATCTCTGAGCCCTCTCTGTACCTCCCTCTGTGAGCTTTCGCTCTACCCCCCGCCCGCACTTAAGTTTTGTTTCTGTCTGTTTCTCTGACACTGGAAAGGAGACAGTGGGCAGTTAAATGGCAGGGTAAGAGGGTGCAGTAGAGGAAATGATAAGTTAGCCAAACCAGGCCACGAGAGTCTCTGACCACATTTCTCTTTTGTATTTCCATGACCTCACTTCCTGTTCTCTCTCTCACTCTACCTCTCTCTCTCTCTCTCTGCAGAAACGGCCAGTGCCAGACTACATTGACCCCTTAGCCAATAAGAAGCCCCGAATATCCCACCTGGCAAGCCGAGTTCAAGCCCAGGTAAGTGACGGGCTAGTTCAGGAGAGAGAGGCCAGCCCGGTCACCACGGCGACTGAGCCCCGCCTCCCTAGGCTAGACCTTCCACGGCCGTGCGAGCCTCTGTCGGACGTGAGCAGTGACTCCGGGGCCAACGGCCGTGACAGCGAGGGCTCGGATGCCCCTGCCGCGGCCGACAAGCTCGGGCACACTTCATCCATCTCCACGGCAACGCGTCCATCCCTCCCCCTACCAGCTCCCTCCCAGCCTGCTGCGGCCACCCCCACACACAAGAGCAGGAGTCGGAAGAAGACCAAGAAGCACAAAGAGCGGGACCGAGACAGTGGACAGGCGAAGGACACGAACGCAGGGGAGGACAGGGGTGCGGAGGCCACAGCTGAGGACACGAGGAGCCGGAGTACGACGAGAAACACAGGTAAAGGCACAGCTGCTCCTCTCCTGGAGGTGAAAGTCAAAGCAAGCAAGCAAACAAGCAAGCGTTAGCGTCAGCGCTGCGCAAATACACGAACACAGTCTGACCCTCTGTGTAGTCTTATTTCCTGTGGTAATGTCGGTGGGGGACAGTTTCTAAAATAGTTTGCGGTGGCTTGGTCAAGCACTCTCGTGCAAAATCCCCATCCCTGTATACTTTTATTTGGTGGTTAGATGATGATGTCAGCTCTTTAGCAGTAGAGTCTTGATTTGAGAAAGTTCAACTACAGTGTGGCACTGGCTCCCTCCTGTGGTAAGATGTAAATCACCATCAATCCAATACTATCTCGGTCAAATGATGGTAGTAATTGTAATACACCAAGAGTAGATCTGGGAGGTGCTATTCTATAAAGCCATTATAGAAAGCATCATCACTACATCCATCGCCGTCTGGTATGGGAACTCTGATTGCCGTGTCAAGAGCAAACTTGAGAAAATTGTCACCAAAGCCACAAACCTCTTCCATCAGTCTGCAATCTTCTTTCTTCATTCTGAGCACTGCCAAAACTGAAAGGAAAATCACTGGTGACTCCTCTCACCCAGGCTACTGCTTGTTCCAACTGCTGCCCTCAGGAAGACACCACAGATCCCTGAGGTGTGAAACAACGCGACTTAACAACAGCTTCTTCCCCTCTGCAGTCAAACTGCTAAACTCAACCTATTATGGACAAAAAAAAATATTTATTTATTTTTATTTTAATTTTATTCTCCCCTCACCACCATGCTTCCTTCCCCGCCCATCCTTTTTCCCTGACAGACAGACTCATGGACTGACTTTGAAATTACCACCAACTTTGTTGTGTGGCAATAAACTCACCTTGTATCTTATTCTTTGTCTGCGTTGTGTAGTAGGTGGTTGGCTCTGTTGTTCAACAAATCTCAGACATTCTCTTTTTTTGCTCTAAGCAGATGTCAATGGCACATACGAACACCCAAATGTTGCCACAGCAACGTCAGACCTGGAGGACTATTTAAAGTAAGTGCCACTGTTGCCGTTAAGCCACTTGAAGTGTTGATGCAATAAATGCCTGGGGAACCATACCCACTAAACCAGACAAGGTGACATTCTGTGTTGAATTACTGAAAGAGTTAGTGAGTTAATTAATAAATTAACAAATGTGTTAATTAATAGATAGATTGATGAATGGATGAATGAAGTATTAACCCAGTGTTTGTGGGTGTATGTGTGTGTTTGTGCATGTGTCTGTGTCTGTTTTTGTGCTTGTGTGGGAATCTCTGCAGGAACTACACACCTATCATGTCTCAGGAGCAACGTCAGAGGTACAAGAACGACTTCAATGTGGAGTACAACGACTACAGGGCCCTGCACGCCCGCATCGAGGGCGTAACGCGGCAGTTCACTGTGCTGGAGGCTAGGCTCAGACAGCTGCAGGAGGGCACCGAACAGTACAAGGTGAGCTCCTCAACCCCGTCGACCAGTAGCACGAGCTCTAGTCGGCCCATCAGCCAATCAGTGGGCCGACAGCAGGAATCTGTTTAGTCAGCCCACCAGGCCGCAAGTATTGCTGACTCTGTGTAAACAGTCAAACTGCTACCATTGGATGAGTCACTTATGATAAGTGCATGTGTGTGTGTGGTGGTGGTGGTGGTGGGTCGCAGATGAGTAGCAAGCAGCCTTCTTTCAGCGCATTCTTGTGCCATTCCTTACTGTCACCTAATGAGGGATGCTAGCTGACTGAAATACCTTAGACATTGCCCCCGGGGCCTGTGCTGCTGCGCTGTGCTTGGGCCAGCTAAGTTTGTTCCTTTCTCAGATACCATCATGTCACGTCTGCTTATGTATTGCCATGAGATATGAGTTGTGCTGGTTCCTTGGTTCTAATGAAATACAGTTGCACATCTGAAATTTACCAGTTTCATATCTCTTTATTTATATGGAAGAGTAGGAGCATACAGCAGGTGCAATGTAAGAGTCTGTCAGCACCCAGAACGGAAAGGCTTCCCACACTTGTATAACGTATCTGGGAATGTACACTTGTTTAGTGAAGTCTGTGTGTTCAGAGGGGTTTTTCAAGGTCACTTAAAATCCTTAATTCATAAATGTGCACATATGTGATAAAATACATTTTTACTAAATGCTCCTTCTTTTTTTACTCTTTCAGACAATTCACAACCACATACTTCAAGAATATCGTAAAATTAAAAAGGTACATACTTAGTACATCTCTCTGACATTTTGTTTATTTAAAGTTAATTGTCATGAATAATCCATGCTAATGTGTCTACTGTATCTCCTTTTCAGTCCAACCCCAACTACAGCCAGGACAAGAATCGCTGTGAATACCTACACAACAAACTTGCACATATAAAGAAGACCATTGGGGAGTATGATCACAAGCAGATGTAGCACATCTGCAGTGGGTCATTGGATGGAGTTTTTTTTTTTTTTTTGGGGGGGGTTTTCCAATCAGACTGACTGATTTCCAAGAAGCCAACAAGTCGACAACCACCTGGTTCAGTGACCAGCCTTGACCGGAGATTAAAATGAGATTGAAATGTCATGGCTAAGTGGAGTGGGTTGGACCACACTCACGAAACAAGCTGCCTTTTTTCACCTCATGTAAGAGAGTATTTGTGTTTGTCTCTTTAAAAGTGCAATCGGGGACGGTGTGTAAAATTGTTTGTTTATGTTTGGGTTTATGCTTAAAATTCTTAGCAGACACTTTTGTCTTGCACAACTAAGTTTATATTTGAAACAAATGATTGAAGGAAACACGCAAGACAGATAGATTATCCCTGCTTTCAGTCTTTTTTGAGCCACTCAACACAAGGCTCACCCTAAGTTATTTGACTTTAGTTCTCAGAGTCTGGGATAAGTAAGAAGAATGTTCTTGTTTAGAGTGTTCTTTTTTTTTCTTTAGTTATGAGGAGATATAAGTTTAATGTTACAAAAAAAGTGTTGCATGTTTATATAACAGTGAACGGTTATATAACGATAGCACCTTTAAAGGAATTGGTTCATTTTGTTAAAGCTGAAAAACGATGACCCAAAGACTCAAACAAGTCTCTCTGATGCAAGCTCTGTCTTTAATGACCATGACATGGTGTTGGGCTGTCTAAAAAACTGAACTTGGCATTACACTGTTAATCCCGTGCGCTGGATAACCTACGTTTGCCACAGAGATTTCTAGACTGTTCCGTGTCCAATCACAATCAGTGATGGATCTTTGCACATGGACTTAACTGACTGCTAAAACGAGAAGCTATTCAGCCATTACATGTGTTTAAAGACTACGACTGTGCTTGACTATGGTGGTTATTTCTGTATGTTTTCTGTTTAATTTATTGTTTTTTTTTTAAATTAATGTTTTCTGTTCTCTGTTATCTCATGGGTTTTTACACTCCTGGCTGTATTAAAGAAAATTGTGCATCTTTATGTCTTACTAGTAAATTATACAACAGTGTTATGATAAATGTCCTGACATACTGCCTATGGCTGAGGAGGTATTTGTTTTTTAAGGGGTATGGTATTCTTTGGGAGCCAGGACTGTTGAGTTGTGTCCAAATCTATGAAATCTTCAGTGTGAACATCAGATTGAGAGCAATCCAGCCAAAACATTGCAAATGACCAAATGAACGGATGTGTATGCTCTGCTCGTATGCAATTGGATTTTGTCAAAGCAAAGTCTCTGAACTATTATGCATAGTTAGTTATTAATTCTGGCAATACAGTTCTGATCTCATGTTTGACTCACAATGACTGTAATTTTGTCTGACTGTTCCAATGTCCTTCACTACGAAGAGTGTGTTTGTATGAACACTGGATTCATAGTATTAACCACCTGCTCAGACTCAGACATATGCAGTTTTCCCTGGTGGTCTCATTAAGAAACAGGTCAATTTAATTGAAGCACTGCCTTGGTGTTGTGTCCTCTCTGTTCTCAAAGCGTTCGTGCCATTGTGAGCACATTGTGCATCACCTCCAAGTTGATGTTGATCTTGCACTTCTGCCCTCTCAGAAGTGTTGCATGCTGAATGCCCATGTTTGAGTTATTGTCTCAGCTGTTCAGGGCGTTAAAATTAAACTTCAACACTTTGGAAAATGAGAGATGTCACGTATTTATTAGTCCTTAATAGTTGTTTTCTGGTACATATATGGGGGAGAGGGCTGGATTTGCAAAGCCCCTGTGGTGTGAGAGGATGAAATCAAATGACTCAACACGGATGTGGTGAGGTTTTGCAAATTAGTGGTATTGGTGGGTTCCATTGAGTATGCATATTGAAATATGTGCTTTTCATTGAACAGGTGTATCATTGCGGAGAGAAAAATACGTTCTACCAGACAGCGGTGGGGGCCAGGAATAGAATTAAACATTAATTCTGATAGTCTATACACCATCATAAGATAAGCCTACATTATCACAGATAAGAGACCGGTGTCTGCAGAGTGGGAGACAATCGTTTTGGTTTAAGTCCACGACCCCTCCACAGTCTGGAAAAAGACAGAAAACGGGCAAGCAGCCTACCCCCACTCATAGTGTATGCCTCCACCCCAATGGCCCCAGGTATCAACAGACCTAACAGTGGTGATAGGGAGTGGGAGGAGACGTCAGAATCGGCATAGGCTACAGTCATCCTGTAAAGTTACGCGGCGGCTGTAATATATTTGCATGGACACGCCTGTATTGTTCATTTATATTTCAGAGAAGCGCATTTGTGGAATACACCTACTACCGGCACACAAGGATTGTCCATTCAATAAGTTTGGCTGGATATCAAGCAGGGTGTCGGAAAGTGGGTCCCGCGCCAACCAGTACGACAGACATTCTCATAGACCAGGTAGGCAAGCTGTGTGACTTCACACATTACTAAAAGATGGGGCCAGGGTTTAACAATCAAATTATGTCGATGACAATGACAGAGGCCTATGCCGTGTAGTGTAGTGTAGGCTAACCCACAACGCGACCAAGCGACATGTCAGGTTTTCAATTTGGGTTAGGCTATGTTTGTTAAGCAAAATGAACGCATCTTGTAACTTGGTTGTGATTGCCCTTATTTAATTAATCTAGATGCAAGATGGTTCCTTTAGCCCTACACATTTTTGTGACTTTATTATAATTGTCACAACAATATGTTTTAACCTCATGGGGTCGTCGCTATACATAGGTGGCAGACCTAGTTCACAATTATTGGCTGTGTTTTGTGAAAAAAATCCTAAAATACACGAGTCAGCTTTACAGCTGTATTGGAGTATGCGCCTCAGGTATATGTTCCAGCGTGGAGGTGATTGCAGCAACAACGCAATTGCACAACTGGAGCAGCATCGTGGATTGATTGCTCCATATGGTCTATCCTTCAGTGTTGCACAATGTAGGGTAACGAATACACACTGAGCTTACTCAAACTTCAGCAGTTTGAGTAAAATATTTCGCCTGAATGCAAGGACATTAATTTATTTACCTGTTCAGTTTCAGCTATGCAATGACACATTTCTCTCTTTGGCTATGCAGGGATCAAACATGACTACCACAATCCAAATCAACAGCTCCAATGTCAGATACACAGAGAGGCACATTGAGGCTCAATACTCCTATCAGACCACATCAGTGTCCACAGATGGGGGCGTGTACACAGTAAGTACACAAAACATCCAACAACACTCTCAAAGTTAGTTGAAAAGAAAAATCTTTTCTACACCAAGGCACTCCAAAAATGTCATTTAAAATAAATTAATAATGTGTTTAATTGTTTTTAACCACTGATATTGTGTTCACATATTGTATCATAATGTTTAGTATGCTGAGTGTATCTTTTGTATGTCTTTGTGTTATATGTTTGCTTTCTTAAGATCTGTGTGAGGGTCTTGGTAGCTTCACTGTGAAATGTTTGCTTTCTAAGACCTGTGTGAGGGGCGGGTCTTGGTAGCTTCACTGTGAAGGGAAGGTGCCACTAATTACACCTGAGGACAATCAAGCAATCAACTAGTGTGCTGTCTGTTAAAAAAGAATTCACTGCTCTATTCTCACTATGCCCTGAAGAAGGCCCAATCGCCGCTACGCGTGGGCAATTTTAAAAGTCCTTAGTGGACATGTCAGTTTAATAAAGACATTTTAAATGACATTTTTGGAGTGCCTTGGTGTAGAAAAGATTTTTCTTTTCAACTAACTTTGGATTACTCACCTTGAACCAAAGAGCACCCATAGAACATTGTTATCTACTCTTCCTAAAGGGACTGAGCACGCCTCTGACTTGAAACAAATATTACTTTTTTGGTCATATCAAGGTTGACCGGTTTGGCTTGTTGCTCCACCCAAACAAGTGAGTGTTTCCTGTTTTGTTCTGTGACCAAATATGTCACAAGATATGGAGAGGAACACGCATCATTATTTTTCATATTCCATTGAAGAAGGCAACAATATAGTTGTACCTGATTCCCTTCTGACTGGAGCCCCTCCACCAGGTTTATCCAGTAAAGATTTGGATCGTATGTACACAGATTTTAAAAGATTATGTGAAAAAGACATCAGACTCCAATGGCACCTTGTAAGTTTATCGGACTACTGGAGAGAAAAACGTATCCCAAGAGGCCTGAGGATTAAAAAGTTTCCCTCTTTTGGATTAGAGGATGCTGCCTTTCGCGAACAGTGGGAGGGCATATTAAACAAATGCTCTTTTGACCTCATATTGCTTATTATTGAACAAACGAAAAAAGAAAAAGAAAACATACAAGAGAAAATGAATGAGTTAAAGAGTCAAATGTCACAAGCCAGCAATGAATCACAACAATCCTCCTTTGAAGATGAGCTGGAGACAAGCTTGGAGAAGTTCACCTTGGAGCTGAAAGAGTACAAGCTGAAAAAATTCCGTCGGGATGAGAGAGATTATGTTGAAGGTAACATTTACCAATGGAAGGAACCCACAAAGCGACAACCTCGGAGGAGAATGGTGTCTTTCAACCTCAGTACAAGTGAAGAGGATTTGGATTCCACCCATGAAGACACACGTGCTGTTTTTTTAGGAAACCAATCACACACCACCAAAGACCCCCAACAGAAACGCCAACAAAAACAACAAAAAAGACCTGGGGTGCGTTTCCCAAACAACGACGGAGGTTATCATTAAACCACCGTTGTACAACGTAGGTTCAAACTACTCAGCACCCCACAACCGACTGTTTCCCGAAAATCTCCAACCACCAAAGTACGATGGAAGTCTGAACTGTTGTTAGTTTGGACTTAGGTGGTTCAAACTGCAAAGTACCCAGATGTTTCGGAAGTGCTCGGAGAGTATTCGGATGCATTCGTTGCGGATAACGACAGAAACGATTGATCTAGATAAGGACATAAACGTAGTCTCATTTCATTTAAGCCGGTATGACAGCTGTAGAAACTCTGGGATATCTCCGTAAACACAACCATGTGCCCTACTCATTAAAAGTAACAACCGACTGTCAGTTTGTATCATATGTCTGTATATTTAATTTATACTGCATGGAGCAACAGCTATAAATATAACCACTCCCTCCATGTAGGTAAGTGGTGAGGTGGATGAGTGGTTAGCTCGTCGGTCTGTCAAAGGAAGTGTTGTCTTTTTCGGTGAGATATTGGTTCGAATCCTGCCGAAGGGTAATCAAGTTGTAACAGGTGAAAATGATCTACGGGGCAATGGAATAACCGTGCTTGTGGGTCAGTAATCAGTGCACATACATCACAATATTACAAAAGTGCTCATTAACATCACTGACGCACATTAACTTTTATCCAACCACATTTTGCAACAGCTTTTTGTGTGTTATCGGGTGTGTTTTTTACCTACTTTTTACATGATCTGTCAATGCAATACCGAAAATTACGTGAATTGGGAGTAACATCATTTATGCAGGTGGTGGCAGTAACGCACAGACAGCCGCCTAATCCGCCACAAAAAGGCCAAAGGTGACGAGCAAGACGTCACGTGAACAAACACGACGGTCTCACGACAGGTCCATGCTAATCGTTCCAACTGCACAGCTTCACGATGGAACTTCCGATGGTTCGTCCAGACTTTGTTGTTGGGAAACTCTTGCGTCGTTGAACGATCCATCGGACTACTGTAGTTGTAAACATCGTTGGTTGCTAAGTCTGGACGATGGTGTTGGGAAACAGCAGTGTGGTAAGACCATCGTTCAAACCTACGAAGTTGCTAAGGAAGTTAGCAACGACGCTTTTGGGAAACGCACCCCAGGAGGGGGAGGCGTCGGACCTCCAACCATCTCAAAGAACAGCCTGCGGAGTCAAGCCAGAAATCAACAGTAGCTTGGTAGCTTCACTGTGAAGGGAAGGTGCCACTAATTACACCTGAGGACAATCAAGCAATCAACTAGTGTGCTGTCTGTTAAAAAAGAATTCACTGCTCTATTCTCACTATGCCCTGAAGAAGGCCCAATCGCCGCTACGCGTGGGCAATTTTAAAAGTCCTTAGTGGACATGTCAGTTTAATAAAGACATTTTAAATGACATTTTTGGAGTGCCTTGGTGTAGAAAAGATTTTTCTTTTCAACTAACTTTGGATTACTCACCTTGAACCAAAGAGCACCCATAGAACATTGTTATCTACTCTTCCTAAAGGGACTGAGCACGCCTCTGACTTGAAACAAATATTACTTTTTTGGTCATATCAAGGTTGACCGGTTTGGCTTGTTGCTCCACTCAAACAAGTGAGTGTTTCCTGTTTTGTTCTGTGACCAAATATGTCACAAGATATGGAGAGGAACACGCATCATTATTTTTCATATTCCATTGAAGAAGGCAACAATATAGTTGTACCTGATTCCCTTCTGACTGGAGCCCCTCCACCAGGTTTATCCAGTAAAGATTTGGATCGTATGTACACAGATTTTAAAAGATTATGTGAAAAAGACATCAGACTCCAATGGCACCTTGTAAGTTTATCGGACTACTGGAGAGAAAAACGTATCCCAAGAGGCCTGAGGATTAAAAAGTTTCCCTCTTTTGGATTAGAGGATGCTGCCTTTCGCGAACAGTGGGAGGGCATATTAAACAAATGCTCTTTTGACCTCATATTGCTTATTATTGAACAAACGAAAAAAGAAAAAGAAAACATACAAGAGAAAATGAATGAGTTAAAGAGTCAAATGTCACAAGCCAGCAATGAATCACAACAATCCTCCTTTGAAGATGAGCTGGAGACAAGCTTGGAGAAGTTCACCTTGGAGCTGAAAGAGTACAAGCTGAAAAAATTCCGTCGGGATGAGAGAGATTATGTTGAAGGTAACATTTACCAATGGAAGGAACCCACAAAGCGACAACCTCGGAGGACAATGGTGTCTTTCAACCTCAGTACAAGTGAAGAGGATTTGGATTCCACCCATGAAGACACACGTGCTGTTTTTTTAGGAAACCAATCACACACCACCAAAGACCCCCAACAGAAACGCCAACAAAAACAACAAAAAAGACCAGGAGGGGGAGGCGTCGGACCTCCAACCATCTCAAAGAACAGCCTGCGGAGTCAAGCCAGAAATCAACGGTAATCAACATCTCCAAACACACATTGACACAAGACTCCATAAAGGTGCTGTCCAAGGGACTTAGCTTTGCCCCCATGTGTAATGCTGCTGAGTTTAAAACAAATGTGGATCTCTTCAGATTTTATAGAAATCTCCATTTAAAGGTGTGGTACCATCAAAAGAATAAACATTTGTACAGCACAACTGGTGAAAACTCAAATTTGACCTGTACTGTTAAAACACCTTTTGCACCAAAGTCTACTTTTATGCCAATGTGTAACAATCCAACACTGGTTGCATTCACAAAGAAAGTGTCACATGATATGAATGGAATGTTCAGCAAAAGTCAGAAAAAAATGAAAGACAATCTAACAAGAAAAGAGAGAGAAGCACTGGAAAATTTGTCAAGAAATGAACACATTGTTATCAAGCCTGCTGACAAAGGAGGTGCAGTAGTGGTAATGGACACAAGCTACTATGTTACTGAAGCACAGAGACAACTAGGAAATGGTATTTACTATGAAAAATTAAGAACTAATCCTATTGACTCTATGAAAACAGACCTTAGGGCTATGCTGTCCAATGCTAAAGACTTAAACTGGATCTCTGACAAAGAATACTCTTTTCTGATGAATGAGAACCCACAAATGCCATGTTTTTACATGTTGCCAAAAATCCACAAAAACCTGGAGCACCCAGAGGGGAGGCCAATTATATCTGGGAATGGCTCATTGACAGAGCCGTGTTCTCAGTTTGTGGACTTCTTTATAAAGCCTTTAGTAAGGGATTTGCCTTCATTTATTGAGGACACTACAGATGTTTTACGCACATTGATGAACATTACAAATGCCACAGGCTGTTACATGGTGACTTTGGATGTAGCCTCTCTATATACTAACATTGACCATCAGGAGGGGCTAGAGGCATTACAGCATTATTTGTCTTTGCGTTCTGATGTCACACCCCCAAATGAATTCTTATTGAACTTGACAGAATGGACTCTGCAGAACAATGTTTTCATTTTTCAGGATTCCTTTTACAGACAGCGGAAAGGCACAGCAATGGGTGCATGTTTCGCACCTAATTACGCAAACCTCTTCTTGGGTTACTGGGAAGACACATTTGTGTATAACCAACGAAATAGTGTGTTTTATGACAAGATTTTGTTGTATTGTCGCTTTATTGATGACATTTATCTAATATGGTCAGGGAGTGAGGGTGAGCTCTTGGACTTTCACAAGTATTTAAACTCAACCAATGGGAACATCAAACTGTCAATTGAATACTCCATGACATCTATTCATTTTTTGGACCTATCAATCTCTATTGATGGTAGTGGATCTTTACAAACTACTATCTATACAAAGAGTACAGATAGGAATACTTTACTCAGATCGGATAGTTTTCATGCCAAGACACTCAAAAACAACATTCCCTTTGGACAATTTCAGCATCTAAAACGGATATGCAGTAATGATTCAGATTTTCAGATCAAGGCTGAAGACATGAAAACAAGATTCTGGGAAAGGGGTTACTCCCCAGCATTGATAGAGAGTGCAATGCAAAAAGCCCATTTCAAAAATCGACCTGACCTCTTGAAAAAGAGAAAAAAGAAGAACAGAAACAACAATGGACCTTGCTTCGTCACACAATTTAGCAGCTGTGCCTCAAAGATGAAACACATAATGAGGTCAAATTGGAAAATAATCCACAGTGACCCACTTCTGAGAGAAGTCTTCCCTGATCCACCCATGACTGTGTTTAAGAGGGCACCCTCCATAAAAGACAAACTGGTCAAAAGTTTTTTGCCAGACACCAAGGAAAGATCATGGTTACACAAAGACCTCTGGGGAACCTATAAGTGTGGTTCATGTAAACACTGTGAGAGCATTATTCCATGCAAAACATTTCTAGATTATAAAGGAATATAGATTATAAAGGAATATAAAACAAATGGTTTCATTAACTGTAACTCTGAATATGTTGTGTATCGTCTGCTGTGCCCCTGTGGATGTTTCTATGTGGGGAGAACAAAGAGGAAACTGAAAGAACGCTTTTCTGAACACAAATATGCAATAAAAACCAACAATGAAGATTATCCAATGGCAAAACACTAGAGAAATTCATCACAGTGACCCATCATCTTTAAAAGTACAGGGAATTGAAGTTATCAAGAAAACTGTACGGGGTGGGGATAGATTGAAAAGGTTGCTGCAGAGAGAAACATTTTGGATCTGGAGCTTTAAGGCAATGGAGTACCCAGGTCTAAACGAAGAAATAGATTACAGACCTTTTTTGTAATAATGTGTTTAATTGTTTTTAACCACTGATATTGTGTTCACATATTGTATCATAATGTTTAGTATGCTGAGTGTATCTTTTGTATGTCTTTGTGTTATATGTTTGCTTTCTTAAGATCTGTGTGAGGGTCTTGGTAGCTTCACTGTGAAATGTTTGCTTTCTAAGACCTGTGTGAGGGGCGGGTCTTGGTAGCTTCACTGTGAAGGGAAGGTGCCACTAATTACACCTGAGGACAATCAAGCAATCAACTAGTGTGCTGTCTGTTAAAAAAGAATTCACTGCTCTATTCTCACTATGCCCTGAAGAAGGCCCAATCGCCACTACGCGTGGGCAATTTTAAAAGTCCTTAGTGGACATGTCAGTTTAATAAAGACATTTTAAATGACATTTTTGGAGTGCCTTGGTGTAGAAAAGATTTTTCTTTTCAACTAACTTTGGATTACTCACCTTGAACCAAAGAGCACCCATAGAACATTGTTATCTACTCTTCCTAAAGGGACTGAGCACGCCTCTGACTTGAAACAAACACTCTCAAAGTTGTTTGAAAAAGTTCGAGGTCCTAAATCTGATTATAAGTCCTCATCTGATTATAAGTCTCTGTTACCATATTTGCATTTGATATTACATCTACCAAACACCTTTCACCAAAGTGACCAATGTGCTCCTATGGAAAGAGTTATTTACAATTAATTAGAACTTTCGTCATGATTTCATGAACTTTCCTTTGGATCATTTGAATATCTACCAATCTATCTTATCTCCCAGTTGATCCCACTGTAACAGAATAACCGGAATACCACATCCACATCCTGTGTCATACTGAAGACACAGAGTTCAAAGTCTGTTCTTCTTGTCTGCTGTGTTTTCCCATCAAGGTAACACCTTGCACCACTCACTTCACCTTCCACACTGAGCGGGCAGTGCCCAAGCTGGGGGTGATGCTGGTGGGCTGGGGAGGAAACAATGGCACCACTGTCACGGCTGCAGTCATCGCCAACAAGTTGGGCATGTGCTGGAGAACCAAGACTGGCATGAAGGTACTTGGTGTAGAGAGAGGTAGCATAGCCTAGCCTACAGGAGAGCTGCTTGAGTGCTAAGTGTCTCCTTAGCTGTCTAACTCGGTGAGATGTGATTTTGCCACTTTACACAGGTATGGCTTTATAAATGACTTCCAATGTAAAACCTGTTCAGAGAAATTTTGTTTTTTCTAAAAACACTTCATATAAAATACCTCTAAATACAAATAAGTATGCTCAGATTTTTTTTGTGATCTGTGTGCCTCCTTGTATATGCCTCGGTCCTGCTCTCCCCTAAGGGTTAACAACAGATTATGTGTCCAGCAGACCATACCACCACAGCCCAGTCTGTTTGCCTTTTAGGGGCATTCTCCATTATTGGTGACCCCCCCCCACACACACACACACACACACACACTCATCTTGTCTTTTTTTTCTCCCATGCTATTTTTATCTTCTTGTAGTGCGCCAATTACTTTGGCTCGTTACTTCAAGCCTCTACAGTATGTTTGGGGTCCAACCTGGAGGGTGAGGTCAACGTACCTTTCCGTGATCTGCTTCCCATGGTGCACCCTAATGACATCATTTTTGATGGTAAGTAGGCTATGTTAGATGACCCAGTTTTAATTAAGTCATATGCAATCTTGTCTCTGCTTTGTAATGGAGCTATGAGGACGATTGCTGTGCCATCAAATTGCACATTGCTGTGTCATCAATGCACCTATGCAATCCTAATGTAGTCATTTTCAATAGTAACTGTAAGCTGTGCCAGATCAAACAGACTTCAAAGTCAAAGTTTATGACTTATAAACAGACATATTGATGAGTTGATGTGTGTTGTCTAGGGTGGGACATCTCCTCCTTAGACCTGGGCAAGGCCATGGAGAGGGCAGAGGTGCTGGACTGGGCTCTGCAGGAGCAGCTGCAGCCTCACATGAGCCAGCTGAAGCCCAGGCCCTCCATATATATCCCAGAATTCATTGCTGCGAATCAGAGCCACAGAGCCGATAACGTCCTCCAGGGAACCAAAGCAGAGCAGGTACAAGTTGGAACCTAAATTACATGGATAATGTTTTACATTTGATGCACATTCTACTTAACGACCGTGGTGTGATTTTAAAGTGCCTAAATGAAATAAAGTACTGTGTAAAAGCTTGTGATTCAAATGTATCTCTTTATCCTTTAACACAGGTGGCCCAGCTTAGGAGGGATATTGTGGACTTTAAGCAGAAGAGTGGTGTGGACAAAGTTATCGTTCTGTGGACCGCCAACACAGAGAGATTCTGCGATGTCGTAGCTGGTGTCAACGACACTGCAGAGAATCTGCTCGCAACCATCCAGGTGGAATATGACAGAACATTATAGTGCCATAGATTACTGCCATCCTCAACCACAACAATATCATATAAGTATCATATAAGTATTATCAGAATACCTTGGGTGTGAGGGAGTGTCATTTTAGGCAATACCATGAAAAAATATTCAGAAGAAATGTATGTTAGACATTCATTTTTTATGTAAATGCTTTAAAATGTAATGTGAAATATGTTACTCTACTTGGCCAGAGATTAAATGTTTCGCTGATCTGTTGTCTGTTTCTGTGCTTGCCTCTCTCAGAAAGGAGGGGAGGTATCTCCCTCCACACTTTTTGCAGTGGCCAGCATTCAGGAGGACTGTGCATACATTAATGGTTCTCCGCAAAACACATTCGTTCCTGGCGTAGTCGAGCTGGCCATGCAGAGGGGCATCTTCATTGGTGGAGATGACTTCAAATCTGGCCAGACCAAAATCAAGTCTGTTCTCGTAGACTTCCTGATCAGTGCAGGCATCAAGGTAATTCATTTTTTTTTATCAAGTCACAGTGCTTTTTTCAACCTATAGTTAGTCTAACACTGTCTGGAAATGAAGACACAAAAGAGTTTAAGAAGGATTACAAAAGCCCCTTGATATGCAGCTCTGAACACTTATATTCCTCTTTCCGGCTGCAGCCGATGTCTATTGTCAGCTACAATCACCTTGGCAACAATGATGGAATGAACCTATCAGCTCCGGAGCAGTTCCGGTCCAAGGAGATCTCAAAGAGTAATGTGGTGGATGACATGGTGCAGTCCAACCCTGTGTTATACAGCCCTGGGGAGAAACCAGACCACTGTGTGAGTAGCAATGACCAGCATATGAAAAACGGTTGCGCAAGGCTCAAAGTGATTAGGGTGGTTGGGTTTACTGATCGGGGTTATTTGGGGTTTTCCAAACATAGCTAAAAAAAAATGCTTCTCTTTTTTCATTTAAATATTTTTAAATGCCTTTAAGCTTAACTGTTGTAATTTGGTTTCAAGACAGTACATCTGTTCAGACTAAAGGATTTCAAATTACATCCACAGCCTGTAATGCCAAAGTACTGTCATGCCATTTTGTGTTGTTTGTAAACAAGAAAGGAGTTGTGCAGGACCCAGATGTTGTGTGCCTAATGTTAATAAGTGAATCTTTAACATTCATGTGTGAGGAGTCGTGTATACTGGCAGCTTGTAACCATGTGCTCGTTTGCCAGGTGGTGATCAAATACGTGCCATATGTGGGCGACAGCAAGCGTGCCATGGATGAGTATGTCTCTGAGATAATGATGGGTGGGACTAACACCATTGCTATTCATAACACCTGTGAGGTTAGCCCTCCCACAAAGACATCTTCAGCAGTATCCAAGGCTATGCATTTTTCATTACATCTGGATTTAGGAAGCACCCTGTTTCATTGTTGGTTGTCTCTCCCCCTAGGACTCCTTGCTAGCTAGCCCGATCATCTTAGACCTGGTCATTCTCACAGAGCTTTGCCAGAGGATCACCTTCCGCACAGAGGGAGACCCCAATTTCCAGAGCTTTCACAGTGTGCTCTCTCTGCTCAGCTTCCTCTGCAAGGCCCCCCTTGTCCCACAGGGTGCACCAGTAGTCAATGCCTTCTTCCGCCAGAGGGCTTGCATTGAAAACATCATGAGGTCAGTACACAGCTGGTCACTGTGATAGGGTTATCCCCATCTGCATCCACAAACCACATGTTGGCACACAAAAGCACACTGTCATACCAAGCACCTAGTCCTGCATACACATATTGCCTATATCTATTAGTGACTCACTTGCATTTATGCACACCCACCCATCCACACACACACACATAAATACCCAACCCCCCCCCCCCCCCCCCCCCCCTTCCCCAGCACACACACACACACACACACACACACACACACACACAGACTTGTTTCAGGTCAGCAGTCCCATAGTAAAAGATAATAATACTTCTGGGACACTGCAGTTTATGCAACACATGTCTCAAAGTAGGCTGTTTCTGTCTGTGTTTTTAGGGCATGTCTCGGTCTGCCGCCTCAGAACCACATGCAGCTCGAGCACAGGATGCAGAGGTCTCTCCTGCTGAACCATGGGGAGCGCAATGCCGTGGCCACTAATAAAAACAAACGAGTCCACACCAACGGATTCCACTCTTTACACTGCACTGGGGTCAACGGACAGAAAAGAGACAAACTAAGCATAGACTAGATAAGAGAGATACAGTGGTTATATGAGTTTATAAATAAAATGTTTGTGGTAAGACAAGCATGTGTGTGTGTTTCAGGTTAGTCCAATTTGACCGGATTACAGCTACTTTTGAAATATTTTTATTACACAATATTAAATGTGGAGCTTACTCAAATATGTCAGTGCTCTTTTTTGTTGCTTTACAGAAAAAAAAACTGCACGGTGATAATGTGTAATAATGTGTATGTGTGCAATAACGAAGATATTGGTCTAACAAATATATTTTGGTGATTTCAATTACCCATTTTTATTGTTATAAACGGGTAGCGTTTATAAAAGTAACAACAAAAGTTGTCTCAGTGTCCGTTTGTTGTTTCCCTCACTGCGTCCATAGCAACAAGCAACCTCCTTGCATCTTTCTTGCAAGTCTCAGATTAATTCTAATCAGAAGTCTGACGTGTATTTGCCAGAAATGCTTATCATTTTTATCATTGGCATGGGTCTACCGGCACGGCAGGTTAATTAGGAAAATAAATCCGTCCGTAGTAGAAAGAGAAAAAGTCAATTCGAGTTCACGGGAATTTTCGATGCGGTCACTACACTGACTCACTTCCGTTGCTACCGAGAAATATGGCGGACAAGCGGCGCTCAGGAGTCTCCACGGGGATGTCTGACTCAAAACCCACTACCAAAGCAGAGACGGATGAAGATTTTTTATCTCAAGCAGGCGTGGGAGTTTTACTTCGAGGTGCATTGCTTAAACTCGTCGAAGCTAGATCAGAAGACCCTATTGGTTTCCTGGCTGAGCATTTCAGCAATTTAGCATCTGAAACGGAGAACAGTCCGGTCGGAGGCGGTGATGGGGAGCATCACAGCAATGTGCTGGAGCAGCAGCAGCTTAGCCGAGCCTTGTGGCACATTGGTCTAGCGCATCACTCACAGAGGTAAATGAATTCATTCGAATGTCATATAACTAGTCAAGCAGATAGATAGTTTCATATAAGTCTAGCCGGTAGCCCACTAGGTATCACAATATCAGATGGGGCAGCGGTACGACAAATAGCTTGGTTTAAAACCGGCGTCTATTCTCACTTGAATGTTGCTTGCTTAATTATTTTTTATTTTTTGAATTGAATACATTTTTACAGATTTTGGAAAGGTTTGTAAGCACTCCAATAAAATACTTGTAAAACAGTGTAAGAAATGGTAAGACAGTAAAGATCAGTTTGTCAGTAGTACCCACAATGAATGTAGATGTTGGCTGATAAAAAAAACATCCTTGCAGAGTGGGTAGTAACCTAAATGTTTGGTTCCTTTTCTAGCTGACTATATTGGTGTTCTTACTCTTTCATCGCCAGATCAGCATTTAACAGCAACACACGTGTGGCTTACGACCTCCTGATGCAGAATGGATCTCGACGCCATGGTGCAGGAGGCGTCAAAGGTCGTGTGTACACAGAGCTGCTGCGTGGCCTGTGCAGCGAAGGCGGCCTATCCGTCACCGCCGCAGCCCCGCTTCTGCAGCGCATCCGCTGCCACGACCACGAGGCCGTGCCCTTCGAGCTCTTCCGGCAGGGCGTGCTGACCTGTGCCGTGTTCACAGACTACATCCGCAAGTCCCAGTGTCTGTATGCAGCCGTCAGCAGCTGCCCAGAGCGGGCCGCAGACAGGGCACTGTGCCAGGCGGTGCTGGGGACCCTTCAGGAGGCCCTGGAGACCACCTCGGCCTGGACTGACGTGGCCCGCTACCTGGAGGCCAGCGTGAAGATCTCCCCCTGCAAGCTGGCCCAGGCCATGGCAGAAGCCCAGGGGCCTGACGGCGGGGGAATGGGTCCCACCATGGACGCACAGGAGTTTGAGGACAGCGCTGCCAAGCTCTTCCTTGCCAGAGTACGCATTGTTTCTTAGACAGAGACAGTGACACTTAAGCCAGACAAAAACTGGTTGCAAGATGTAGCAAATTATGTTAAAGGGGTGTGATGAAGGCACGTTGAAGATGAAGCTGTTTGTGTCTCTTCATTTTGTGTTATGAACAGGTGTTTACCTCACTTGCTTATGTTTTTTTTAAACATTGGGGATCATATGTTACATTTATAAATGTAGTTAATTACACAATGTCCTGATGGCAGCAGGGCATCACCATTTAGATAAGATTAGAACTTCAGTATCTCACAGATTGCCTGAATATGTTACACTGTTTCTGAATGTGACCTTCCACTGTTACCTTGTTTTTTTTTACATGACACAGCTGGAACCTGTTCGCTAAGCTACAGTACATTGGGTGCATGGACAAGGCACCTAGGTCAGGAGTTTGAAGTAAAGTTTGAACTGAGCAGAGCAGATTGCACTAAGGAATGTCTTGGCATGCAGTATTTGACTTTTGAACTTTATTTGTTTTGTGCCAGAAAGCTATAAAGAAAACACTCTAAATGAAATTGTACCTTTTTATTTACTTGATATATTTTTTTGTGGGTATTTTTTTTCTTCGGTGACAATCATCAACATGCTTCTTGAAGAGATACTGTGGGAAGCAGATAATAACAACCTGTCAATTTGTCACTGACCACTAATTTGTAGCTCTCCAAATGCGCCATTTAATTCAGAGTAATCACTTGCAGTATCCAGTAGAGGTCACCCTAAAGACTGCTTGCAGTGCCAGTGCCGGGGCTACCATGCCAACTCTATTCAGGTTTGACTACAATGATTCAGATGGTAAAAACAGCACTAGTTTTTTTAACAGTGGATTATTTCAAGGGTTAAACGCAGAAGTGTTAGTATGGTTTTGCTCAAGTTGATCTTTGGTTATCTGGAGGATGTTGGAGCCGCTGAATGTTTTAGTTCTCCAAATCATTTCCGCATTTGCACCTTTGACCCATTTGAAACCACTATACGGTAAGAGTGTAGAAATGTAGATGAAGTGAATAACTATTATTTTGGGTTTATGTAACCTATTATAATAAAGTACAACAGATTGTATTAATTTAAGGAATTTTTGTGTTTAGCCTGGTCAATAATCCCACGGAGTCTAGACAACACAACAATCTAATTTTTCAAATATCCATTATTACTGAGTTCACAATCAAGCCTTTCTTCCGGTCATTTAGAAACAGGTCTTGCTTTGTTTATGCAGACTTGCTTAGTGTTTGCACCAACTCTTACAAAATATAGGTCACTTTGGCTTTGTGAAGCCTAGCAGGTTTCAGTAAACAATAGAGGTCTCTCTGTGTATCTTGACACCAGAAAATAATGGGAAAGTGTTATGGACACAGGCCTGGCATTGAAGCCGCTCATGTGACTTAGTGGTAGTCAAATCAGCTGCCGGGCAGCACTATTATATGAGGCTATTTCTGTCTCTTCCTGGGGCCATTTCAGCAAGCTCCTGGCTCTGTCAGTGTAGCCTTTAAGAAGACACATCCTGTTTGTTTTACTAGTCAGACATTGCGCTAACTGCCATATGCATATGCTCAAATGTGACTACTATGTGTCTCTTGCTGTTGCAAATTAGTCTCCCTCCTTGAGCACAGTTAAGCCATAATTGAATTGAAATGTGCACATTGCGCAAGAGCACACTAAAGCACTGTGGGTTAGGAGGCTTTTGTGCAGCAGCACAGATATACAGGCCCCTTGTTTGCCACAGACCGCAGTCTAACTGCAGAGAGGCCAGGCCACACTGTGTCCTCATTATCAATCTTAATGAGGTAACGTGTGTAAATAATTTAGATGGGTGTTCATTACATTTCTTGTTTGGAGGGACTAAGAAGAGACATGCTGACCTGACTTTCACAAGTACGTTTGCTGTGCACTAGTGGCAAGTAAGATTCTTCTAAGACCCAATCTGTCAAAGTGCCAGTAATCAACCTCTGACCAAAATTGTTTTTAATTCAGTAGCCATCTTCAAAGCTGTTCTTCAAAACAGCAATGCACTGATATAAAAAACAAAGTAGCAAAATAGCAATTCACACAACAAGCAACACTCCCTCTGCAAACACAGCAGCCACACATAACCATTAAGATGGAGGACCAGAATGAGGAGCATTTAACAATGCATATCTTCTTCACATTTCTAGGCTGGATTCCACCCTTCTGAGCAAAGGTTTTCCATGCTGTTCTCCTGTGACCTCCAAGGAAGAGGGTGGGTGTGCTCTAAAGGACACCCCTCAAGATTAAAGGATTCAGAGTGTGAACGTGCAAAGGCCTGTGGCGAGATATATTTATAGAAGTTTGACATTTGATTCACGCATGTCCAGTTTGCATATTTCACGCATAGCTACAATGTTCTGTGTGCTAGCTGTGTGCTCCTTTTTTGTCTTAATTTTATTAAAACAAACTGCAACTAAAAGACACCAATTTTGACTTAAGAAAACATTTATTATAAAAATAGACGATGATTGTGATGAATTACAGCTTGATTAGAATGCATGCTGTAAACAGGAAAGAATGGGACTGGAGACTTAATGCTGAAATGTAAATTACCTAAACAAAATGACACATGACCAGAGCTATGTAAGCATTCCAATTGAACTCTTGCCCCCTGAAGCTGGATTAAGGTAATTCATCAGAAACTACATCTATAATAGCTTAACCTCTCACTTACTAATCAGGCGTCCTCAAATCTGAAGACGTTACTGTCAGGGGAGCTTGTGTGACTTCTAAGACATTTTCCCTGTCCAATGTAAATAATGTAAAGAAAATCAACAATTTGCTATCAGTGGCCCACTGTATTATCAATCATTAATATTGAACATTTTCAGATAATGTAAGCACATATTACCTGCATTTTTTTAAATGTCCACCAAGGAACAGCATTAAAATGAACCAGACCATTTTTACTGACCACTGTGAAGTTATTTTCTTTTTAAACACATTAATTACTGACATGACCAACTGTAGAACAAAGACACATAATACAAACAAAGATAAAAAGATGTGCAAAATGATTGTGTGAATGATCTGATGCCTAACTTAACTATTCTGCTATCTAACAGGAGATTTTGTTTACGAGAAGGGCACAACCTAGGCAGCTGTGCTCCTACGGGGGAAAGGCACAAAAGTAAAATTTAGTGAACATGAAGTCTGACACAGATTCTCTCAACAGCAGTAGTGCAAAAAGCATGATGAGGCAAACAAAGAAGTGTAACCCAGATTTTCAGAACAATGTTTGTCCCTCAACAGCCACTTAGAACAGTGAAATAACTGGCTCAGACTTAGCTGGTACCTACACAGAGAAAGACATGGCATTGGCACCAGACAGCTCAAGATCTCAGTGCCATTTTCAAGAAGAAAGAAAAAGAATAATAGATAACCAACCCAATTGTGCAAAGGCAATGACCACATTCATCGGTTTTGTAAAACAATTTCGAGACAGCTGTGTATTCCTGGGATGTAATACAAAGCTACCTGTCATGAAAGCTGCCTGAGACGCCTGCGAGAATCTCTGACTCCAGCAGAGATGTGTGTTACTAGCTGACTCGATAAAAAGAGCAGGGATGAATGGTACGAGGTGGTTGTCATGGGGTTACAAGTTTAGGGCTGGACCGACTTCTCCAGGGGTATGTAAGGTGTGCAAGGGGATTGGGAATGTGTCAGAGTGGGGTTGCGAGGTGAGGGGGGTGAGGTCAGGGTTAAGTTGGTGGAGCAGGCAGAGGGGGAAGGCCACTGTTAACCTGGAACCGCGTCTCGTCAGATATGCCATACTGCTCCAGAGGATCCTAGTAAACGACAGAAGAGGGCATGACAACCAGTCCCAACCAGGCCCATCATGCTTCAACCACATTATCACATGAAAATGTGTATATATCTCTTTACCTTGCCTGTAAGTCGATGGATCTCAGTGCGATAAAAGATCAAGTTCTTGCGCATGAATTCATAGCTGTGATGATGAAAAAAAAACAGTATTGTTTATATAAGAGAACTTTATGAAACTAAACTGTCTCATTATACCTCTGTAAGGAACATACCTGGCTTTGATGATGGAGTCTATCCAGTCAATGCACTGTTCCTGGGTGTCACACTCAAACAAATACTTTCTCTCAGCCTCATCCAGGAAAGCTGGAAAAGTTACAAATGCCTTGCATTACATGTACGTAGGCACTACCTACAGAGTACCAGGAGGGCTGGTCGATATTCAACTTACCTATGGAAAAGGCTAGATCATCTTCTCTCTCAACCCGACACTGCTCCAACAAAAGGGCTCCGAGAGGCTATCAAGACAAAACACATACCGAGGAGGGTAACGTTAATCATTTAGGATGCAGATCAGAATCCTGCAGTGACCTTCAGCTGAAGTTGATCATCCATTCATATTCAGCAATCTAAATGAGTGTTGACGGTCATTCTCACCTCCTCCTCGTCGGTGCGAAAGTAAAACAGGAAATTCACAATCAGTTTCACCAGTCTCTTTTTAACAACTGCCGGGCAAAAGATAGTAAAGTTATAGAAAACTAGCAAATTACTTGGCATACACTGTATGTTTCAGAATGATGCTGCAGTCAAAGCTTAGAAAAAGTTCTTACCGTCTCCTTTTTTTGGTCCCCTCATTCCCAGCTCTGCTGCCCGCTCGGAGGGCTGACGGCTTAGTGAAACAAGCTCCTTTTCGTTGAAGCGCATTGCGACAGTTAGTGGTAAACTTAATCGCTCGCTAACTACATAAATGTAACCATTTCTTCCATAAATTTAAACTAAATGTGCTCCAGCCCCAGTGTCAACGAATCTGATCTTTACACGGACAAATGCAACTAGCCATCATAGCCAGTGGGGCAAATCGAAATGCTAGTTAACCTGTCCTTGTCCTTGCTAGCTACTTAGCAAAGTCTCCCCCAGGACACCTTGTTAGGGCAGCGTTAACAGTTACTTATCAAACCAGTTAAAACACAGTTAAATATGGGTCCACATCAGTCGTGGTCCCTTACGAAAAAATATCGCAAAAGCAAACTGCCTTCAGGCGCGTTGGACCTTCCAGTAGTTGTTTCACATAACCCTGAGTGGAACAACCCACACCCACCCCAGCCAAGCCCGAATCATATGGCTTGTCTGAACCACAGACAGCACTGTCAACGACGGGGGGCGTGTTTTCTCATGGTTAAGAGTACACAGGAGTGGGTCTAATAAGGTTGTAAACTAACTTATTCCGTTATTAACAACTCCGAAGTATCCATGTGCGTTTGTAATTCAATGCATAAAAAATGTGTTCCTGGGAGAAAATGTGGTTTAGAAAGTACTGACAAGCTAGCTTTGTAGATCAACTTGAACCAGAGACTTTTTTCAACTGCAAGAAACCGGAAAAGGAAGTAGCAAGCCTTAGTGTGTGCATGCGCAGATCGACATTTGCAGTGGCAAACGTGAGCGAGACGGTTAGCTCCCTTGATCTCTTTGTACAGATCATCTGAAAAATTGAAGGTGAGTTGCTTTTATTAATATGCACACCTCGAATGAGAACCTGGAAGGACTTTACGAATACTTTGAAAATTCACCATGTAGATAATCTACAACTACGTGTAGTTAGATCTATCACGCGAGTTAGCTGGCTGGCTAACGCTTCCATTCATTTAGATACTACAGTATGTATCCCAAGCTAGCCAGCATTAATTTTAACTGGCTGTTTTTTAGTTGCTAAACTTCCTACACGTGTGTTTTGTTTCAGTTATTGTACACTTTGTTACAACTGCATGGTCCAACTACAGAGGAAACCTCATTTAACGATGCCGACATCTTCACAACCATATAACAGCTAATGTTAACTTGTTACGCTAACATTAGCTATGTTGTGTTTTATTGGCATTGCTGTAGCTCATATGCATTTAACTTTTCAACATGTCTATGTTGTAACTAAAACGGTATGCTCTCAAAGCAGATCAGTATGCATACTGTGCTAAGAATGTTCTATGAAGTACTCATTGGATGTGTCATCGGCAGGTTGTTTATTTCAGACCTTCTCATTGTCAAACAGAACGGTAGTTTGTCTGGTGGAGCGGTTATCCTGCTGCCAACATGGACTTCCAGCACAGAGCTGGCGGTAAGACGGGCAGCGGTGGGGTTGCCTCCGCCTCGGAGAGCAACCGAGACCGCAGAGAACGCTTACGGCAGTTAGCTTTGGAGACCATCGACATTAACAAGGACCCCTACTTTATGAAAAATCACTTGGGATCTTATGAATGCAAACTCTGTCTCACTCTACACAACAATGAGGTAAGAGTGACCGTGTGTGTTCCTGCAGCATTTATCTATTTAAATTTTGTGCGTTGTTTCAGTACTTATTGTGAAATTCTATTTCAGGGCAGCTACCTCGCTCACACGCAAGGCAAGAAGCATCAGACCAATTTGTGAGTGGATGCAATTTCACTTGACCACATAACAGAGGTCTACCTGTTTTTTCAGCAACCATATCCTAAAGTACTCATCACTAATTTTCTTCCTCCTCGTTAGGGCTCGGAGAGCAGCCAAAGAGGCCAAAGAAGCTCCAGCACAGCCTGCACCTGAAAAGGTCAAGGTCGAGGTCAAGAAATTTGTTAAAATTGGTCGACCAGGATACAAAGGTACATTCCCCTTGTCCTCAGGTTCCCCTGTACCATACAGTATTTTGATCCAGTTGCAGGGTCTCAATATCTGTTTTCTTCAACAGTTACAAAGCAGAGGGACCAAGAGAGTGGACAGCAGAGCCTTCTATTCCAGGTAGCTCTCTACTCACTGTGGACATGGAAGACATGCTAGCTGAGTGTGGACGCCCAACATTAATTCTGCACCATCTTCTCCTCTCCGCTGTTAAGCTGTAATACTGTATGATGAGTACTTTAGGTTGCATTGGGGGCTTTACACAGTGCTGTGGATTTATTTTGTTGTCATTGTCAGGTGCTTGAATTCAGTTATTCCTTTATTGAACCAAGTGGCCGCAAAGCTATTTGAACTTTGCAATGCCTTGCTGTTTTTTTGCGAGGCACAAGCAGAAAAAACAGCGAGGCTTCTAAAAACACTAGGCTTTCAAAGTTTAAACTTTGTTTGTCTTTTGGGGTAGTGTTTTTTTTTAACAACTGACTGTTGCCAGTTGCAAAAATGACAATGACAAAAATGGCCAATGGCAAAAAAACGTGACATCTTAAGGATATTTTTTTAAAGGGCTTTAGATTTAGCAATAATACCAAAAAAGGTTCATTGTGAACAGCCCCTTATGTGATTGTATTTAATGTTAATAGGTACTCTCTAATGCTAACAACACCAGCATTTAATATGGTAGATTCCCATGCAATTGCACTTTAAATGATCTCTCTTCTTTTGTCAGATTGATTATCCAGAGATAGCAGAAGGTATTGGGCCTCGGCATCGCTTCATGTCGGCCTATGAGCAGCGCATCGAGCCACCAGACCGTCGCTGGCAGTACCTTCTCCTGGCGGCAGAGCCCTATGAGACCATTGCTTTCAAGGTTGGTTTGTCCACTGCTATGGGGAATATTTCTGATTATTGTTGTGAAGTAACCATAGCAGTAACCTCAAAATACATTGTGGTAGTCTGCCGATTATTCACTGTAGATTTTAACCATTTTGGGAAATACATCCCTGTATGAGAGGATAAGGTTATTATTTATGGGTCTTTTTGGTGATGGTGCAGGTTGTAACCAGTACATTTGTTGTAACTAAAGGTTCCTAGCAGAGAGATTGACAAGGCAGAGAGCAAGTTTTGGACTCACTGGAACAAAGAAACAAAGCAGGTATGGTGATTTGTCTTGTTTTTTTTTTTTAAATCTGTTATTACAACTTCTTACTCTCTGCACATTCAGAGTCAAGTTTGTGTTATTCTTCTGCATTTCTTAGTGATGTTTATGTTGTGTCTTTTCTACAGTTCTTCCTGCAGTTCCACTTCAGGATGGAGAAACTTGCGCCCATGCCTAGCGGCCCCGTACCTCCCATGGGTGTGAAGCGGCCTCCCCCTCTTATGAGCAACATGGAGCCCCGGCCGCCCAGCGACCCCATGCCTCCCCCTCCCCCAGGTGGTATGCCCATGCCCCCTTTGCCCCCCGGGGCACCAGGGCCCCCACAGATGCCCCATCAGATGGGTGGCCCTGGGATGCCGCCCCCAGCACCCATGCCCCCGATGATGAGACCCCCATTGCCCACAGATGGACCAGGAGGGATGCCCCCACCCCCTCCAAACTCCTAAGGACACACTCAAGGCATAAGGAAGTGCCTCCGTTTGCCCCATGTGTATGATATTACGTTTCCATACTTTGTTTTTTTTTTTTAATCGAGATCAAATGATTTATGGTCATTAGTCATCCGGTAGCTGATTAGATGGTATGCAGCTCTTTAAACACTTTTTTTTCAAGATGTCAACGGAGAAATAGAATGGAAAATTTACTTCCTCTCCCAGGACCCAAGTCGGAGTGCGAGAATGTTGCGATCTATTTTTGCCACGCTGCCAAGACATGAATGAATCTACATTCAAAATATTCGTGATAACGTTTTTTATAATGCTAATGGAAAATTGTTAATATGTAGGTCTCACCAAAGAGACTCTGTGCAAACTTTTTATCATTATTAAAACAATGAAGACAAGTATTCTTTGGTGTGGTGTGTAATAGTAATGTTTCATACAGAAGTGTGCCCTATAGTTAACTGAGTACAAGCTTACCATCAACCATTTTTACTCTTGTTTTTAAATGCAGCTTCACAGATATCAAACGCTGGCAACAAATTGGTATTGCCTTGGGAGTTGGAAGAAGAGTAGTTCTAAAATGTCCAATTTGTGTACTTTATGCTACTTGAAATGAAGCTTTGCAGGTAGACATCCATATAACATTTATTGTGTAAGTTTGCACACTTTTCATTCACTCACAATTAATACTTGGCTTATAGGCTGATTCTAATGTATTGTTTACACATTTTATGCACATCTTATGTGCCAGATTAGTCAGAGATGCGCCAGTTAAGAAGTCATGAAATCTTTTCTGTTAACACGTTAAACGTGCTTCTGAATTATGACAGACATAACTGGATCCCTTATGTTTCTGGCTATAAAGGCAAAAAAGACATCACAACAATTCAGCAATATGGTTCTCCATCCCTGGTCTGGTCTTACAGGGAGTTCTTTATAGAGAGAACTTCAGTGTGGAGCAATTAAAGCATACACTGTAAGTTTCCATAGTTCAGCTCTTGCATTCAATATCTAGCCGTCCCTGTTTGAAACTCCACTCACTGTGATTATAATGCTTTCCATGTCCCCCTGCCAACTTCAGTCAGGTATGTGGTACACAGAGAACGAAACTCACTGATACAGAGGGATAAGGTCATGAGGCACTGAGGGGTGGAGTGGTGCCCCGAATGGTAAACAGTCATATTGCAAGCTCAGAGTCCTGGTAGTTTGATGTCTACTGTCGCAGTACCCAAAGCTGGAGGTGGTGATCAGCTGCTCCGTCCTGTAAAAACCTTCATATGGCTTTCTTCTTCACGTCGACTTTTTCTTTAGGCTGGGTTTGTTTTTCTTTTAATTTTTTTGCTTTATTCTGTATCTTCTGTGGTTTCTCCTCTTTATCTTCCAGTTCTCCCTCATCTTCCTCTTCTATCTTCTTTGCCCTCTTCGTATGTTCTTGTTTCCCTCTCACCCTCTCCTCCTCTTCCTCCTCTCCCCTTCTGCGTTTTCTCCGCCTGTCTCTCAGGCTGCCCTCACTTTCCTTCAGCAGTGATTTCCCTGGCAGGCTTCTGTGCCTCAGGCTCCTGCTGGGCTTTTCTTGCGCCCCTCGCTTCTTCCGGCCACGGCCTCCTTCCTTTTCATCATCATCATCATCAGCCACCCACCAGAGGAAGGTGTCCCATACTGAATTCTTGGGCTGAAAGAAATGAATAAAGAATAGATAGTGAACGATGAATATATAGTGAAGCGGCTTATCTGGAAAGTTTATAAGAACCGTGCATTTTGTGATAAAAGCATAAAATGTGAGACACATAAAGCCAAAGGTAATGCAAAAATTAGATATCGGGAATTTTCCACCTTGAATTTTCAATATGGTGGCCATGGCAGCTATTTTTCAAAATGGTCGGCAATGGGCATTTACATCAATTTTACGTTGAATATTCTTGGAAATGTTGGTAATATTTTCATATTGTTCTTCTGGCTAATTAATTTTCCACCCATGCAAAACTACTAGCTACTAGTACTACTGCTAGTACATGTATAAATACAAATAAGTAACTCAGATATCAAGAAAATTGTTATTTTCCAGCATGGAAGCTACAGCTGGTTTAACATTCCCAACTTGCATAGAAGATTCTTGTATGGAGGATCATTCTCCTCAAATCACATATTTTTAGGTTGCTGAATTAAGAAGGTAACATTGCATCAAGCCAACCTTGAAACTTCCTACTGCCTCATATGAGATAGCCCTATAAGTCCTATAAATATTAAATGTCATATGGCCTTTGAGGGACAAAGGAGCTGGGCAATCTGGCCAATGCTATTTTTTTTTTTTTTTTGATGGGCAGAGCATTTTTTAGGGTGGGTAGGGCTTGCACCTGGTGGGGCATGCCCCGTTCCTGGTCACCCCCTGTATCTGAGGCCATCTCTAGTGAGTGAGTTCACACTTTTCTTTAGAACTTCTAAACATCTTAAGGTTACAGATGGAATTTCTGTGTAATACTTTGGCAAGTGGTCAACGGTCTTGAAGTATGGACTTGACCGAGGAAAAGATGCTGAAATTACAGTGCCATGGAAAGAATCCATCACTGTGGTTAAACTATGATTATGATTAATATTGTCAACAGCAGCAGTGGTGAACATTGGATATAGCCACCCCCAAGCCAAGCCCAGATATTGCCACGGCCACCATGTTGGAAATTCTCGATAGCCTGATATCCATTTTTTTCCCAACTGCCTTTGGCTATACTTGTACCAAATGTCATGCTTTTATCACGAAGCGCGCAATAGCTTTGCTTATCTGCCCCAGATAAGAGGTTGTAGGAGTAACTACAGGAAAAAAATTCAGGAATAAATTCTCTGTACTTGTACAATAATTCTAGTCCAGGAAAAAAATGACAATTCTACAAGTTTCATGGAAAACAAAAACACCAAACTTTCAAACTAAAGCCAAACTAAAAACCACTCATTCTCAGTTATTACAGATGGTTCAGCATTCTAATCTCTGTTTCTTTCCTGTTTTTATCCCACTGGGCCGCTACTGTTTTGAGGTGCCTTCTCACGTGCCTCAGGCTCACGGTGGTGCTTCCTCAGGCTGCTGTGCCTCAGACTCAGCCCGCTCTCCTCCTCCTCTTCCTCAACCACGTTTCTACGGCCTCGCAAGGTCTCTGCGGTCACAACAGCACCACGGTATTAACATCTGTTTTAAAAAGCACCTCTGTGTCATGCAGATGCATCAGCTATAATTTGGACAAAAACAAACAAAAAGTGAAAAAAAAAACACTGTTCATGGACAGCTGATAAACTGATATTTTGGTCAGTCAGCCCTTCAGTGTTATGCTTAGTTTGTTTTAGTCAAGCGGTAGCCAGGGTAAAGGTAACTGTGGTATTATATACCCCTTCAAGGTGTGCAGGCCTTTTCTAGTCTTTGTACACCACTGAGGCTACAAGATGACTTTAACGACTTCCTGCTTGTGTTTTACCTCAGTGGCTAGTCACAATGACAGTGCAAATGACATGGATACTCAACTTATCCCTTTTGAATAACATGGGTTATTAGTATGACCATGGCCATTATCATCCTGTGTTGTGGTGTCCCATCACGTACCGTGGAGTCTTTGAAAGCCAGATGTGATGACTAGTATGGTTATGGCTATGAACAGACATCGGTTCAGCGTCACACCCTGGAATGGCACCTCCACCTGGGACAGGCTTTGCATAGATAAGGCCTTCCGTAGACCTGACACTGACACACACACACACACACACACACACACACACACACACACACACACACACACACACACACACACACACACACACAGGTTACGAAAAGAAGCATAAATGGATCTGTCTGTCAAATAATTTAATAAATGCAGACAAATCGATCTACATTCAGGGAATGGCTGATTAGGTTTTTTTTTTTACATTCACTATATTTACACAAAAGCCACTTACAGTATGTCCAACATTATGCCAGATGTGCTCCCTTGCATTAAAGACAAGATTATGATGTATTTTCATGCATTTGATGTTAACGGTGAGTCTGACTGACTAAAAACATGGTGGAAGGATGGAAGGAGATCATAGAGACCAGACATACTTGCATTGGTTCGGGAGGAAGGGGGCTCTCGGGGAATAGTTTTGGGAACTTGGTGAGAAACTGGGGGGTCCTGTGAGTGTTGAGGCAGGGCATTAGTAACCAAAACCCAGAAACAGTGGGTTCAGCATTGCTGTTCCGCACAATATGATGTACTTAAACACACCAACAAGGCATTGATTTAAGGTTGTCTTTGTACTTCAGTACAATAGTACTTTTAGTACTATTGAAAACAGTGCAAACCTACTCATGGTAATATCTACAACTTTTGTTCACTTCTGTTCTTTGGTTTTCTTCGTCCTTTCTGTTCCACTTTGTGTTGCCATTTAGCCATAGAAAAATGTACAGTCATAAAATATAAAACACCAATTTAAAACTTCAATAACATAATAACAATGTCCTGTGTGATAACATAAGTAACCTACCTCTCTCATTCGCCTCTGAGCATACATTTCTGAAAAAGGATAGAGGTGAGAAAGGCATTAGTGGGAGAAGACATGGGCATATGTTTGTCATCCTGTCTCTTTCTGTCTCTCTGTCTCTCTCTGTCCCTGTGTGCAAATATGACTGTGAGCGCGTGTGCTGGTACCGGGAGCTTAGCATGCACGGACTGCTGAGAGACTGGACTCATATTACTATTGCTTGGTGTGTGACTATGCAAAGGTATGCAACCAATGCAACCAATGTCAGCTCAGGCCATTCTGATGTATAATTAGACACCACTGCCTTTACCTCCTGAAATAGCGCCACGGCTGCCTAGCCCCACATTAACGCTCAAGGCAGGCTTTGTTTGAAAGACACCTTGACCCATGGGAGGGTGTGTGTGTGTGAGTGTGTGTGTTTGTGTGTGTGCCTGTGTGTGTGTGTGTGTGTGTGTGTGTGTGTGTGTGTGTGTGTGTGTGTGTGTGTGTGTGTGTGTGTGTGTGTGTCTGTGTGTGTGTCTGTGTGTGTGTCTGTGTAAGCTTCACTCAACACTCAGAACTCAGAACTTGAACTTGTGTTAGCCATCTGGCTAGTCATGTTTGCACACATACATGTTGTGTTTGTGTTTAGGGTGTAACTGGTTTCCTGTACCTGGTCTGCGCGCCTGTCTAATTGGTTTAGGAGGGGGTGCGTCTTGGAGGGGGGTGCCAAGTTCTTCCTCAAAAGTCTCAAATGTGCTCTCCTCCATCCCTGCCCTGAGAAGTGGGAAGGGGGTGGGGTACAATCGAGAGATGACTACTGAGGGAAGGTCTGTTTTCTCTCCACATATTTAAACACCATGTGCGTTCATGGTTTACCACACTGTATAAAAGACCCTGAAGCTACATGGACGGAGTCTGACATGGGGTACTTAAAGACCTGGTTTACCGACAAATCTGGGTAAATTAACTCTGCACTCTGTACTATGGTTTATTCCTAAAACAAATATACCCATACCCAGCTGTGGGTAACAAAGATCAAGAAAGGCATTTCTTTGGAAAACCCTTCAGTTTCAGTTCACATCTGTTGCAGAGACAGTTGGTATGCTAGTCTTCAACCTCTGAGGAAATGCCAGTTCATTACCACCTCTGCTAATGTGGTTATTTGGGAAAAAAAAAAAAAAACACTGTCTAAAAATAAACCAACACTGACCTTTCATAGAACTGCACTCATCAAAGCAGACGCACAAGCCATCTGGCAAACTTTCCAATTACCCAACCAATGATCAAAATAATGATTTCTCAGAATCAATTTCCTGTTTGCCTATCGCAACACGCTAGTGCCGAGAGTACAGTATTGGCTCCTTCTGCGTCTCCACTGCAGCCTGGTAAAGTATGACCTTCACTGTTGGAATGAATTAAAACATCAGGCATGATTCATCAGGCACTGGACCAGGGCTGTAGCCTCGGGCATGAGGCGTCGCTGCCTGATGGAAGCACTAAGTAATCTCACGCCATAGCGGCCCTGAAAATAGCATCCTAAAGCCGAGAGAAGCTGAGACGCAAGCCGAAGTTTCGCAAGCCAGAGATGGACGGTTCCTTATCCTTATCCTTTATCTGTCAGTCTGCCCCTTTCTTTCTTTCTTTCTTTCTTTCTTTCTTTCTTTCTTTCTTTCTTTCTTTCTTTCTTTCTTTCTTTCTTTCTTTCTTTCTTTCTTTCTTTCTCTCTCACACACATCCCCAAATGAGCACCTTTGACCTGTCACAAGGCTTACCTGGGGTGGACATGGGGAGTCCTTCGGCAGGGGATGAAGACTGTGCCGTTGTCTGGCGGTGGTTGTTGCTTTCAGGGAGGTTGTGCAGACGGCCTCTGTGATGCATGACTGTCAAGCACAGGTGCAGCAGACAGAGGGGTAGGGAAAAAAACAAAAAGCATTGACTGGTGACTTATTGAGTCAGGCTGCCAATGCACTGGGTAAGAGTCAGTCAAGCTAGACAGGGTCCCAATAATAAATACTCTCTCTTTGTCTCTCTCTCTCTCTCTTTGTCTCTCTCTCTTCTCTCTCTCTCTCATTCTCTTTGTCTCTCTCTCTGTCTCTCTCTCTCCCTCTCTCTCTTTCTCTGTCTCTCTGTCTTTCTCTCTCTCTCTCTCTCTCTCTCTCTCTCTCTCTCTCTCTCACACACACACACACACACACACACACACACACACACACACACACACACACACACACAGAATGATTATGCCATGCCAGCTGTTACTGCCACTGCCAGTGTTGGTATGATGTATGACCTATTTCAATAAAACAAGTTGAATATTTACTTCAAAAGGACCCTAATAGTTTAGGGTGTTTAAGTGTTTTAAACATGTATTCTTTACATTACTGCTACCATTAAATGAATGGTACATTACATGACTGGTTGTGCATCAAAATATCATTATTTTAGTTTGCCTCAAGACAGATGACTGCATTAAGATCAATTGACCATTAGGGGGCGAAAGAGCGCTTAGTTTGTTTCCCAGACAAGTAATTTCACAACATAAAATAACATTATTAGAAGCTTACATTACAGAACAGTAACGTTTAATTTCACGTTTGATTATGAACAGTGTGGTGTCCACATGCAGCCAAGGCCGAGCTAACCAGCTGTGCCATGTTGCTAGGCAACATGGGAAATGATGATGTTCAAGATGTTTGTGCAGGCTGACAGGTTTCTCACGTGTTTCAGTCTGAATAGCTCTATCTCATGCTCTAAGACATAATGACTTAATAGGGGAAGATATGGAAAACACAAAACTACCTTTGGAAAAGACAGCTACCTGTTGCCCACAATACAAATGTCTGTTTTGTATTTGTTCTGCGTGTATTCTCAGCATGCACCCATAACATTGATCACTCATTTTGTTGTGTTGCTAAAGCTTAACTCATCAACAAAATACAAAACAATAAAATAACTGAACAAAAATATAGTCACAAGGTGTAGGCCTATATATCCTGATAAAACATATAGACATATAGAAATCATTTTACTAATAGAAATGAGACACTGAAAATGGAACAAGTGAACATATGATGCCAGCACGCCGGCCTGAAGCCAAAGGTCATTGTGAATAGCACCCCACTGCCTGACAGGCTACCCTTTGGCTTCAGAGCCTGGCGTCTGTCAGCTGGCTCTTGTAAGCATCATTGACCACCAATCGCTAATGTATAAAGAGTGACCTGTGGGGTTGGGGCTGGGTGGAAGGACAAAAGGGTCACGGTTGTATTTCCAGTGCATCAGCTCAGCCATATTTGATAAGAAAAAAGGGACATTGTCCTAAATTACTTAAATAAGCTATAACCTTTCCTCGACTTAAACGTCAGTTATGGACAGTGGCAATTCTGAAATCTGACTATATTTTGTGCTCATCTTTGTTGAAAGGTATCATTTTTTTTAATTCATACACATTCTCAGCATAAAGACTAGGAGTGAGAGTCATCATCTGCCCATTGCCTAAGGCCTCCGCATGTCTGCTGAAACATTGTGGTCGCCAGTGATCATTACAGCTTATTTTGTTGGTGGAGCTTCTGCATTAAAATCTGAGGGTATTCAGCGTGTTCAACCGGCAGCAGCCTATTAGCATGAAATGACCTGAAAATTGTGTGCCATCGTGCAACACGCCTGCGAAATGTCACGCCGCACACACTCGCCATTCTTGAAGTGCATAATTGTTTTTCATCCACGTTCATTTGCTGGGAAGTGTAACCTGGCTTAGTGCCATATGTGTGATGCGTTTCGCTGCTCGCACGCGTGGCAAAGCTGTGCCTTGCGTTGGCAGCATAATTTAACGCCTCATCTGTTTGAGACAAAGAAAAAAAACAACCTCAGAGGAGAAAGGCATTAGAGGATGAGTAAGGGCATTTCTGTTTATTCTCTTCCTTTTCTTTACCTCTCTCCCTGTCTCCCTCTTCTTTCCTTTTCCTCTCTGTCTTTGGATCTCCATTCTTCTCTCCCTGTCACTCCCCATCTTTCTCCTTCCTTTCTTCCCTCTCTCCATCCTCTCCTCTCCTCTCTGTCTCTCTCC
>CM050221.1:35807500-35827500 GCA_027475355.1 Coilia nasus
TGTGTATTTGGCGTATGAGCTTGAGTGTCTGTGCATCTGTGTGTGTGTGTGTGTGTGTGTGTGTGTGTGTGTGTGTGTGTGTGTGTGTGTGTGTGTGTGTGTGTGTGTGTGTTTGTGTGTGTGTGTGTGTGTGTGTGTGTTTGTTTGTTTGTGTCTGTGCTGTTGTTGCAGTGGAGAGCAGCTGTGGTATACAGGACAGACAGAGAGATAGAAATAGAGGGGGAACAGAGAGAGAGAGAGCGAGAGAAATAGAGAGAGAGAGAGAGAGAGATGAGAGGATGAACAGTAGCCGGTAATGAAAACAGAAAGCGGTTATTGTGCAGGAGGAGAGCTCTAATGAAAGCTGAAGCTAGCGATAAGAGAGTGATATGAGATCTGTTATCTGGAAGGCATACGAGGCTCGGCCTCAGCACCACTCCCCTGGGCCCACAGCTCCGTCCAATCAATACCTCATTTCAACACTTCAGTGGTGTGGGTGTGTGTGTGTGTGTGTGTGTGTGTGTGTGAGAGAGAGAGAGAGAGAGAGAGAGAGAGAGAGAGAGAGAGAGAGAGAGAGAGAGAGAGAGAGAGAGAGAGAGAGAGAGCGAGCATTAAATAATTCTTTTGGTGTATGTGTGTGTGTGTGTGTGTGCTTGTGCACCTATGTGTGTGTGCACGTTACAAAGGTTTGGAGAACAGTCAGGCAGATAAAGGACCATTCTGTTGTGCTCTTCAAGTGAGTTTTCAATTCAGTAAGGTCAGAAGGAGACAAAAAAGGTTTCTCAATGTGTGTGTGTGTGTGTGTGTGTGTGTTTACGTGCCTGTGTGTGTTTGTTTGTGTGTGCTGTGGGGTCAGGAAATTGTTCCAGGAACGAACATTGACACAGGTGGGAAAGGAGTTTGAGGAGCTGCCAGTGATGAGGCCTGAAGGCCAGGAAATCATTTCAGTCATTTTATCAATCGTGTCCCTGAGGACAGGTCATGCTGCTTCTAGACATTGGTCCTATTTCTGTCCATCAATATCATCACTCTGTCACCCCCCCCCCCCCCCCCCCCCCCCCCCCCCCCCCCAAAAAAAAAGAAAAAGAAAAAGAAAAACTAGAACGGCAGTGACTATGTGAATTCATGAAGTTAAGGGCTCAAGGCAAAATGTCAATCATATTTCCAAAACAGAATGAAAGACAGCTTTCCTCGCTCCTCGGAAGGGACTCAACCTTTCCTGGGTCCCCCTGTGGAGAGATGGCTCTTGTGCCTAAGCTCCCAGAAACAAAAAAAAATTACTTGGCATTTACTTGGCATGATGGAATGAAAGTCTCAGAGTTAATATTAAAACGGCCCCAGAGCTTTACCGTGACCACAGAGCAGACGTCTGCTGAAGACAAGAGCAGAACATGAATACTCTGGCTGCTGTTAATACTGAATATAAGAGAAATGTTTCAATCATTCTAGATCAACAAGAACAAAAAAAATGTCAGAATAAACCACCAAGTATGTAATTTGTTTCTGCAACTGGGAAAGGTTGAAGCAGAGAGGGAAACGGAAGCACTCTTTAGGTCGTAAATCATGTTCTCTTTTCCTACCTTGAAAAACACATCACTTCTTATCTTCTTACAGTGGCTTCTCATTACCCAGAATTCCCTGGTGTAGGATGGAAGTAATGAAAGAGGGGCGATGTGTCTCAAAAAACATCCGAAAGTACTGCTTTGGGCACGTTCATTCATGCCACAGACAAATGATGAGAGAATTCCTAATTTGCTGGCGCCAAGTGATCCATCTCAAGCAAACAATCACATTGCCGTTACTCAGTCTCGTCGCCTGCCCATTGCTGCCCAATGTGCGAATCATTCCATTAAAGCATGGTATATTTACAGAGCTGCCACAAACCTTTAATCAGTGGCGCTGTCTCTGTGTGCGGAGCGCAGGACGTAAATCTTGGCTGTGGGTTGGAGGGGTGGTGCAGACTGGATGGGTTGGTGGCCTTGCTGCATCGCCACTTAGTTTCCAATCTTACAGCACGAGCTCTTTGGTTTGTGCATGCGTGTGTGTGTGTGTGTGTGTGTGTGTGTGTCTGTGTGTCTGTGTGTGTGTATGTACCTGCCTGGCAGTCACTGTGTGTGTGTGTGTTTTGGGTGGGTTGCAGAGTGCAATTTGTTGATGATTTAAAAAAAGTTAGTGTGTGAGGGATGGAGGGTGGGGGGCAGGGGAGGAGGAGTTGGCATTTTTGTGACCTTGTCGGGTGATTGGCTTTGGTCCTGAGTGCTGTTGTGCATATTAAAAGTGTGTTCAGAGAGAAAGAGAGAGAGAGAGAGGCAGTCAGTCAGACAGACAGACAGACAGGCTGAGAGAGAGAGAGAGAGAGAGAGAGAGAGAGAGAGAGAGAGAGAGAGAGAGAGAGAGAGAGAGAGAGAGAGAGAGAGAGAGAGACAAAGATTGAGAGAGAGAGAGGCAGTGAGGAAGAAGACCATGCTTTGTCCAGCCCTCTTATCTGAGTCAATTACAAGTATTAGCAGGCTGACAACACGGTGATGCATGGAGCAAAGCCTGGCTGCTCCGTGCCCCGCGTTGAATACGCCCTGAGATGAATAGATGGTAATTAATATATACAGCTCCCCAAAGACTGCATACAATCTCTCGGCAAATAGCCCCCATCAATAAGACCTTCCTCTCTTCTTCTTCTTCCTCTTTCTTCTCTAGTGCTCTTGTGTTCATAACACCTCTCCCTGCCCAACACAAATACACACACACACACACCACACACACACACACACACACAACCTATCAGCACCATTGGTTCTCCTAACTTCTACACTAGGCTACTGCTGGTGTATGGTGAGTCCGGTTTTTGAGATAGACTCACAGAGAGACACCTCCTCACCCCCCAACATACAAACACAAACATAAACACACACACACACACACACACACACACACACACACACACACACACACACACACCACACCACACTCGCTTCCAACCACCACCACCACTCCCCTGCACCCATTGCTATCGCACTTGTGGGGAAATAAGATTTAATGGACGTGGAGTGCACCAAGGATGATGGGGAAAGAGACAGAGAGAGAGAGAGAGAGAGAGAGAGAGAGAGAGAGAGAGAGAGAGAGAGAGAGAGAGAGAGAGAGAGAGAGAGAGAGAGAGAGAGAGAGAGAGAGGGGGAGAAAGAAAGAAAGACAGAGAGAGAAAGAAAAAAAGAGAGAGAAAAAGAGAGAGAGTGCAAGAAAGACAGACAGACAGAGACAGAGAGAAAAGGAGAGCCATTATATCAGATGAAACGATTTTATGAAACTTTAATGCAACGGATATTAAATCTGCTCTGCCTTCACGAGGTGCAGCATGCCTTGTTTGAGACCTTCAGAGGGGACAGAAGAGAAATGTCTTTCTGAACACATTACAATGCAATCTTACGGTGCTTCCACACTGCCCCAACAAACGCCAACCAACTCCAACATTCTAAAGTTGGCAGTTGTTGGCACCTGGCAGCTGGCAGTCTTTAGAATGTTCAGAAAACCAACTGCCAGTCCACACTGCCCAGACTAAAAACTGACAAGACTAACTTTTGTCACCATCTGTTTGTGATCTTCAAATTTTTTTTAACATGGGCAAAGTTGAAAGTGTACTGAATGTGGCCAAAGTAATGTTTGAGACCTTCAGAGGGGACAGAAGGGAAATGTCTGCATTTGATGTGACACTTAATAAGTCTGTGCGATCGATGACAAAGGGAAAATGGCAGACTGCTTCTCAAGCACAAAACAACTACGAAACAAAGGGAGAAAAACATATATTTGTATTCCATTTATCCCTGAGGAATGATAACTGCTTCCTCTCCTCCGAGTCCTATCCAATCAGTATCTCCAGTGAGAATAGAATATAGAAAATAAAAAAAGATGCCTTTACAAAAATGACACAAAAAGACAAAGCTCTCTCATGTGTCATCTAATGTGTCTGCAAAAACAGAAATGGATCAAACTGAGACAAAAGGTTTAAAAATCAAAGCTGTCAACTGTTCCTGTGATTCATTAAATGCAATCTTACACTTGGCCAGACATGTTTGTCCGTGGTGAGACACAGGGCACGAGCCCCCTAAAGTAGAGGTACTCACTATAAGTCTAGATTAAAGTTTAAAGCAAACTACACAGGCAATCGAATATGGGACAGGAAAAAGCTGAATAGTAAAAAAGCTTTGCTTTTCATTTTCAAAGCTTTGCATACGTACACATGTAGGCACACACAAACACACACATGTACACACACACACACACACATGTACACACACACACACACACACACACACACACACACACACACACACACACACACACACAAACACACACATGTACACACACACACACACACACACACACACACACACACACACACACACACACACACACACACACACACACACACACACACACCTACACTTCAACAATTACACATCATGATCAATAGCTTATTTCAGACTGTCAGAGAGAGTTCTGCATATTGATGAAATTATCAATGGGATCCTGCAGCAGGGACCTGTCAGTCAAACGTTTGCTTTGGGGAAGCAGCCTGTGGGCGGTTCAAAGTGGGAGGGATTAATGCTGGCAGTCAAGAGTTAAAGTGGAAGTGAAATCAGCCCTTTGTGAGTACATCAAAACTGACAGCTTCATTACATCCAATATTCAAATTAAAGGTCTTAAAGGCGCCTTTAATTCTCAGTTATTGCATAGACATGGTAAATTACTCTGTCCGCTGAGGCGGAATTTATGAGGGTGGCTTTTGAAGCATACTGCCTATGACGGTTACTGTATATATTTATAGATGCATACGTATACCAACAATCAGCAGAGGACAGCAGCAGTAATACTACAGTACAAATTATAGACATGAAGAAACAGCCTGGCATTATGTGGCATGGCATGGTGTTATTTCACAAATGTGTGTTAATCAGCCAGGAAGATTATCCAGTTTGAAATATGGCACACATGTATCCCCAACATGAGTTTTTTCCCTTCCCTGTGTAACTCCTCTCTTTCTTTCTTATTATTATATTTCATATTCACATCTCCTTCCAACAGGAACGCCCTTTTTGGTGTCTTTCCAAAAGGAGCCCATTCGTCTCATCGCGCACACACACACACACACGGCCAGTCAAAGGTATCGGAGAAACTATCCGAACAGTTTGTGCTGTTTCGACAGCAGGAGTTACTAACTCCTCGTTTCAAAGGAAGCCGGTCCATAAACTATAGATTGGGTCTTTTGTGGCCACCCTGAATAGGCAGATCAAAGCGAAGCATCATTGGCGCAGTCCTGTGTTCTTCGGGGCGGCGGTGGCGGCGGCGGCGGTGGCGGTGGCGGAGGTAGCGGTGGGGGTTGCAAGAGACTGCCGTGGCTCAGTGCACCGCGTGCTGCACGCCCTTGCAATCGGCTGACAGACTCAGAGCCTTAATTGGCCCAATGGATGCCAGGAACAGAGGAAGAGAAAGCAAAAGACATACGCTCCTGTAGGGCTAGGCCACAGAATGCATGGTGTGTAGAGCAATTATTTCTATAGTGAACCATTTTTAACACCCCCTTACCATGAACACAAGGGCAGCCAGCTAAACCGTACGGCTGTGCTTAATGTGTGGAAGAAAGTTTGGACAGTAGTAGAATGTGCTCTTATGACAGTAGAAGAACACACACACACACACACACACACACACACACACACACACACAAACACACACACACACACACACACACACACACACACACACACAAGTACAAGTAGAATGTGCTCTTATGACAGTAGAAGAACACACACACACACAAACACACACACACACACACACACACACACACACACACACACACACACACACACACACACACCCTCTCTCTGGACCTCTATTGGACATCACTGACAGGATCATAGGGTTAACACATAGTATAAACGGCAGTAGTGCCACAATGTCAACAACGTAATGGCATCACTACAAGAGCAGTCCTACAATTCATACATCAGTGCCTAATACTAAGATGAAATTGTTGCCTGGTATAGGGACACACACATTCACACACACAGGTAGACATCTGCCAACTGCACACCACTACAGCAGCACACACACACACATACACACACACACACACCACACACACACACACACAAACAACAACCTACTCAGTGGAATGAAAGCCCACCTTATTGGAAAAGGACCCTGAGTTCAATTCATGCTTTAGAGAACTCGATTTACTCTGCCAAACTCTCACTGTCCAGTCCATTTTCACACCATTTCGAAATTTAATAACTTTAAGAGCATGCTGCTGCAGCAGGATATTACAGTCACGAAGGCTCCTCTTTGTCACACCCCAGGAAGTAAAAACAGATCTCTAAACACCACAAATCGCTAGATAGTAGAAACCACATATCCATTTCCTATTGTACAGTAGATGGGTGGCAGGATCCACACCATTGTGTAAGAATTAAGTGAAAATCAGAAACGACCGGCACCCCACATGTAACTCCCATTTTTTTTTTTTACATATGTTTTTTTACATTACTACCAGGCCACATTTATGAGTGATCTATATATGATTCATGGGGGCAAATTGGCACCCAGATCATTTGACGCCCTCTGTCTGTCACCACGTGTATTGCTTTAGCATCTTTACTTATTTTGCTTGCTCCAGGGACTCGGCCCGACTGATACCCTCATGTCACTAAATATGCCTTTAATGCCCCTCAAGCATGCATGAGTCAGACAGGCAGCTTGGCCCCACAGATGTCTCTAACACGAATAGACTTTAAAATCCTTTCAAGCCTATATGAGTCAGAGAAGCAATTTGACACATGTAGCGAGGAATGCATGTTAAAATGTGTGTGTGTGCTAGAGAATTAATCCTCAGAACCACAACAACAATTTGCATTTATATAGTGCTCTATCAAGGCACCCAATGCGCTTTGCATTAAGGGAACAAGCTCAATCACCAACCACAAACAACAAGTATCATTTTACTACAAGCTTACAGTTGAAACTGTGACTGACTCCTAACATAGGGTGACCAAACATCCTGTTTTCCTAGGACATTTCCTGTTTTCACATCCTGTACTGGCTCTCCTAGTATTTTATCTTGATTTTCTTTTTCTTTTCTTTGAAGTGATGAAAACATACTGTTTTTCCTTTTTATTTGTACTATGCATGTTTCCTGAAACAAGATAACATAATTATTAAGGGAAACCTGGTCCTAGTTTTTGCCCTGGTTTTTCGGCAATCAAAATATGGTCTACCCTACCTGACTAACTTCCAATAACTACTTCTAACTCACCTCCTAAAAGTATGAATAAATGTAGAACATTTTACTCTGGCTACTGACAATGTTAATATGGCAGGATTTACCTCTAGTGTTTTTTAAGCAGGCGTGAGTCAGTACAGCACACTGGCACACACAGTCTTCAATTCATCTCAGCTGGTCACAAGGTGCACTGCAAAGCAACATTACTCATCATAGCTGGTCCACCAGGACTGGTTAACATGCTGTCAGCATCTGGTAGCTGGGCCTCTTTCTGTGTGTGTGTGTGTGTGTGCGTGCGTGTGTGTGCGCATGTGTATGTGCATGTTTGGGTGCCATGCACACAGAAGCCCGGGGTCAGTAATCTCTGTGTATGTGAACAGAGTTAGTGTTTCCCACTTGGGTTGGTGACACCGACTCCAGCAGTCCTCTTTGATTGGACCATCCTAGGTGCCATACATAAACATGAGGTGTCATGCCTCACCTCTGCTTGCTCACACACACACACAGACTGAGGATGTACATACTCAAACACACACATTCACTCATACTATGCATATACATGTATACCATATCACACACACACACACACTCAAACACACACATACACACACATATGCACACACACACACACACACTCACACACACACTCCTACAGACACACAAACATACAGTAAGTGTATTCAAACCCAACACACAGACTGTGGATGTACATACTCAAACACACACACTCACTCATATTATGCATATACATGTATACAATCACACACACACACACACACACACACTGACTGGTGCTTGTGCGTGTTTCCTCAGGAAGGCCTCTTATCAGCACTCCAAGAGAGACAGCTGCCAGTGAGGAGATGGAAGTGATGTGATGTGTCTCTGGGCGGGTTTTTCACGTTGCTGCGTGGTGGCTGGTGTGAGCGCGCTCAGAGGAAGAGACAGACTGGGGAGAGAGGCAGAGACAAGGGGAGGGTTCCCCGCACATACACAAGCAGATAAAAGTGATGAATGCCAGTGTGATCCACACACAGTCACATTTAAATAGCACCTTAAATAAATTCTCTTTTTCTCAAACACACACACACACACACACGCACACACACACACACACACACACACACACACACACACACCACACACACACACACACAAACACACACAGACACGCACACACACACACACACACACACACACACATACAAAAGCAATTACACTGACATAGCCAGCAACGTAATTACTATTGCTCCTGTGGTAAGCCTGCAAGTAGTGACCTAAGGCAGTGGCAGAAAAAGGGTGTGATTGAGAGAGGAAGAGGGAACACAGCTTATTTCTAAAATATATACATGTAAGTATGTATAGAGAGAGAGAGAAGGAGTGAAGGAGACAGAAACAAATGAGAGACAGATAGAGATAGTGATAGAAGCAGACAGAAAAGGGAAAGATAAATAGTGATAGAGGGACAGAGATGGACAAAGAGAGAGAGATAGAGAGAGGGACAGAGAGAGGGAGAGGGAGAGAGAGAGAGAGAGAGAGAGAGAAGAAGAAAAAAAGAGAGAGTGGGTCTAAGAAGCAGGTGTTTCATGGCTGTCTGATTGAGGTAGGCACAGTGACAGTAAGCTCCATTTCCTTTCCGTTCTCCTGCTTCTGCATCACCTCCAAACACAACTACAACTTTCATCTATACAGCACTCCATCAAGGCACCCAAAACACTTTACACTGAAGGGGGGGGGCTCAGAATCCTCCACCTCTGGGTACCCCATCCCACCTGAGTGATGCACAGGAGCCATGATGTACCAGAATGCTCACCTACGACCAGCCTGGGAGGGCGGGTGAGGGAATTATGCGCTATAAAGTGCTATCGACTCCAGCTAACACCAGTGCTACAGTCCTGATTTCACAGCCAGCTGAGCATCATCCCCCTTCTCAACTGCCAACGCTACCCAACCCCCCCAACCCCCAACCCCCAACCCCCAACCTCATCATCACCATCATCATAAAGGCTGATCACGTCTCACCTCCCCTCCCACTGGCCCCCACCACCACTGTTGCCTTCATCCATCTCACGTTAGGGGTGCGAGTTTGTGGGTTTTTTCCGGACAGGGGAAAATTGGGCATTATCGACTGGTGGATGGCTGACAGTTATCTCAGCGATGTCTGCTTTGGTATTCAGATCGCCCCCGGACCAATTTGTCATCTCATTGGGATGGATGTCGACAGCTCTGTGTTCAGTCTTTTTTAGTCATTCTGGTTGTCTGTCTTCCTCCCTCTGCTCTCTTCTCTCCAAAACACAGGCACATTAATTTCATTAATATACATTAGTATACCCACAGAACAGATGAGTAGATTTAAGAATGCACAAGATATGTTTCAAATAGTAATTATGCATGTTACAAGCACAAATATATGTTCTCTCTCTCCCCAGCCTGTCTCATTTTTTCTGTTTTTTTTTCCATCAGTCTTTGTCTGTCACTGGCTTTGTTTCTTTCTCCATGTCCCTCCCTCCCTTCCTCCCTTTCTCTCTCTCTCTGTCTTTTCTTTTTCGCCTCCGAGTTAAAGTGGTGTTTGGGAGCCTTTTAGTTCCCTACTAGCTGTTTATCGCCCGTAATTACTCCTACTTGATGGTGGCTGTTCAGCCGTGGCTGCTTTGGAGCCAGCCAACCCCCAGCCCCTGAGCCACCCCCCCCCCCCCCCAAGAAAGCGCTACTTAATCTCGCCACTCAGCTTGGCTCCACTGCTGTTTTTCAGTGTGAAGTGTGTTTTGGTGTTACGTGTGATGTGTTTTGGTGTGATGTGTGTTCTGTGTTTTCATGTGATGGTGTGATGTGTGTTTTTATTTGTGATGTGTGTTTTAGTGCTACGTGTGATGTGTTTTTTTTCTTCCGTGTTATGTATGATGTGCGCTTTGGTGTACTGTGTGCCTTGTGTTTTAATGTGATGTTTGTTTTGGTGTTGTGTGTGGTTTGTATTAGGGCCCTGTGGCTGACATAAACCACTCATGACAATCAGCAGTTTCACTTATATTATTCCAGAATAATAAAGCATTTCTGGCAGCAATGGTAGCTCTCAGTTTTTGACATATTTTTGTTCAGGAATGGCTGCTTCCCTGTAACTGTACTCAAACTGTATGAAGCTAACAGCTAAGCTGAATAACTCTGCGATTAGCTTCGCCTTGCCATAATTGCACTTACGGTTGACATATTGTGTGTTACCGTAAACTGATACATCTCACTTGTCCGTGCCATTCAACAATTGAAACTCAAATTCAGCTTTTAGGATAATGCTGCCTTCACATGGTGAATAGGAGTTCCTGACTGAAAAATCTATGAGTGCCCACTGTCGTCCTGATTTCCTGTGGGAAATTGGGAGGTAGTTTTGATACATGACTTTCCCAGTTGCAAATAACCTTTGCCCTTTGAAGATGACAAAGCTATTGGTTTTGTAAAAACTAGAATCTTTTACGTATAAGTACTGACTTCAATATAATGAAATGTTACTTTTCGGTATTACCCAGGAACGATGCTATAGATGTGCAAGTCCAATGTTAGTTTGATCAACAAAGATAAGCTGCCTGCAGTTATTACTTTGATGTATTTCACGTGAATTTATCTTGATTTAGTACATGCCAGTGATTCATTTTGGTCTGAAAACAAAAGCACTTGAACACAACTAGTTCAGAATTCATCAGAATTAAGGCTGACAGCCTTAATTTAACACATTAACCTTGACAGCCCTGTTAAATAAATAAATAAATCAATAAATAAATAGAGATTTACACTGAGGGGAAAATAATTCACCCATTAAATTAAACTGTAGGCCTATTATTTTAAGTTTTGTCCATATTTTGAATCTTAAGATTTCATGTCACTTCTCCCATTAAGGCCAATCACTATGTGGTTTGATTGACAGTCTAAGAACACAAACAGGGAGCGGGAGAGTGAACAGCTCAACCCATTAAAGCACCTGAAAATGAGTTTTTATTGATCGATGTAGGCATACCTGTTTGATTAGCCAATCAGATTTATCCGCCGTGGATGGGGTCCTCGTCCCTGGTAAGCCTAGGGCTGGTTTGCAACACATGTTTTGGAGATGTATATACGACACAATATACAGTCTTTAGACATAATAATAGACATAATATACAGTCTTTCGTGTGTACTAAAAAATACATACCCAACACAAATGTAATTTGTATATTTATCATTTATATATCAAGAGGCAAAGCTGCTGAGGATGGGGAGAGGAAAGGAGAGTGAGGTGGAGAAGAAGGGACCAACTGCTACAGAGAAATGGCTAAGGGAAGGAGAGGAGTGGTCAGGAGTGGCAGAGTGCAGTGTGGACAGAAGTGGCAATGCTGAGAGAGAGCTACAGGAGGAAAATGAGTAGGAGAGAGAGCTGAAAAAGCAGGCAGAGTGCACGACACCACAGCTGTGAGTGACAGAGCGAAGTGGAAAGGAGAAGTGGTCAGAAAGGCAGAATTTGAAGAAAAGGTGAGAAAGACAACTGAGGAAAGACATGAAAAGAACTTAGATTGGCATGGCAGGGTAATTTTAAACAAATTACGGGGAGGATGAAAGATTCATCAACGCAAAGTCCTCTCATAGCTTTTACATAAGCTTGAAGAGAGGGAAAACCTGCTTGATGTTGAAGATGTAGGACAGCAGCAGGTTGAGAAGGAAACGGAAAATAAACACTGAAGTTGGAGCAAGAGAAGGGAGAGGACAGGACAGAGATGGCACTAATGACAGAAGTTCAGTGTGATGACAAACCCACTATGGTAACTGATCAGGGATGCGTTTCCCAACACCATAGTTGCTAACCAGTTAGCAACTTAGTTGGTTGGCAATGGGAAATTGCATTGCAACCAACAAAGTAGCTAACTTAGTTAGCAACTACGGTTTTGGGAAACGGACCCCAGCATAGCTGCACCTCTCCACATGCCTCTGCATCTGAGGCTGGACAGCATACTTCCATCTCTCCATCTGCCTCTATCTGAGGAGGGACGGCATACCTGCATCTGTCCATCCGCCTCTGCATCTGAGGAGACACACGGGGACGTTCAGAGGGACAAGAGTGTGAGACGGAGGCTTTTTTTGCAGTGGGCCAATGAGAAGGCCTACATCAGCAAAAAGAACAACTAGATAGGCAAAAAGACTGAAAGGACACTGTTGAGGGAACAGGAGGAGGGACACCATGACTGCTGGCCATGTAAGACCATGTAAATGTATTATTTCACTGCACACATGCTAGCTTGATTCATGAAGTAGTTTGGATAGACACATGTACCACTAGAGTCTAATGGCGCTTTCAGACCTATAGTTCGATTGTTTTGGTCCGCACTAGTCAGAAAAATGTTACAATGTAGCAAACAGACGTGGGTACGGTTTGCTTTCACATATGCATAGTTCTAAACTAACCAAAATAGACCGCGAAGACCATCGCCATGGGAACCGGACGAAAACGTGCCACTTTCAATAATAATAATGCACTAAACTCTACTGTTCCATACAATTTGGCTTGGTTGCTTTCACACCAGAGGAACCGTACCAAAGTAGGGCAGATAAAGCGGTCCGAGACAACCCCTTTTTATCGGTCTCGGACCGGTTGATTTGGTGCGCACCAAAGTACCGAGATTGCATTCACACGAACGAAAACGAACCGTACTAAGAACTTTTGGTACGAATGGGACGTTTGGTACGCACCAAATGCTGTCAGTGTGAAAGCACCCTAATAAGCTGATTTGGTGTGGTCAGGGCATAAGCTGTTGCCAAAGTGGCAGGCAGAGACGGAGCAGGAGAAGAGAATGGCGCTGCTGAGGGCTGAGGACAGGCGACAGCGAATGGAGGAGTCCTGGAGCAAGTGGCAGGCCCACAGAGCCCAGCAGAAGAGACGGAGGAGGAGAGAAAGGGAGGAGTGGGCCAGAGAGTGGAGGGAGGCCTTGTTGGTGTTTTACGTTTCTCCAGCAGGGGCTGTAGCCTCATTGTGACTTTTACTACAATGAGTGAGCTGCCAATGGAGACCCAGGCTCAGCTCTCCAATAATAAAGTTCCTTAAATGAAATACATTTTCTTCAAATATTATTACATTCACCAGTTATTCATTATTGTTATTAATACACAAACTTCATTAACATTTCCTGTTCTGTATTGTCTTTATATTTGTTACATAGCAGCTGATATTACAGTCTGGTATTTTGACAGCAGTTGAGATTTTTTCTAACCCATTTAATCATATATGTAAAGTAAAGTAAACTCTAATAATTACATATTACACAATATAATGTAGCATTTAGTACAACATGAAAAAATAACTTATGTGCATTAGATTATCAAATTAGTCAACAGAAGAAAGTTTTTTGCATGTGTGATTTAAACTGACATGTTCTTAATTGGTGACGCACAGCCTCTTTCCGCTTCTGATTTTTTGTTGTCTTTTTTTGCTTGTTTTTTTTTTTGTTTTTTTTTGCGACTGCCAAGTTGGACTAATGTCTAACGGTGCGTTTCCATTACAGCGAATTTCGCCTCGCTCTCATTGACTTTGAATGGAGGCGAAATTTCGCCTGATAGGCCGAACGCCCAAAATACATGCAAGCGAAATGTACCGCTTTCTCTCCGCTTGCTCCGCTTTGAGTGGGCGTGTACCGAACGTCAGTTGAAGAGATATGAAGTTTAAAAGGCTAAAGAATTCTGAATGGTAATGCTTTTTTTGATTCTGGTATGTCAATATAATGTTAACCACGGCACTGTTTCAAATTTTGTGTACGTCCATTTTTAAATGTTTATCTCTCCACTTGCCGCCTTCCAACTGAAAAGTCATTTGAAACGATGGCATTGGTTACCGCTTGGCAAACGCCGCTCCTCATATGCATAAAGTTCAGCAGAGCTCAACTTTTTCGCCCGCCTCGCCCGCCTCGCTGATCTACGTCACCACCTGCCGCCTCCCAACTGAAAAGAATGGAACGTTCCGCTTCGCCCGCTTGCATGTATTTTGAGCGGAAGGCAGGGCGAATTCGCCGAGGGAGGCGAAATACAGTTGGCGAAACCTGAACTTTATTTAAATGAGAATGATGTGATAACCAATTATATCAGCGTGTGGTGTGTTTAGAGCATGACGCTGGCTGAAGAGGCGGGAGTTACAAAAAACTCAGACCAACATGGCGGACGCTCGTGAAAGTGAAACGTGAAAGTGTTTATATGATTTAAACTCTCTTGGTGACCAAAAGTGATAGTGCCATCACGAAGTGTTGTTTAAATGTCCCACGAACTGAATTAAGACAACCAGGCTGCTCTAGATTGCCATAATCACTCGAAGTTTTAAGTTAGCAGAGTTAGCTTACGACTAGCTAACTACTAGCAAGCTGGCTAACAGATACGGTCACAAGTTTGAACTAGTACACGTCTTGCATTTATAGAACACTTAAATCTAGGCAAACCACCAATAGTAATAAGTCCATGTAGACCACGCAGTTCGCAATTCTGCAGCAGTTCTGTGCAAGACTGCTGTTATATGTAGCTGCTAGCTAGGCTATCTTGCTGGGCAGCTTCTGTTGGCCAGCCAGGCTGCCATGGTAGACTGGCCGACGACGTGATCACTGACATCGGATAAGATCCATAGCTGTCCCGCTCATTGACTGTATACAGTCAATGGTCCCGCTAGATAACCTGCTTGAAATATTGACGACCACGCCCCCAGGCGAAATTTCGCCAGGCGAAATTCGCTTGCCATTTCGCCCTGTGGAAACGTAGCGTAAAAGTGATAACTAGCCTACCTTGATAATCGTCTGGGTTAATGGTATAGATATTTGGACTGGGAAAAAGGTGCTAGGGAAATTCAGCAAAAAAGGGAGATGGACAGCATACATTCAAAGCAAACTTGCCTAAAGATATTTGGAGAATCCATGATAGATGTTCCTTTAATGAACAATGGATATTATAATTCAGCAAACACAGTGCTAAGGCCAAGGAAGAATATTTAATTTCTGAGGACCTAATGCAACTTGCCTTCCAGAAAAAAAACACAAATTTGCATTTTGGAGTAACGAAGAAAGGGCTAGCGCTTCTACCTCGGCAAATGTGGAGTCGAACATAACTTTGAATCGGACTGATCAAAAGTGGTTTCCATACCTGACAGTCTCCTGAGAAGGAGAGACCTAACACAGAAAGAAAATAAAGAAAATAAAGGCAGTCATATTTGCTGGACAGTTGTATTGGACTTCATCAACGTCACACAGTTTTAGGGACAGTTAAACAGTCCCTATCACAAGTGCACATCACATAGGTAATCTGCCTCTGATGTTACCCAGTGGCTCCCCATCTTCTTATTGACCTCTTCAATGCTTCTTATTCACTAGTGTGTTGCTGTGTATGGTGTGGTGTGTATTTTAGTCTGGTGTGTAGTCATTCAGTATTTCGGGTGTGTGTGGTATGGTGTGTGTGAGGTTAGGAGGTTGTGCTTGGCTGGACTCTGATGATGGCTGCTGCTGATGCTGCTGATGCTGCTGCTGTGCTCCAGCCTGTGCTTCACTGCTCTCTGCTTTAAAGCCTGAATGCCCTCTTTAAGTGCCTGCCTTCCTCTGCCACCTCCAGACACATCACGGAAGAGATTCATCTCCTTAATCCCTCTCTCAGCACATTCCTCTCTATCCCTCTACCTCTCTACCCCCCCTTTCTCCCTCACTCACTTGCCTCTCTTTTCAGTATGACTTTCTCTCCCACAATCCCTCTCTCTGTCTCTGTCTCTGTCTCTGTCTCTGTCTCTCTCTCTCTCTCTCTCTCTCTCTCTTTCTCCATGTCTGTGCATCATTCACCTGGGGTTGAGAGCAGAATGAAACCCACAATCAAAGAGAGGTTATATGTTGGATGTATTCCCCTGACAGTTTTAGCTCACTCTCACACACGCATGAACCCTTCCCGAGACCACACACCGGTCATGCGAACTCTCTGTATGTCTCAATCTCTCGTTCTTGTTCTCTGTCTCTCACTCTCTGTCTATTTCTCTCTCTCTCTATCTCTCTATCCTTTTGTGTCTGTCTGTCGCTCTCTCCGCCTCTTTTCCCCCTATGATTGCCGATTACTTTTGTTGTTATTTTTTTTCATGGGCCTGTCTCTGGCTTTTAGTATGGCTTTCCGGAGCAATGCACATCAAGCAGACATGCTGCATACAGATGACTTGCTTGGCCGGATGGCTGTGAGGCTATAGGCTGACCAGGGTAGTATATCTGCACTGGGTTTTATTCCCTGTAGTGAAGATGTTATATGCAACATCCTGGCATAGCAAAGATACTGTTGTGTGGGGAATGGATGTGTCAAAGCTTTAAATTCGAGTGAGATTAACTCTCCTCTCTGATATCCTTGAAACAGGTTAAGTCAACCCCCCCATCTCTCTTTCTCTCTCTCTCTCTCTCTCTCTCTCACTCTCTCTCTCTCTCTCTCTCTCTCTCTCTCTCTCTCTCTCTCTCTCTCTCTTCTCTTCTCTCTCCTCTTGGAGCAGAGTTAATGTGATTAATCGCTATTTGGCGGTCCTCAGCACACAAACTCACTGCCGCTGACAAATAGCTGGTCAAAGATTTCTTTATCTCCCTTTCCCAGGCATGCCACAACCACCAGATCTCACTCTCTGCAGGCTCTGTGTGTGTCTAAGAGAGGAGAGAGTGTATGCATGCATGCTTCTGTGTATGTTTGTATGTTTGTGTGTGTGTCTGTCTTTATGTGTGTGTGTGTGTGTGTGTGTGTGTGTGTGTGTGTGTGTGTGTGTGTGTGTGTGTGTGTGTGTGTGTGTGTGTGTGTGCATAGGTGTGTGTGTGCATGTTTGGTAGCTAAATCCATGGGTGCACATCTACCGGCCCAGTTCAATAAAACCAATAATACTACACACTGCAACATGTATTTCAACTCTTGTGGCTGAGGACAGTGACTGACATTTTGAGGCACTTATGGTGTAATTGTGTTAACAAGTCCTGGGCTGCTGAAAAGGCAGTGCCTGGAAGAGAATGGAGACAGAGCGATATGCACATCAATCCTGAGCCACACTCGTGTGCTTGCCTGCTTGCTATTTTAAGGGTTCGTGCACACAAAGGAACTCAGCTCCTTTCAGTAGGATGTGATGCGAGATTATTCCCTTGCACATCTCCCTGTGTGCAGAGTGACAGCCATTTGCAAGTGTAATGATGCTGCCTAGGGTTTGAATAGCCAGTAGCTATCCCAAGCAGGTAATCTTTAGCTTTAGCCAGTTAGTGTGCTGGCTGCCATTGCTTTGCTACTCTGTATGTGCGGGCGTTGCAAGCATGTGCTAGCTAGGAGATGCTGTGTGGACTCATAGACCTGAATGTGAAAGGCTACTGGCCTGCAAGTAATGTCTGTGGCAAAGCCGAGCCGGGCTTAGCGGTGAGCAGTGTTACATGGGCGAGTTTATTGAACACAATTCAATGCTTATGGAGAAATGAGGCTTTAAGTGTTTTAAGAGGTTTCTTTTTGGAGACTTTAGAGTCGTTAGCTCACAACTGCTGTCTGATTCCACAGCATGCAGATGGGGCCACATCTGCACACACACACACACACATCTGCACACACACACACACACACATGCACACACACACACACACACACATGCACACACACATTTTTTTGTATGCCATACAAACATAAACCCTTACACGCATTGAGAGGCCTGTGAAAACCGTGCGCTGTTCCGGCTCAAAATGACACAGCTTGCCTTAAGAGGAGCTTCTGTGTGATGTCAGGTTTGTGCATGCATGTGTGTGTGATTTTAAGCTTGTGTGTGTGTGTGTGTGTGTGTGTGTGTGTGTGTGTGTATGTGTGTGTAGGCTATGCACAGCCACCATAAAAAAATGTAATCAGCTCTGACACACACAGGCTCAGTGTGTCTGAATACACTCATCTTTTTCTCTCTCTTCTCTCCTCCTTTGTCTCTCCACTCTTTCTTTCTTTCCCTTTCTTACTCCTTCTGTTTTATAACCCCTGCTGCTCTCTCTCTCTCTGTCTCTCTCTATCTCCCTCTCCCTCCATCTCTCTCTCTCTCTCTCTCTCTCTCTCTCTCTATCTATCCTCCTCTCCCTCTGTTCTTGCGGGGACTGTATAAAATCTCATTTGGTGTGAGTGTAGTCCTGGAGTGAGGGTAGTGTTCACGCTGCTGGCTCCCCGTAATGAAGCTCCACTGATTGGCTGATGCTCTGATGAGGTGCCTCGCATTCCACACAGCCGTGTGATTGTGTCATTATGTGCATTACTGCACCTTGCAGTCCCTGCATCCCACTGGAGTAACTGGAGTGTGTGTGTTTGTGTGGGTGTGTGTGGGTGGGGGTGGGGTGGGGGGTGGTGGAGGTGTGGCTGTTTGAACAGGGTAGTCGTTGGTGTGTTTATGTGTGTATATGAGTTTGAGAAGGAGAGGGAGAGACAATGTTGTTATGTGCTTCTGTATGTGTGTGTGCGTGTGTGGATGTAGTGTATTTGTGTATCTGTTGGTGTGCGTGTGTGCGTGTGTGTGTGTGTGTGTGTGTGTGTGTGTGCGTGTTTGTGTGTCAGCCTGTCCTTCTTCTAACAGGACACAATGTGTACCTGCATACATTGGCTGTATGTCAACTGCTTTTCACCTATGAACCTTCTGATGAACGTTCTGATATGCTGTGTGTGTGTGTGTGTGTGTGTCTATGTGTGTGCCTGTGTGTGTTTGAAAGAGCGAGAGAGTGAGAGAAAGAAAGAAAGAGAGAGAGAGTGAGAGAGGAGAGAGAGAGAGAGTCAGTGCACCTGTCCTTCAACCTGGAGGACACAGTTGTTGTTCACAGAAATTGGTTGTGTATCAGACCCCTATAGTGCACCAGCCTTCTAATACCTAGTGCCTGTTGGATATGGATGTGGATGTGTACAAGTCTGTGGGTGTTTCAGTGTGTGTTTGTGTGTGTGAGTGTGTATGTGTGTGAAAGAGAGAGAGGCAGAGAGAGAGAGAGAGAGAGAGAGAGAGAGGCAGAGAGGAGAGATGAAGAGAGAGATTCTGCGTCTGTGTGTGTGTGTGTGTGTGTGTGTGAGAGAGAGAGTGAGCGTGTGTGTTTGTGTCTGTGTGTGTGTGGTGTGTATGTGTGTGTGTGTGTGTGTGTGTGTGTGTGTGTGTGTGTGTGTGTGTGTGTGTGTGGTGTGTTGCCCTCCCTGAGTGAGCTGATTGAATTCAGTACTGCTGGCCCTGTTGGTGGCCTGGGGCAGCCTCAGTGTTGGTTGAAATGACTCTGTGCAGTGCAGTAACCTTCAGACACCGCTTGTGTGTGTGTGTGTGTGTGTGTGTGTGTGAGTGTGTGTGTATATGCATTGCTGTGCAGTGACAGTTGAAAAGCACTGAAATGGCCTGTTCTGGTCTCTCTCTCCCGCTCTCTCTCTCTCCCTCTCTCCCTCTGTCTCTCTATCTCTCTGTTTCTCTCCCTCTCTCTCTCTCCCTCTCTCTGTCTCTCCTTGTCTTTCCCTGTCTCTCTCTGTCTGTCTCTCTCTTCCTCTCTCTCTCCCCTTCTCTGTCTCTCTCCCTCTCTCTCTCTTCCCCTCGCTCTGTCTCTCTCTCTCCCTCTCTCTCTACCTATCTCCCCCCCCCCTCTCTCTCTCCCTCTCTTCCTCCCTCTGTCTCTCTCTTTCCCTCTCTCTGTCTCTCTCTCTCTCCCTCTCTCTGCCTCCCTCTCTCTCCCCCTCTCTCTCCCCCCCTCTCTCTCCCTCCCTCCCTCTGTCTCCCTCCCTCTGTCTCTCCCTCCCTCCC
>CM050221.1:35837500-35840000 GCA_027475355.1 Coilia nasus
GCTGCCTGATTCTCTTCAGGGTGGAGGCTGGAGTAAGGGGCAGCAGTCTGTGTGGTTTTGTTTGCCTTTGTGTATATTTGTGTGCACACGGGCGATGTGTGTGTGTGTGTGTGTGTAGGTATAGGTGTGTGGTGTGTGTTTGTGTGTTCGTGTTTGTGTGTGCACGTCCGTGTGCATGTTATGTGTCCGTGTATGAGCTTTGGTATGTATTGATGCATGTTTGTACGTGTGTGTATGTCTGAGTGTGCATGCACTGTGTGTGTGTGTGTGTGTGTGTAAGAGAGAGTGTGTGTGTGTGTGTCTGTATGTAAGCGCGAGAGTGTGTGTGTGTGTTTCTATATGTGAGCGAACATGTGTGTGTGTGTGTGTCTGTGTGTCTGTAGGTGAGTGAGAAAGTGTGAGTGTGTGTGTATGCATCTGATTGTGCCTCGTCATACTGTTTGAACCTGTGGAGGTTGACATTGCGCTGAGAGATCAGAGGAAAGGGCTGGAGGAGGTTCTGGCTGCCTGGGCCATTAGAGGCCAGTGTCTGCTGGGGTGGATGGAGGGAACAAAAAAAAAAAAGGTGTTGCAGCACCTCCCTCTGCATGCCTGCCATTGTGACTGTAACACGGACTGCCACAAACCCTGAGCGTGTCTCACAGGCCGGCCTCTTCATTAGCTGCCCGGCAGACTGCGCTCAACCCCCGACACATAATTCCCCACCCTAAGCTCGGAGTATAATTGGCTTTTGCACGTCAGTCCTCCTACACGAGTCATGGCACCCTGTGAAATGAGGGAATAAGTTTGTCTGTGTGTTTCATTTTGTGTTGTACGTGACATGTGTTTGTGTGTGTGTGTGTGTGTGTGTGTGTGTGTGTGTGTGTGTGTGTGTGTGTGTGTGTGTGTGCGTGTGTGTGTGACATGTCAGCTTGTTGTGTGTGTCTGGATGTGTGTTTGTATGTTTGTTTATGTGTCAGTGTGTCTGTTTATCCATCCCTCTGTGTGTGTGTGTGTGTGTTTTTTTTTGTCAGTGTGTGTATTTGTACGTGTTTAACAGCCCACTAAGCCTTGTGCTGGTCTCCTGCTCGCCGTGCAACAATCTGCAGGTTTGAATCTGCAGGGGCCGAACTGGTGTTTTCAACATCTGAAACGTCTGTCACCTCCCCTGTTTAAGAGGCCTTCTGTGGTTTACTTCACTCTTGTGTCATTCCAACCAACATGTGTGCACAGTGGTCCCTCGTTATTCGCGGGAGTTACGTTCTAAAAATAACCCGCAATAGGTGAAATCCGCGAAGTAGTCAGCTTAATTTTTTACAATTATTATAGATGTTTTAAGGCTGCAAAACCCCTCACTACACTTATACACTTTTCTCAGACAGGCAAAGTTCACACTTGCAAACATACAGCACTTCAGGGTCTCACAGCTAGCGGTGGAAGATTTATGTAAATTTTACAAGCTGAGCGCATTCTGTACTGTACAGGAGATTGCATGCACTAAAGAAATCCGCGAAACAGCGAAGCCGCGACAGGTAAACCGCGATATAGAGAGGGACCACTGAACTTCTGATGACTGACTTGGACACATCTCACTGAGTTTGTGTTGGTTGTAATCTAGTAAAGAAATATATTTTGTACTCCATTCAACCTCTCGCCTCAATTTTTTGTTGCAGCCTTGGAATAGAGTAGTAATAGCAAGTGTGTGTGTGTGTGTGTGCATAGATGTGTGTGAGTGTGTTCATTATTCACAAATGAAACCAAACTGACGTACATTTGGGAACTCACTGTTTGTGTTCAGTCAAATGTAAAACTCTATTCCCTCATTATCTAGATTTGATTTTTAAATTTGACTTCCAACAACAAAGACACAGGAGAGATAATTACTCTGAATGACATGTGTTTAAATGAGATGGGGGTGGATTTTGAACTCTTGGGGAGCAGAGCCCTCTTGTCCTACTGGGTTCAGGTAGAACTCATGTCTATATTTAGTAATATGGTAATTTTTCAGGTTCTGCTGGCATTCTAAACAAGAATTTTGAGGCACAAAACCCTTTCACCCTTCTTAGGTTCAGATAGAACTTGTGAGTAGCAGAACCCCTTTCCCCAATTGGGTTGACACAGAACTAGTCAGTTGCAGAAACCTCTTCCTGTATTTGGTTTCATGCAGAACTACGGAGTAACATAACCCTTTCCCTCTGCTTCATTCAGGTACATATAGAGAGTTGCGGAACCCTTTTTGTCCTGTTGGGTTCAGGTAAGTCTCATGTCTGTGATCAGTAAAGTGGGTCGTTTCAGGGGAAGGGCCTGGCGCTGCCCATTTCTGCTCTTCAATCTTTAATGTGGAGATAAATAATGGAGAGAAAGGGCCCACTGATACGCCGCTGGGGCCGTGGGCCCACCGTCATTGATTTGTCTGACATCCATATTTATATTCCCTGTGTCTGCGCTCGCTCTGCCTCTTCCTTTCTTTTTCTCTTTTCTCTCTCACACACTTTTTCCTTTCTCCCTCTCTCTCTCTCTC
>CM050221.1:35842500-35850000 GCA_027475355.1 Coilia nasus
GCCTTTTAATTCTGTCATAAATGTTGAATTGTTAACAGCCAAGAGCAGTCCTTGTTGAACTATTGTTCGAGACACAAGCAGGTCTATATCTAGATGACAAAGAGTACATACAGAATTCTTAAGTAAGCCTTTTAAGTGTGTACAGTGTTTTGCTAGCAATCTAAACACAGTGATGAAAGTCAACCTCACTCAGAGCGCCCTGCCTTTACAATATGGGAACACTTTTGAAGAATACTTTTGAAGCCTTTTTGTTGAAGCCTTTGTTTTTTGCAAAGGAGTTGAACAGTGGCAATGATTGTTTCACAATGTGAGCTGGCAGGCTGAAAAGATTTCTCATTTAAGACTCCCCTGCTCCTCAAAGGCCCAGGCGCCCATTCCATTCTTCTGTAGAGACTTGCACACACACGCACACAGGCACACACACACCGTATGTCTGTCTCACTCTCATTTTGTTTCTCTTGCTCCTCTCTCTCTCTATCTTTTTTTATTTCTGTCTCTCACACACACCTTTTCTTTTACAGGTTACAGGTGTATGAATGTGCACACCTACACATATGTATGTATGCCAGCTTCAAGAAGACTTACATGAACTACAACAACTATTATTATTATTATTATTATTATTATTATTATTATTATTATTATTATTGTTATTATTATTATTATTATTATTATTATTCAGATCCAGTTTCAAAAGTTTTGACACATCAGATTATGAACAGATGTAACACAGATTATGAACAGATGTGTAAAATAGGGGTCGACATTCAGGGGTCAACATTCTTTCCTCAGACATGTTAGAAAAGCTCCTTCAAAAACCTCAGCGAGTTATATCCTGGAAATATAAACATTTTTAAACGTCAAGGCATGTCAGACTACCTCAAATGTGTCTGACAGGCCTCGGGGTCCACTGGATTCAGTAGACTCAATGCAGGGCAACCTTCTCAAGGTAATGAAAAGTGTTCTAGATGTGGAAGACGTTTCATGGTGTGTCCTCAGACACTGTTATTAGGGACTTGGGGCAAGAACAACGGTAATGATGGCAAACATCCGAATGGGTAAATGTATCAAACATGAACCTGTCAAAGACCTTGAGTGCTCTCAGGATTAATAGTATCTAAGATCCAAGATGGAGGAGACTGCAGCTAAAGGTGCTGCTGCTCCAAGTAAAGTTTAAAAAAAAAACAGAGATTTACAACGAACGGGAAAATTGTGGCGGAAGACAAACTATTGATATTTCTTGTGGTTAAAATAAAAAAACTCTTAGTCAGAGATGATATATTGCTGACTGTAAACTCAAAGTTCAGCCAGATGAGTCAGGGGAAATGATTTAATAAAATAGAATTTAACAAATGAACATTCAGCATGGAAGTAGATATTCTTTGGCATGGGTCCAGTCATCAGCCCAGGTCTTGCATCGGTAGATCTGGCAGATTCTGCCATTGCCGTATGGCAGGGACCAGAGTTACCCCCAGGTGGATAGACAGGGACCAAACTGGTGGTGGTGGGGAAGGAGGAGGATGCATCGACACGTCGGCACCTGAAGCAGCAGAAAAGGTGAGTTAGTCAAGACATTGTGCAGGTGGTGGCTGCTGATTGGTCGGAGGTAGTGTACTTCTCTGACGTTAGAGTTTTCCTGGCAGAACTTGCGCAGGCTTCCATTTTTGTTTGAACTCTGTCCAAATACCTCCCAAAGCTTTGTTATGCATAAAGCTCCACAAAAATACGCAAGCAAGGCATGTGATAGGTTGTTTCAAAGTGCTTAGCGAGACCGGCGAGGACATTCCTCGTTTTGTGTCTTATCACCTGGATGACCTTGCGCCCGTGACTTTCAATAGCCTTTATGTCTTCTATGGAAAAAGGAGTGCTTCCCCAGCCTGGAGTAGTATGGTCAAGTGAGGCAGGTGGCAACCTTTGACTGGAGGTGCAACCATCCAATCCAAACTGTCTCTGTGCATTCCCAGGAGGGATAAGAAAAGTGGTATTGTTGGAACCAGTGCAGAGGGACCCATTTGGGTTGTAAAGACCAAGCTGGTGAGTGTCTTCGCCATAACATTTTCACCTGATGTAACTTCCGAAGCATTAGCTAGCTACCTGAAAGATAAACTACATCCTGATGGGACATGCCAACAGATAGATAATGCCCAGAAAAGATTTATCTCATTTTAAAAAAACTGCAGAACTGCAATGAAGTCGGCAAAATGTATGAACTACAGCTCTGGCCAGAGTGAATTTTTGTGCTGTGTTTTTATGAAACAAGCAAAACTGTGAATTTAAAAACTCTCAAAGTGGCAAGAAAGGAAGGTGTGTCAGGGGCTGGTGCAACTGCTGCAGACCACCTGGGACCATAAGCATAGCATGAAAGTTGTGTCATATAACACTTGTGGTCTACATGTTGGACAGGGTCTGGTGACAAAGTGTGACGCATTGTTATTGACAAACTGCTTGAGAGCGCAGACATTTTATGCCTACAAGAGACTCTGTTACCCAAAGAAGAGTTAGATAAACTAAATTCTGTGCATAACAACCTCTACAGTGCAGTGTCTACAACAGATCCAAGCCTTGGATTAATAAGTGGTAGAATTTCTGGAGGGGTGCCGGATGAAATATGATTAACTAATTAGTGTGATTCAACCACAGGTTGCTCATCATAAAGATGTCTTTATTATTTTAAATGTTTACACCGCCTTTGAATGTCACCTTAATAAAAATTAAAAAATTTTACCTTAGTAGACTAGCCTTCATTAGCTCATTGAAGAAAGTGAATGTTCGAGTATAGTTTGCAGTCAGTGATATGAATGCTGATGTCTTGGATGACAAGTCCTTATTTGGTCAAAGCCTGAATCCCTTCCGTCAAAAAAGTTGGTTCTCTCAACCAAACTTTTATTACCTGCCAATAGCTTCACATATATTGGTCAGCATTGGACACATCATCTCGGCTGGAGACACTGCGTATGTTCAGCCGATACTCATGATTGTTTAATGGGAGCTGAGATTCTGTCTAGTCTAGATTTTTACTAGATTTAGTCTAGCCACAGCAGCTCACTTACCCGTCTGTACGACTTTAGATCTTGACAGCTTACCGGAGCTGTCCAGCTCTGACAGTGGTGATCAAAGAAAAATGAACTGGACTAGGCGTACTGAATGTGATCTCTGGAAATACAACTTTTTGACTGATGTAAGTCTTAGTAATGTTTGTATACCATTTGAGGCTGTTGTATGTGACAAGGGTAATTGTAAGAACCAAGAGGGATATACTAAAAATGTATGAAAACATACTGCTTAACCAACAGTCATAGATTTTTTATACAAGAGAGAGGAAAACAAAAGATTAGACCAGGATGGAATGAAGGTAGGTCTTATCTCCATGCTGAGGCTAAAGAGGCCTTCCACAACAGGGTATTAGCTGGAAAAGTTAGACATGGCCCAGAATTTTATTAATGTTTTATTTAAAAGAATGAGCAGACAAGGAGAACAAACTCTATTGCCAAACAACTTAGGCATAATGATGTTTTTAAGTTCTGGAAAGAAGTTGAAGTCATGAATAATAGCAAGATGACTTTGCTATCTAGCATTAACGGTGTGTCTGGAGATGTAATGGGGTTTCTGGAGATGTAAATATTGCAGTGGGAAAAACATTTTAAGGAAATATTTAACTGTTAAGAGGTCTGTTTTTAGTGTTGATGTGGTTGTTTATGATGGTGTGATTATTAGACCAGATAAGGTGTACTGACCAATCAGGAATTTGGCAGCGAACAAAGCCTGTGGCCCTGATCAAATATGTGCCAAACATCTGCTGTATGCTCGCTACAGACTTTCAGTACTGCTTTCTGTTTGTTTTTCTGGTTTATTGATGCATGGCATATTACCTGACTCTGTGTTGGCTATACTTTTGCTCATCAAAGATAAAACATGTGATGTATCAAGTATAGACAACTACAGAGCAATTGCTTTAGCTAGTATTTTATCTAAATATTAGGGCCTTGTCAAGGACTAGGGTTTCCAGGACAATAACTGAGGACAGAAACATGCTTATGAGGAAAATATAGTCAGGTTTATTTTAAACCACTAAGTAAAAAACATTTGAATTACAAACCTAGACTAGGTAAGGAATGGGAAGCAAGCAGTAGTCAGCAGTGAGGTGCAGATGTGTGTTGGGTGGATGTAATGTGGTGATTGTGTGTTGCATGTTACATAATCAAATAACAGAGCAGCAGCCAGAGCAGCCCGTTTGGAAGGTGCTAAGAGAGTGAATGATGAGCATGGATGCTTCAAATGGGCATCAGCCACACATGCGCACCGGTGCAACCAATTTAGACTGGAATCATTGACCACACCCACAAACACCATTCCTGCAGACTGAAAGGAACAAGGCAATCACAGACTGGCCTACAAGCTTATTGTATAATCTTATTGAACAAGAGCCAAGAGTATGTGGTAAACACGGACAATCAGTCTGGTTTTAAAAAAATAAGCATGCCACATTATATATATATCTTAATGCATTAAAAGAACAACAATGGCATAATTCAACAATGTTTTTGTGTTTTCTGGATGCACACAAAGGTTTTGATCACATTAATCATGAAAAATTATTTCTTAAATTATGAGAGTGTGGGGTACCCCCATATCTAATACAAGTCTTGCATTATTGGTATTCCCAGTAATCATGCAAGTAAGATGGGGCAACACATTATCCATCCCTTTTCTTGTTTCGAATTGTGTCAGACAAGGTGGAATCTTGTCCCCTGTTCTTTTTAATTTATATATAATTTAATTTATATATGGATGATCTGTCACAGAAATTGCAAAAGTGCAAGACTTGATAATCATTGGATAGACTTGTTAATCATCTGATGTCTGCTGATGATATTATGGTTTTGTCACCTTATAGTGCTGGCCTAGAGCAAATGGTAAGATGGTGATGATGTTCAGTGTCAGTGTTGCAACTTATATGCTCAAGCAAATATGCTGGCACACAAATTCCACGTCTGCACAAAAGAGGTGAGAGTAGCTCTTTTCAGATCATACTGTACTCCTCTTTATACAGCTCACCTATGGTGTAACTATAGTAAAGTAAAGATAAACAAGATCAAGGTGGTATATAATGATGCTCTTAGAATTCTGCTCAAGTACTCAAGATGGAAAGGGCTAGCTTTATGTTTGTTTCTTTGTGGCTTTACTCAGGAACCTTATAAATCAATATATGTGTAACTGAGTCCAGACATGGAATTATGATGTCTTTGACTGACCCCTTACAAAATGACACACAGCACTCATCTGTGATCTGGAGATACCAGAACAAACAACTGTGTATGTTTCAATCTTATTGTGTATATGTTTTGGTGTGTGTTTGTTGTATGTGTATGCCTTGTTTGATTATGTAAATCAAAAACATCAAGGGAAACAACCATAAAGGGAATTATATTAAAAAGTATAGCTGTGTTGTGTTTTGAATTGGAAAGGTATAAATTCATAGGGCCCATCGGCCTTGATCTGGCCTTTGGAGGAGACTGAAGGTTAGTGACATTGATAAAGAACAAGGCAGCTGTTACAGTCACAAGGTCTCTTTGCTTTGCAGTGCAAGGAAGTGGTCAACTTAAACTATGATTTTTATGTAGCACAGAGAGTCATTGGAAAAAAACACAAATGTGAATTTAATGTGAATCCGGAGGACAGAAGCGCAGTGCTCACAACCCTTAGAGAATCCACTGAACTGGATAAACAACAATTACCATATATATAGAAATGATGCTGTGCTTGCGGTTTATTTCACTATTTTTGACCACATTTTATATTGGCACCCTTTATAGCCTAAGGATTTTTTAATAATGTTATGGGTGATTACATTTGTACCCACCTGCACACACACACACACACACACACACACACACACACACACACACACAGTCACAACTTATTTACTGTCTGTCTCTCTTTCTCTCTATCCCTTTCTTTCTCTCTCTTTCTTTCTCTCCTTTCTCTCTCTCTCTCTCTCTCTCTCTCTCTCTGCGGAGGTGTTGTTGGCCATGATAAACAGCACTGGAACGTCATGGAGAGAGAGCAGCTGTAGGGCACAGGCAGAGGAAGTTCTCTCTCTCACACACACACACACACACACACACACACACACACACACACACACATACACACACACACACACACACACACACACACACACACACACACACACACACACACACACACACACACACACACACACACACACACACACTCCTGGATGGCTACCTGCTTTGGGCAGCTTCAGAACAGTTGAAGAGTTATGTAAATTCATGCTTTCCACCAAGATAAATATTTATGCATTTATGTATTCGCTTTATTTGGTATATATCTCTGGTATGGATGTACTTCATTTAGTTTTTACAGTGTGAACTTGCCACTGTAGTTCTAATGAGGGATTAAGAAATAGTCCAACACTGACCAGGGTCTTTCAGGCTCTCTCTCTCTCTCTCTCTCTCTCTCTCTCTCTCTCTCTCTCAGATGCACAAAATGTCAATTCTACCTTTCTCTCACATCTCTCTCTTTCTGACTGTGGCTACCTGAGGTGTGAAGTCTCACCTGCAAGACATCCTACAGTGAGCCATCCAGCATAGGCCTTAACCCACCCATCTCAACCCACTAACCAGCCTGTGTGACAGAACATGCTCAGATCACGCATGCGGTGGAAATGGTCTAATCTGTTAACATGCACTCTAAATGAATACAGACAGAAAACGGGCACTTGCTGTCTACATGCTGTATACACAGAGTGTTTGGTGGAAATGAGCCCTAAGCCTTAAAGGAGAAATTCAGTGTAAAATGAAAATTGGCATGTTAAAACATCATACTGAGTTGGTATGTTTGCTGAGGAGCAAAATTGAGTTAGCCTGTTGCATTCAGAACTTTGCAGTTGTTTCTCGTCGTAGCCATGGTGAAAGTCAAAACAAGTCAATTGTACTACCTCTCCTTCTTCCCGCTGGTTCGTATTCAACAATCGACTCGTGTGGACTTTCATCATGGCGTGACGAGAAACTACAGCAAGGTACTGTCTGTCAAAACTGTTTTATTAATAAACCTTGTGTAGACTTACAAAGTTCTCAGTGCCTCGTTTTGAATGCCAGGGCCTTTGTTGTACTACCGATGGAGTGTGATGTTTCTTCGAGCTGTTTTAATGGTTTAATAATAGCGTAATCTTCATGCTTCGCCTAAGGGCGCCTACCACTTCCTTCTGGGACAAACAGTAAAAAATTGTTAAGTTCTGAATGCAACAAGCTAACTCAACTTTGCTCCTCAGCAAACATACCAACTCGGTATGGTGTTTTAACATGGCAATTTTCATTTTACACCGAATTTCTCCTTTAACCACACACACACACACACAGACACACCCAACCCAACCCAACCCAACCCACCAACCAGCGCAAGCCTGAACCCCACCACTCACTGTGCCCTCTCCCACTGTCTCTCCTCCGTCAACCACACTTCGACACAGTGGCAAAC
>CM050221.1:35855000-35870000 GCA_027475355.1 Coilia nasus
TGTCTTGTCTCTCTCTTTCTCTCTCTCTCTCTCTGTCTCTCTCTCTCCACATCTCTCTCTGACACACACTCTCTCACACACACACACACACACACACACACACACACACACACACACACACACACACACACACACACACACACACACACACAGAAATACACTCACACATCATTCCCTTGAGTGCTACACTCCCTCTGCTACCAGCCCTCGCTGCTGCTCTTCTGTGTTCATGCAGCGCATTTCACCAGGGTTAGCAGGCTCCAGTCAATCCCCAGATGACCATCACTTTTAGACAGTCTCTTCGAGACTCTTGTGTGAGTGTGTGTGTGTGTGTGTGTGTGTGTGTGTGTGTGTGTATTTGTGTGTGTATGTGAGAGAGAGAGAGTTAGAGAAAGAGAGTCTATTTGAGACATTCATGTCTTGTGTATGTGTGTGGATGTGTGTGATATTTGTTCCACAGTGTGTCATGATATGAATACAATCCTGGTAGTATAAGAACACAGAAAAGAAACACACACACACACACACACACACACACACACACACACATATATAAACACACCTACATGCACACACATATGGGCACATACTCACACAAACTCTCCACGCACACACACACTCACACACACACACACACACACACACACACTCACACACACACTGAGGTTTTCTTGGAGGCTGGGAGCCTGAGTGGTGATGAAAGTGTGGGTGAGATCTGATCTTGATACTTGACCTTAGCGAGGTGTAAGGTCAGAGAAGGAGCCTCAGAGGGCCTTTTCCCAAATTGACCTTCGCCCACCCCCACTCACGCATTCCCCCCTTCACCCAGCCCCACTCATGCACCCCCCCACCTCACCCCCACTCATGCCCCCCCCCTTCACTCACCCCCACTCATGCAGCCCCACTCATGCACCCACCCCTTCGCTCACCCCCACTCATGTAGCCCCACTCATGCACCCACCCCTTCGCCCACCCCCATTCACGCACCCCCCCCCCCCTTCGCCCCCCCCCGGCCCCCCTTCGCCCACCTCCACTCATGCACCCCCCCCCCCCTTCGCCCCCCCCCCCCTTCGCCCAGCCCCACTCATGCACCCCCCCTTTGCTCACCCCCACTCATGCAAACCCCCCCCACCTCACCCTCTCCAGACCTTTCTGGACTTCGCTTTGACCTTTCTAAGACCTCTGAGACCCTTGGTGAGAAGTGAAACAGAGTCCTAACAGCATACAGAAATACTCTTGAGATTTACAACACAGCCCACAAGCCACAAATAAGGGTCGAGGTACCTGAGTTAGCCATGCATGTGTGTCAATCGTTGTATGTGCGTATGTTTGTGTGTGTGTGTGCACGTGTGTGTGTGTGTGTGTGTGTGGGCTTTGGAGTTTTTAACGGTATTACACAATGGCCATTTACATGCGAGTAATTAAATAATATTTGTATTTTCTAGTCTAGGAAATATTATTATGGTTTGCATCCCTCTCTTCTTGAATGAGTGCATGAATATATTTGAGGGTGTGAGTGTACATGCATGTACAGAAATGAATGATTGCCTGCCTGTGTGGGACTGTGTGTGTGTGTGTGTGTGCATATTTTCCCTGTTCCTCAGGAGCCTTTGATAGACTGACGTAATGGCCACTGACAGAAGCATGAAATGGGGCACGGCACTCCACCCAATCAACCCCACTGCCCGTGCACCTGGAGCCAAATCAGCACACTCCATCTCGCGGCGTGCTCCCTCCGATACCCCGCTGAATTCATCAAAACAGAGGCAGGGGCCGCCGAAATCTGCCTTTTTACAAATCGCATGCAGCAGGCACCGGCATTTCTGCAAATAAATAACCATTGCTGGGTGCCATCTCTCGAGATAAGGACAGCTAATTATGTTTCATGGTCACTGGCTGGCTATGCAGGCAGATGAAGAGTGGGCGATCCCTTAGCTGTGGCAGGTCGTTTGAGCTCTACATTTTTTCCTGGGCTGTGGAGTTCTGAGAGGATCCCTAAGCCCTTTTGGCTGTCGGTGGAGCGCGCTGTGAAGCCAAACAGCCTGAGCGGTAGAGGCACAGACAGCAACAGCAGATGAAGCAGCACGCGTGCATTTACTCTCTCTCACTCACACACACGCGCACTCTCACAGACACATACACACACGCACATACACGCACACACACACGTGGAAACACACTTCCACAGATGCGCTGGGAAGAGGGACCTGAGGTTGGAGCCTCGCAGCTAATTTTTTGATGCCCAGAAAGGGAAGAGAGACAGACACACACATAGCATCTTGTGTGTGTGTGGGTGAGTGTGTATATGTGTGTGTGAGTGGGCACGTGTGTGGGTGTGTATGTGTGTGAACGAGGGTATGTGTTTGTGTGGGTGAGCGCAGCTTGAAGAGGACTGTTGGTACACACACAGCCCCCGATGCAGCCAGGAAAGAAGGCGGCAGACTGTGATTGGCATGTTGAGCCGTGCTTCTGATGCCAGGCACTGAGGAGATCCTTTCGCACACACGCGCGCACACACTTTCTCTTGCACACGGAGAACCTGGGACAACTTATGGACAGAGCGGAGACGGTAGGGAAGAACGGAACCCTCACTCACACACAACAACAACAACAACAACAACAATAACAACAACAGCAACTGTCGTGGGCTGATGAAGGAGCAACGCTTTAGCCCTGGGTAAGTGAACTTCTACAGCAAGCACTTGACGACACACACACACACACACTCTCTCTCTCTCTTTCTCTGCCTCCCCCACTCACTCTCTCTCTTATACTCTTATACACGCATGCACATCTATCCTTACATCCACTCCAATATGCACTTACACATGTATCCCCAGCAACATTATACAGTTAAGGTCATGCACCTGAGTCCAGTGGGAAAGTGTGTGTGTGTGTGTGTGTCTGTCTGTGTCTGTGTGTGTGTATAAATATGGGGGGAGCATAGAGGACTGTAACAAGGGACAATGCCTTTGGGCATGCCTGAGGGGCTAACTTCTCTCAAAGCACCGTTGTCCGCGTTGATCTCTCTCTCTCTCTCTGTGTGTGTGTGTGTGTGTGTGTGTGTGTGTGTGTGTGTGTGTGTGTGTGTTTGTGGCTCTGGGAAAGAGAGAGTCTGGGGATGTGGTCTGAGGAGACATCCTCTCTGTTCTGGAAATAGGAAATGATGAAATGACTGTTTGAGTTGGTGCAAGTTTCACAACATATTGATATTCTTACATACACATACACTTAAAAAGCCTGCTATTTGTTAGTTCCTCCTTGCACTCAAATACTTGAAATCAAATACACATTAGGAGGCAAACACTGGCACTCGTATATGCGCACACACTGAATTCTCCTGCCCCTGGGTAGGCAATGTTGTCACCCATATTTCATAGGTCTAGCTGACTTTCTTTTTCTCTCCTAATTCCTGTCTTTCTCTGCCTCTAAAAATCTTCAGGCATCTTGCTCCATCTCTTCCCTACTCTCAGACTAAGTGATAGAGCTGTTTCCAAAGAAAAACAGGTTTGTGTTTCAGGGTTATGCGTGTGTGTATGTGGGTGTATGTGTGTGTATGTGTGTGTATGTGTGTGTATGTGGGTGTATGTGTGTGTATGTGGGTGTATGTGTGTGTATGTGTGTGTATGTGTGTGTGTGTGTGTGTGTATGTGGGTGTATGTGTGTGTATGTGTGTGTGGGTGTATGTGTGTGTATGTGGGTGTATGTGATGTATTATTTCTTTTTTGCTCTTGCACGCGCTGTCTCCCTGCATCGTTATCAGTGACGAGGAGAGACAGAGAGCAAAATAAAGAGAGAGAGAGAGGGAGGGAATGAGAGCGAGGGAGCGTGCCACAGAGATGGGGGAGAGAGAGAGAGAGAGAGAGAGAGAGAGGGAGACAGGGAGACAGGGGGAGAAACAGATAGAGGGGGAAATTCAGACAGAAAGAGAGAAAAAGAGAGGAAGAAAGAGAGGAAGTGAGGCAGAGAAAGAAAGTGAGAGAAAGGGAAAGAGAGAGAGGGAGAGAAAGCGAGGGAGAGAGAGACATGAAGAACGAAAAAAAGGAAGAGAGATGAACTGAGGGACAGAGAGAGAGGAAGTGAGTGAGAGAAAAAGAGGACAAAAGAGAGAGGAAGAGAGAGGGAGTGAGGGAGAGAAAGAGAGAGACAGAGAGAAATAAAAAGAGAGGGGGAGAGGGAGTGAGGGAGAGAAAGAGAGGAAAAGAGAGAGAGAGGAAGAGAGAGGGAGTGAGGGAGAGAGGGAGAGAAAGAGGAAAAGAGAGAGAGGAAGAGAGAGGGAGTGAGGGAGAGAAAGAGAGGGGGAGAGAGGGAGAGCGACTGTGACAGTGGTGGTAGTGGTGCTGCCGCGGGGAGATAAGAGAGGAGGCTGTAGCGGCGGCAGCGGGGCTCATCACAGAGATGCGCCGATAAACACACGGCTACAACACACACCCCTGGGGAACATTCCGGAAATATACGGCCACTGGAAATTACACACATGTAGTTTCAGCTGTTACGTTTCACTTACGTTGGCATACATTTATAATCATCATCAACAGTGACAATAACAACATCAACAACAGCAAGCCAGTTTTTCCTATATTCAATGCCTTTGTGTACAGTATGAGTATATATCTATATGACTGATGAAAATCATACAAATGTAGTGTCAGCTGTTCAGTTAAAACAACAACAACAACAGCAAGCCAGTCGTTCCTGTGTTTAGGAATGCCTCCTAGTCCTTCGTGTGTGTGTGTGTGTGTGTGTGTGTGTGTGTGTGTGTGTGTGTGTTAGTCCCCAAGCTGTGTGTGTTCCCTCAGTATTTGCTCCTGCTTGCTGACAGCTCACGAGAGAAGTGACCCAAAGATGCAGGAGGCCGTCCACTGGGTGCCAGCTGCTCAATAGTAATTAATCTGGTGTCCTGATGATTAGGTATTCACTCAGAGATGGAGCGGCGGCTGTCTTGCTTGTTCGCTCGCTACGCACCGAGAACCTTAGACAGGGATGGGGACAGACAGCTGGTGCTGTGGAGTGGCACACAGACGTCTCATGCTATGGGTGCATTTAGTGTAGACTGTTAGTGGGTCTGTGTGTGTGTGTGTGTGTGTGTGTGTGTCTTTTCTTTTTCTGCCTTGCTCTGTTTCTTTCTCTGTCTGTCTGTCTGTATCCCTCGCTCTGTCTCCCTCTTTCTCTCTCTCTCTTCTCTCTCTCTCTCTCTCTCTCTCTCTCTCTCTCTCTCTCTCTCTCAGTATGTATGCATAATATACACATCCACTGGCCATACCAAGCAACATCTTCCAATGTTCACATAATGTTTTGTCTAAGTCTGTGGCAGAATTACTAACCAACCATGAAGGAGGTGATGATGATGATGGGGATGATGATGATGATGATGGTGATGATGATGATGGTGGTGGTGATGATGATGATGATGGTGGTGGTGGTGATTAGACACACACATGCACACACCAGATGAAAGAATCTTAAAAAGGCACAGATGGCAGTGTCTGTGCAAGAGGGCGGAGACAGTGAAGGAATAGACTACCCCGTCTCTAAAAAATGAGCCAAACATCCATTAGTGTGGAGCGGGAGGATGAGGAGCGGAGTTGGGAAGGAGAGAACGAAGGAGGGAAGGAAGGAAGGGCGTGAGAGAGTGAGGGAAGGAGGGCTGTGTTTTGGATGGGCTAATTGATCATTACTGAGGATGCTGAGTGAGACTTCCTCCACCTCAGCTCGGAAAACTTCCCCACTTGCCCGCACACTCCGGCAAGTTTCCCTCCGCTTTGTTGTTGTTCGAAACTGGAGACCGGCACACAGTGTGCAGTAGGAAGGCAGCGCACAAACCATCAGGCTGAGTGAGTACGCAAACAACGTTTTGTGCAGTTTTGTTTTTTTTTGTTTGGTGAAACTGCTGCTGTGCAGCCAAACACTTGAAAGAAAGAAAATAAAACTGAAATCAATACAGGAAGAACTGGTGGGTAAACCACTAAGTAGCTAAACCGCGTCTGTGGTCTACCCTTTTGCTCTCCGCAGTTGTGCACTGACTCTGTTAGTTGGCTTTAGTGTGGTTGACGGTTGGAGGGGAGGGGGCATGGGTTGTTTGCGCTTGTTTATGTCTTTTGGCTGGGGGGATGAGCAGGGGGGCAAAGATCCCAGAATCTTTCAATCAGGGCATGAAAGACATCGCCCGAGGACTAGCCGCGCTGGCCCAGGGCAGGCAGACTGGCAGCATTCTATTCTGATGATGTTAAGGGAAGTTGCACAGGCCGGGGGTTGTGTGTGTGTGTGTGTGTGTCTATGTGTGTGTGTGTGTGTGTGTGTATGAAGCAGATTGATCCCTTGGCCTCACTCTAACACATTTCTTCTGTGGTTCTGTGTGTCTGTATGTGAGAGAGAGCAAGACAGTGTACAAGTAACTCTGTAACTAAGTGTGTGTGTCTGTGTGTGAGAGGGAAAGAGCAAGAGAGAGAGAAGAGAGAGAGAGAGAGTGTGTGTGTGTGTGTGGAATTGCCTGGGCCAGCCTATTTGGCAGCAAATCTGATTTAATGAGAGAATCCTGGATCCCTCCTCTGTGACTCGTGGAGGTTCTGAACATCTCTTCCCTGCTCTTTGATCTGTAGGCCATGAGGACGAACAGAAAAAAGTGAATGATAAAATAGAGACGGAGCACAGAAGACAGACATTTCCCACACCAAAATAGTGAAGGGCTCAACTTAGAGACCTCACTGAAAGCACTGCGAGGCAAAGAGCAGCAGACAGCGGAGGAGGCACAGATAGGTGATAGAGAGCAGAGAAAAAGATGACAGAAAGGAGAGAGATGTTGTGTGTTGGTGAGAAAGAGAGAGAGTAAGAGAGACAGAGAGGAAGATTTGGCGAGAGAGACAGCGAGAACACTAAAGGGACTAACTGTGGTGTTACAGGTGTTTGATCAGGAAGATAATTTCCTGTCCGAAGAGTCTGCCTGTCTGTCTATCTGTGTGATCTGTTTGCCCATCCTTATACCCATGTCTGTCTGTTCGTCCACCTATCGATCTGTCTGTGTTTCTTTATATGTTTCTCTCTACCTCTCTCTCTCTCTCTGTCTGTCTCTTTCTCTTTCTCTTTCTCTCTCTGTATGTGTGTGTGTATATGTGTGCATGTATGTGAGTGAGAATGTGTGTGACTGAGCGTGTGTGTGTGTGTGTGTGTCTTTGTGTGTGTGTTCGTGTGAGGCCTTGGAGTACAGAGACGGGTTTGACCTTGAGCTGTGTTAGAGACAGAGGCTGGGTCTCGGCAGGCCCCCCTCCACCCCAGAGGATTATAACATTAGTCTCCCACGCTGGAGATTCAGGGGTCTGTGCCGAGCGTCTGCGGGTACAGAGGAGAGTAAGGGTGTCGGGGGACTGGAGAGGAAGGGGAGGGGAGGAGGGTTGCAGCACGCAAACTTCCCCCATGCGAGGCAGGCAAGGTCGCAGTCACCCCGGCTGCACTTGGGGTTTGTGTTCGGCTTGCTGGCTGGCCGTGTGGGTAATGTGCAGCATCTGGGCCCGGCAAGCGGGGAACGAGTCAGCAAACAAACAAATGGCAGACAGATTAGGAGACTCATATTCGGTCCACTTGTCGTGTCGCTGGGCATTTGACTTTCAGATTTGTGCCTGAGAATAATGGGGTGGATGATTATGCGTGGACGACGGATGATTGACACACAGAGAAAGACACAGCGAGGGAGAAAAAAAAAGAAGGGAGGGAGGGAGAGAATGAGGGAAAGGAGAAAAACATGTGGCGGTCTGCAACAGTTGCTGAGGGAGCATGCACAGCCTTTTAATTTAGAGTATTAGAGCATGTTTTATACCCTAAGCTGCTATTCTGGGCTCCACTCTCCCCCAGGCATTGGCTCGGCCACTGCCTCTGTGAATCACCCAACCAAGAACACTGGCAACAGCGATTGTATACCTGCCACTCTTCCCTCTTTCTCTTTCTCTCTTTCTCCCTGTCTGTCTCTCTCCCTGTCTGTCTGTCTCTCTCTCTCTCTCTCTTTCTCTCTCTCTCGTTCTCTCTGTCTCTCTCTTGTCTCTCTCTGTCTCTCTCTTTCTTTCTCACTCTCTCTTTCTTTCCCTATCACTCTCTTTTTTTCTCACTCCCTCTTTCTTCTCCTCCTTCTTCCTGTAATTTCATTTAACTTAACTCTTTGGCTAAAGCATTACCAAAATGTCACAGGAGCTGTAAAAACGGATCTCTTACTTTTATGTCTCTGGAGAGTTTCTACTGAGGTCAGCACTGATTCGCAGGCTTAAAGCATCCTCCTCCTTCTCCTCCCCCACCTCCTCCTCCTTCTCCTCCTCTCCTCCTCCTGGTCCTCTTGCTCTTCTTGCTCTGCTACACGTCCTCCTCTTCCTCTCCTCTGCCCCCTCATCATACTCCTCCTCATCCTCCTTTTCCTCCTCTGCTACCCCCTCCTTCTCCATCTACTCTTGCTCCTGTACGACACAAGGGACTTGTATGTCATTGGTCCAGCTTTCACTAGATCCATTATGTAGTGGATCTAGTGAATGTACAGTATGGCACTGTGCATGTTTAGGTGTGTGTGGTAGCACCTTACAATAACTGCTTCCTAATAAGCATTTATTTTGCATTTGTTAACTCTTACTTAACACTTTGTTCAGCATTTGGTAACCATTGCTTTTACACTACTTCATACCTCATCAGTAAATCATGTATAAACAATTCTACAAATGTTACAGGACACAGAGAAGATGATAGACACACAGACAGAAAGGCAGCAGGCTGAGCGATAGATAGCAGATAGCATAAAGACACACACTCAGACATGCAGACAGATAGCCAACCGACATCCAGACAGATGTGTGTCAATATGTTATACATGATTTACTGATGACAAAGTAAAAATAGTGTAAAAGCAATGGTTACCAAATGATGAACAACTTATTGGGAAGTACTTATTATAAAGTACTACCAGGTAGGGTATGCCATTTTCCATGTTACATACCAAATAAGTCAGAGTATACGAGCATTTGATATGGAATGTCCCTGTTCTCCACATCTTTATCTCAAAGCTAGTGTTCAGGTGGGCATAATAGAGTTTAAATTCAATTCAATTTAGTACAATTCCATTTCATTCTGTGGATTTTTGTGGAGTCCCACTTTTGAAATCGTTCTTGTCATTTTTCATGCGTAGAAAATGATCTAGTGGCTGAATGTTCCATCGGGGGCATATTAGATGTCATCTTACTGTTTCGGCAGGGCTAATGAGATCCAGTCCTCATATCTGCCCAAAGTCATTAATCTGACTGTATTTTTAAAGTTTGCTCAGAATAGTCCTGCATGCATATTAAATCTGCCGAGTGGAGTTGAGTTAAAGTGTGTGTGTGTGTGTGTGTGCGAGGGAGAGAGAAGGAGAGAGAAGGAGAGAAAGAGAGAGGGAGACAGAAAAAGAGAGAGAGGCAGAAACAGAACGAGAGAAAGAGTCCTTAGCTGTGAATGCATTCCATTAGAGCGCCACCATGTTTCTTTGCTCAGCTCTGTTTGCTGCAGTCAAGGCTTGTTATGTTGTTGTTGCTCGCTCCTCGCTCCTCATCTCCATTTTATGCTCATCTCATCTCGTTATGTGTCCACGGCTCTCCTCCCTGTCCCTGACACCGTCCAATTTGATTTGACACTCTCCTTTTCTTCACTTTTTCATTCTTCTCCTCTCCACTTTTCTTTTTTTCTCTCTCTTATGACTCAGGTGTGTTAGTCAGCCAGCCAGGGACTTGCAGGACCAACCAACTTCACAAACGACTCCTTGCCACCACCCTGTCAGACATAATAAGAATACATTACCCAGAAATCCCCTGGGCCCTGTGATAAATCATTGTTAGTGTTCACCTGTGCTTAATGAGGGTGGCCTTCATGCTAAATTGAAGCTGGTTGTTAGATAGATAGAAGAAAGTGTAGAACATTCCTGAGTACTCGACCTCTCAAAGTGCAATGTCAACTCCAATATTGGTTACACTGGATATTTAATATGGGTAATAAACAGACTAAATACTGTCACAAATCTCTTCATTTTATGGGTGATAAAAAACTGGGGATGGGGCAGGGGCTGACTCTAAATGTTTCTCTCTCTACGGTTTCTTATTACTTTCTTTCTACTCTCTGTCTTTGCAGAGGAACAAGTTCAGTGAACACAATTACACACACACACACACACACACACACACACACACACACACACACACACACACACACACACACACACACACACACACACACACACACAGATGACAGACACTGTTATATATATGAGACTGTCAGAAAGAACTGTGGAAAACCATATCTTCAGGCATACGATATCAATTTTTTTTTCACTTACTTCCAGTGAGACCGCTAATAGATTTTTGATGAACGTTGAACGCGATATGAAATTTTCATGCGATGCGAATCAGACGAACCAGAACAGTCTTCACCTTAATGTGACATAATGACCCTCTGGAGCTTACATAATTCATCATCGTGTCATGCTGCCAGCCACGCATGTACCCCCTCACAGGGGCTGTCCCGCCGTACGCGTGCATCAGGGTGACTGGGCACAGGATGGCACAGCAGTGCTCCATTCATGCAGTCAGCCATGTTTTTTTTTTTGTCAGCAGGGGAGTTTTTTTATCCAATTGAGTTGCCAGCATGACTTCTAAGTGTTCTCACACACATCATCATAATTGTTATTGTCATATTATTGTCATAATATGTCATATATCATGTCTTTTCTCTAAACACTGACCTACCTTTTTGCACTGCGTTGACGTTTTGGGTGCATATAGCCTAATGTTCTCTATTTTGTCTTACCAATTGGTCTCCTGCCTACCGTTCACGTAAAATCCACCTGCATGAGTCCACTTCCATTGAGCATTACCTGAGTGTTTACTGTCAGAAGAAGCCTATATTGCTCTGGAACCGTTCTCTCTCCCCCTTCTCCAAACTCTCGCACACACACCATACACTGACAAGTCTAAACTGTCATGTGCTTGTGTGGAGAATATGTTGTTTTAAAATAGGGATAGATTTCCAGAATAAAATACCAACATCTGGACCTCGGTGACCTCACAGGTGGCTATGGCCATGCTCATCAGAGCATTTGCTGTTATATGTTATATGTAATATGTGTATGTCCTTATATCTGTGGCTGGTAGCTTCTGTGAAATGTAACTGAAAGCGGACTGAAGCTCTGACGTGCACATGGTTGAATGGCTTCCCATGCACAGTAGCACATGTTAAAGGAGCCTGTGGTTGTGCTGAGACATGCTTTACTCACAGCCTTTACACGTCCCTGTAACTGATTCTAGGACTTAGTCCTAGTCCTAGTCCTAGTCCTAGTTCAGTCTCTGACCTATGTAGACTACCATTTATTAAAGAAAATGCAACGGATTGGGTCACATGCTTCATAACATTTTAAGTCATTAAGACAGGTCATCTCTTTCTCTCTCTTTCTCTCTCTCTCCTCTGTCCTCTCCCTCTCTATTGCGAGCAACACAGTCCAATGCACTGTCATCCCCACAGGCAAAACATCACATGAGTCTCCATAATGCAAGTCTTCGTGTGACAGGGATAGAAGAGGGTTAGATGTTTGTGTGTGTTTGTGTGTGTGTGTGTGTGTGTGTGATTGAAAATGAGAGACAGAAAGAGAGTGAAAGAGACAGATGTTAGTGACAGGAAGTGTGTGTCTGTGTGTGTGTGTGTATGTTACGAGTGACAGTTGAAAAGGATCAAGAGTGTATATAACATGTGTGTGTGTTTGTAGGGGGGAGAAAGAAACAGTGTATTTGTGTGTATGGGTGTGAATGTGAGTGTTTTGGGCATTGCTTAGCCCCCTCGCGTGACTGTTGTCCTCCTCCTTGTGTCTCTGCTTTCGGAAGTACTCTAAGGCGTTGTGGCCCCTGTGTGTTTGTGTGTGTGTGTGTGTGTGTGTGTGTGTGTGTGTGTGTGTGTGTGTGTATGTGTGTATGTGTGTGGGTGTGGGTGTGTGGGTTTGTGGATGGGTGGGTGGGTGGGGGATGTGCATGTGTGGTGTGCAGATGTGCATGTGATGTGTGTGTGCACTGCATCTCTTTGTGTGTGTGTGTGCAATTTCTTTGTGTGTATATGTGTGTGTGTGTGTGTGTGTAGTATCATATTCCTATTCTTCATATATTAATATATTTTACCACATGTGTAAATCTCTCCCCTATGCTCTGCACCCATCTCCATGACTTCCCTTCTTCACTTTTTTCATCTTTCTGGGTCTCTCTTTTCTTCTTTTTGTACTTTCTTTTTTCTCCCTCTGTGTGAGTTATGAATATAAAATGTGAGTCAGAATGAGCAGGGGATCGTTTGCCAGTGCGGCGCTGCGGCACGTCACTGGTCCAGAGTGAATAATTCAGTGTCCCTGGCCAAATTATCATCATGACATTCATTTCGCCCAGTTCCTTGGGCTGTTTTAAAACACTGCGTTTTCAAACCTATTTTTTTCTCTTCTCTTCTCTTCTCTTCTCTTCTCTTCTGTTCTCCTCTCTTCTCCTCTCTTCTCTTCTCTTCTCTTCTCTTCTCTTCTCTTCTCTTCTCTTCTCTTCCTGTTCCTCTTTCTGCAATGCTGTCTCTTCTGAGGAGCTGTCGCAAGTTTTGATGTGTATAAAGAATGGAATAAATGTATTCTACAGCTTTGGTGTTTGTGCTGGCAAACATTAATCGTGTGTTTGCGCTATAGCTGGACAGTTTGTGTTGATGTACATTAATCACATGTGTACTGCATAGCGTCTGCTGTGTGTGTTTTGCATATCCCATATTTGTGCTCAGCGTGAGACCAGAGTGAAGGTTTGTTGTGTGTGTGTGTGCGTGCATGTGTGTGTGTGTGTGCGTGCATATGTGTGTGCGTGTGCGTGTGTGTGTGTGTACGTGCACACGTGTGTAAGAGCGAGAGAGAGAGAGAACTGTTTGTGTGTTGCTTTAATCACTCCTGAGGTAAGCTGAGGTTTAATGGAGCGTGTTTAAATAGGGCTTTTCTCTGTAAACATCCAGGTTTCAGCAATACACAGACACAGGAGAGGAGGCAGCAGTGGGAGAAAAAGGCCCACACATATTTTCTATTATTGCCATTAAATGTCATAAAAATTAATTATCCAAGCATTCAAATGGTACATTATCTCTGCTTCCTTACTTTGAGTTGTGTAAACGGAAACTCAAAGATATATTGTTGAACAGAACCTCCAATCTGAAAAAAGTACATCCAAAGTTAAAGCTTCCAATCAAATCAAATTCCAATCAAATGTTTAGACTTGTGGGTTTCTGTTTATTTTTTTCTCCTTTCATTTGGTCTTTTTAATTTTTGTCTTTTTAATCTTTCCCTTACTCTGGTAAATATTTGTTATTGCATTGCCCTGAGCTTGCCTTGAGTGGCAAATAGCTGTCTGTTAGGCTTAGCCTCAGCCGACCATGTGACCACCCTGCACTCAGATGGCATACTCACAGAGCGGGACACACACACACACACACACACACACACACACACACACACACAGAGACCACACACACACACACACACACACACTCACACACACACACACACACACACACACACACACACACACACACACACACACAGAGACCACACACACACACACACACACACACACACACACACACACAAACACACACACAGACCACACACATGCATATTCAGAAAATAGCCGCATCCCCTCATCGCCCTAAACATCTCATTTAGTTAGTCTCTGGTGACTGCTTGGTTTCGTGTGCCATTGAGGCTCACTGTTCCAGTTTGGTGAGAGTGTGACCTTTGAGTGTTGCCGAGTTTAACATAATACCAGTAACACAAAGCAAGGCAAGTTTATTTGTATAGTAGGGCTGGGCGATCCCCCCCCCCCAAAAAATCTTCGAATTAATAATAATAATTAATAAAAAACCCGATTCACGATTCGAATTTTATTCGCTTTTATTCACTCCCAGTACAAAAAAGTGAACGCGTTTTAATACCTTCCATGAAGTTATGATAAACTCTAGCTCTGAAGTTATGATAAACTCTAGCGCAACAGTCACTTTGTCCTACCTCGGGTGAATAAATTATTAAACGTAGTGACTTATGGACCTCAGTTTTGCCCAGTGGCTTGTCCACCTGATTTATCAAACCAAATAGGAAACACTGAATGACAAGAACGAGGCTGCCATTTTTTATAGCTCGAGTGGTCGACAGAAGACTAGCGATTGATGCTCTTCTTGTATTGAGAATACTCCGAAGTGTATGAGCCCTCAGACGGATGTTTGTGCTTCAAATGCTGAAACAAATTGGTCGTCCTGCTACCACTTATGATAACCGCTTTCAGACACAAGTTGCAACGAGGCGTTGTTTGGTGTTCATCAGATGCTGCAAAACGAAACCAATTCCAAATTACGAACGTGTGGGACTTTTGGGCAGGAGACCCTCTTTCTCGCCATCTGTTCCTGTCTCCATGTTTGTTTGTGCATGTGATGTTACTGGGGGTTCGAGAGAAAACGCACTGCAGGAAGTGCAGTAGGGATAGCCTTGGGTCTTGGCGAATGTAAAAATAAAATGCATGCGCTGTGCGCTTGGAATTTAAACTGAATGGGGACGGGATTAAAAAAAAATCTTTTAACTCGAGTTTCAGGGAAAATGAATCGATTTGACCTGCCAACTCGATTTTTAAATCGTATCGATTTTTTGCACAGGCCTATTGTATAGTGCATTTTTTTATACACAGAGGCAGTTCAATGTGTTTAACAAAAAAAGTAAAAGCAAAAAACAATATATAAAAGCATAGACAGCAAGACAAAATACGTGTAAATGCTTAAAAGGATTAAAAGTAAAATAAGCATAAATCATTAGTAGATAGCATCTGGGATAACAGTCTCCATGAGTGAAGTGTGGCGGGGTCCACTTGCCTGCTTGATTGCTTGCATTTTCCCAGCTTTGTCTCTGTCTCTGGCTCTGTGCAGGTGAATGGTTGATTGCCTGCACACTCTGTCTGTCTCTGTCTTAAG
>CM050221.1:35877500-35915000 GCA_027475355.1 Coilia nasus
TTCAAAAGTCCTCTGTTACCATGACGTTATTAAACTGTTACAGATAGCACATACCAAATCCCTACCCTAGAAGGAAAAACAACTCACCCAATCACAGAGAAAAAACACAAACAAAAAGTATCTATCTTGCACAGTATCTATGACCACCTGCTCTGACCTTTGACCTGTAGTGTGCCACAGTATTACAAATCATTCTTTCGGTATTTGAAAATACTCTGTATTTTCAAAATAATGCCCAAGCCCAGCACACTACTGATAGACTCCAAATCACCAGTTTCATTAAAATAGGTAAATAAAATGTCCAATCGGTTGTGTAGATATAGAAGGGACACGGCCCCTATTATCCCGGATTATTTTTTATTGTGGCAGAACTGGTCCCTCCTTACATTATGGAATATGGGGGGCCTCAAATTATCTTGTCCAAGACCCAGCCAAGACTGTCAGCGGGCCTGTAGAGGAGTGTAGGGGTAGACGAGGTGGTTTGGGGGAGAGGAGGTGTAGGCGGAGAGGAGGTGTTTGTCTGTAATGGAGCACTGCCAGGTTAGCCACATCATTGGTGTCAGCAGCACACCTCATTCACGGCAGGATCTTGAGCAGATGCAGTGCCAAGTGCCAAGATATGTGTATTTAATTGGGCACCAAGAGATATATGTTTAGGTATGCATGTTTGACTGTGATATGCTACCTTAGCTGTGGGTGGTGGATTGTGTGGGGTGTAGTGGAGAATGTTACTGGAATTAGTGTCTCTAAAATAAACGCAGTGCTGTAGTACCTCACTCAGACATTTTTAAACTACCCAGTCTCAAAAGCACATGATGGGTACTGAAAAACTGAACTCATTTTTAGCTAAGATCAATCAGTCATCTTAGGCTATGTCCACATTAATGCGGATAAATATAAATTCGCTTATCCGTAGTAAAAACAATCTCCGTCTACACTGTCGTTTTTAGAAATGTCTGCTATCAAAAATTCCGAAATGTTCTGATTGTTACGTCACTCCGTCCCGCCAAACTCCAGTGCACCTCAAAGTTCTATCGCTCGCTGAAGTAAAAAAGAGCAGTTACAGTAGCAGTTCTGTTAGCAAGATTGTTGCAGGTTTTAGTACGATTTAACAAGTACAACATTCGCCTCCTCCATTGTAGTAATGCCCGGCGTGCAGTATACAACATAATAACGTTCATCTGCAGTTGAAGGAGTACACTGTACATCGAAAGCATCTGCATCACAATCATCATCATCATCGTCGTCGCCATTTCGCCTGCCATGTTTGTTTTGGTTTTTGGGGTCTCGAGCATAAACTTTCCTCGGTGCCATAGCAATGGAACGCCTATCCTCCATTCCAAGCAGGCGTATTCGGATCTCTCCACTTCAGCGGTCGTTTTCCAAAAGCTCCGTTTTGCCGTGTTCGAATTCGCCGTGTTAATGTGGACGGGAGGCGAAAACGAATACATTATTATGCGTTTGCATATGTATCCGCATTAATGTGGACAGGGCCTTAGACAGGAGCTGTGCTATGCTGACCTCATGAGGGCCACCTATTTGGATGATGACACCAGCTACAAATACCTGATAGCAGTTAGCCAGTTAGTTAGCGCTTGGAAATGGATGACAAACTGATTTAACTGTTTTCTCCAGTGTGCTTACGAAGCTGCCGCCATATAAGTATGCCCCAAAGCAGTGCTAATTATGAGGAATTTGTAATACAGTAACATGTCACACTGCAAATGACTCGCAAATGAGGCTGTTAATCCAGCACTCACTCCCCCCCCCCCCCCCCCCCCCCCCGAGTCAAACACACACAAGGCCCCAGTGAACATCATCCATCCCACATTTTTTAAGCTAGCACTGAATATCGCTGTCTTTCTCATTTGGCAGTCTGACCGCACACACGCTGTGTACCCGAGTATTTGGGTGTTTGTCTGGCAGTCACTTCGCATTCGGGGTGCGCTCATCCATGGGCCAGTTTTTCGGCAGGGAACAGGAGAGCGAGCACGCCGGCAGTCAGGAGGTGGAGGGATTAAGGAGGAGGGTGCAATAATGTGCTGCGCGAATAGCCCGGGTTAAAATACTACACGCTATTCAAACCGACAGACTATGGCATTAGAGCCGACAACGGTCAAAAGTAAATAGACGAAGGAATTATCCCGCACTCTCAGCAGCAAGTTAAACACATTGTGAAACACTTTCAGCCGTTATTACTGTGCAGCCGAAAAAGCACCACAGAGTCGTCGACTCCTAAATCCCTCATCTGTAGGTTTTTAACTATCTCATTTTGATGCATCTTATTCTGTAAATGTATTTCAAATCCCTCCTCTCTGTGGTTTTCATTTGGATTTATTTGGGGGATGGATGCCATAGGCTACAGTAAATTTATTTCAAATCCCTGCTCTGTAAGTTTAAACTAACTAGTTTGGGGCAAAGGTGGATATACATAAACAGTAAATTTCTTTTCACTCTCTGCCCCCGGTCTCAGGAGAAGCTCTCGGTGGCCCTCTCATCATGAGCCATGGCTAATCCTCTGTGGTTGGTGGAGAGAGGACTAGCCTACTGCCCTGCAGAGCTGGCGGGGCCTGATAGGAATCCTCTTTAAGGCTCCTCCTACACCCCCCTTCCCCTACAACCCTCTCCTCTCCTCCTACACCCCCCTTCCCCTACAACCCTCTCCTCTCCTCCTACACCCCCCTTCCCCTACAACCCTCTCCTCCTACACCCCCCTCCACCTACAACCCTCCCTCCCAAGCCACCTCCTCTCCTCCTACACCCCTCTCTCCTAACCCACCTCCTCTCCTCCAATCCACCTCCTCTACTCCTACACCCCGCTTCCCCTACAACCCTCTCCTCTCCTCCTACACCCCCCTCCACCTACAACCCTCCCTCCCAAGCCACCTCCTCTCCCCCTACACCCCTCTCTCCCTACATCCCTCTCTCCCAACCCACCTCTCCACTAACCCACCTCCTCTCCCCCAACACCTTTCTCCCCCAATCCATCTCCTCTCCACTAACCCACCTCCTCTCCCCCAACACCCCTCTCCCCCAATCCACCTCCTCTCCACTAACCCATCTCCTCTCCACTAACCCACCTCCTCTCCCTCTACACTCCTCTCCACTAACCCACCTCCTCTCCCCAACCCACCTCCCCTCCCCCTACACCACTCCCATACAGCTTTGATGTCATGTTTTGCTAGTGCGAGCGAGGAAAGACGGTCACAAGCTGTGTTCATAATATTACACTCAGTTTTGAAGTCACATCTTCTCTGTAAAACTTGGATTACGGTCATATTAATTCGTTTTCTCCCAGGCTTTAGCTCTAAAGAGAAATCCTGGTGCAATACTGCTAATGAATGTGAGGATATTTGGCCAAAAAACACCAAGATTACAAATGCTTCTTAAGTTCCTTTCTATCAAAGTTTACTGGAAGGTCGTGTAAGTTAATTCAGTTTTGGGGGCCTCAACTTTAATGATTTCTCATTTTATTGCCTGTGCGAAATGAAAATGACAAACAGGTCAATTACAGCAGAAGCTGCAGAAGTTTTGCCCTGCATTTGTGCAGGGAGCTTGGAGAACCAATTATTTTGCTACTGTTTGGCTGTGAAGTTTAGTCATTACAGGCGGCAACTGACATCCTGGACTTTACTGTTTTTTTCCTTAGTTTAGAGCGTAATAGCAGAAGCGTGTGTGTGTGTGTGTGTGTGTGTGTGTGTGTGTGTGTGTGTGTGTGTGTGTCTGGGTGTCTAGGTGTCTGTGTGCACTTGGGTCGTGCATGTGTGTTTGCCATTTTAGAATGGAATGTGTTTGGAAGTCAAACTTGAACTTCTGCACACATGAATGTACATGTTACATGTGTTTGTATGCACATGCATGTTTGAATGTGTAGCTGTGTGTATTTTGGTGCATGTGTTGCTTTGACTGTGAGAGCACATGTGTGTTTTTGTGGGAGGGGTGGGTGTAGATCGTACTCCCTGAAATCTTCCCTTATGCTTTGTTGCGCGAATTGGCAATCACACCCCTCCGCAGCTCAACCCCCCCTCCCCCCACAGTCTGTCCTCATTTCCCTGGCTGTGGTCCAACTGATGGCCTCCACATGGGGCCAAACATTTTTTTACTGTTTAATAATACATGTGCTTTCCATGGCTGTCGGGAGGGAAACAAAACAACTCCAGTCAATAAAGCCACAAGCTCAGATTTCCATTTTTAGCCCATTACGAGCCATCAGGAGGAGACCCCCTGTCACTTCGCCCACTTTCGGGTGGGAGCGGTTCTCCCCATGTTCTGAGCCGGTGTCAGGCACCAAGTGGGAAGCTTCTGGTCCTGAACAGACTGCGCCATCATTCGCTGGCAGACATTACCAGCTGCTTTTTGAAGTTTCCTTTGCCCTCTTCCTCTTCTGACCCAGTTTTTGTTTCACCACAGTTGTAGCACATTCATTTTCAGTAGTAATGTTTGTGTCTGTGTGTGTATATGCATGTGTGTGTGTGTGTGTGTTTGAGAGAAAGGGAGGGCACTGCTATGTGGTATCAGGGTCAGGAGTATGCTGATTGACTGATATCTCTCCAACCTCAGTTGTTTTTGTTAGTAAGGGATAACGTGCAGTCTCCAGTGACTTTATTCTGCGATATTTACTGACTCGCTGTACATTATCCTGCCTATGTCATATTATTTCATACAATTCCAAATGTATGCAGTTTCCTCCACTAAACTCCGCTATCAACGGTCCATTATTCAGAAATATCAGACCTTCAAATGTTAGGACAGCCCATTCAGTTTAACAGAAGTTTCCGGAACACTTTGATGAGCCGTGTAATGACTCCACTTCTGACATCCCCACCATCTCGGCAAAGAGTAGTTTCAGCATTCCACTCCCCTTTCATCTCCTTCTTGCACTGCTAGCATTTAATCATCAAACCCTTCCACACACTTGCACCAGAGAGTGCTGAATCTAAGGTCTTTGCTTGTACTACCAAAATGCTTGTACTACCAGTGCTACAACTAGCCCTGTCTACACTGAGCTCCATGTGCTCTCTGTGTGGGTTGAGCATTTCAGGACCATGGACAGCAGCCTCCCATATTCCCCCATATTAGTCAGAGGGATGGCTTAACACTTGTAAAGCTGGTTGGTGTGTAGTAAGATGAGTATTAAAGTCCTTTAGTGTTTGTCTTAGTCCTGACCCAACTATGGTGTTTACAGACAGTGGAAGGAGGTGCTTGCTCTCGGGCTCAGTGGCGAGTGGCACACTTGGCTGACACTGTGTGTGTGTGTGTGTGTGTGTGTGTGTGCATGTGAGTGTGTGCTGGATGCTGGCAGGCTTCTGGATGTCCTCTGCTTTATGTGCTCTTTGCACAGGCCCTCAATTGCCAAGAGGAAGACTTAACCTGCTGCGCATCCATGAACACATACAGTATAGACAAGACAGACAGACACACACACACACACACACACACACACACACACACACACACACACACACACACACACACACACTGACTGACTGACTGACTGACTGACTGACTGACTGACTGACTGACTGACTGACTGACTGAGATATACACACAAACACATGCATACATTTCACACGCATACTCATACACATACTTTCACACACATACAGTGGACACACACACATACACTGGGATGCATGCATATCTTATGAAGTGTAGTTCAGAGAATCATTGCAAAATGAAGGGTAGGATCAAAGCCTCCCGCTGTAATTCCTATTATAATGTAGGATTACATTCTTTTGCTGTAATGAATGAAAGGATTACACTCTCCTACTGTAAAACACAATTAAGGCAACACTGCAAATGCAGAAAAATGGGACATCAATTCATTCAAAGTGAGTGGCAAAAAAGCAAGAGCTTCAGGCATTTGAGATTTGGGATTTATGAATTTGTAAATCCGATAAATAAAGCATCAATATGTCACTCAAAATAGTATCATATGAGTTGCATGTGTTTTTTCACTTTCCTCTGTGAAAACATCAGCAACAGTTTTGCAGCATTGTCCACCTCAGAGACATCTTTTAGAGTTTCTCCATTCTCTCTCCCACCCTCCCTCTCTCCCTCCATCCCTCCCTCCCACTCAGCAGCCAGGTTGAGCTTGGACATTCTCTCCTCTGCATTTTGCATTTGTTTGTTCCTGTGGCTCAGATGCTATAGATTATGCTCAGTACCTCTTAAGATGACCCTCCTGCTCCATACCAACGAGCTTGCAGCAGTTGGTGCGACTGTCTGCCGAAACCACTGTCCGATAATGGCCACACTCAAAGACGTAGATTTCTGAAAGCTAATTTACACTACAGGTGAGTTAAGCCTTACAATACTGCTCAATTTTAGCCCTGATTGATGGCCTGTGCAGTTATCGATCAGCACTTTCATGGAAACAGGCAGGTTTTTATTTTCTATACCTTTGGTGGGTTTTCTTATTGATGTTCTTGACCTGAGTGGATGACTTTCAGTGTTTGGCATGGTAATTTAAACGGGTTAGCTTCCTGTGTGAGCTCCACAGAAGGAGCTGAGGGAATTGAATTAATCCTCCTGTTGCCCACCACACACATGGAGTAGTTATTTAATCAAAGGCAAGACAGCTGCCAAATTAAGATGGACGATTGACGAAATGCATGTAATTACATTACGTTGGCTTTTTAAACCTGTTGAGAAGGAAAATTTTGAGGAGGCTGAGGCTTTTTTTTTCTCCTCCCCCTAACAGAACACCACAGAGACAGTGAGACAGTTACATAACAACTCCATGTTCTGTTCAGTATTTATGTGTGTGAGGAAGAGTGTATGTGTGTCCATTTCAGTATTGCGGTATGATCTCTGCTCAGGTCAGCTTGGTGTGACGTCAAAGTGTGCCCAAAAAAATTAGGTAAGACGCATATGATATACAGTGACAGATCTTTAGGGTCTCATCCACCCAGCTTGCTGTAGGTGTATTTGGCCATGTGTGCTGGCAGTGTGGGTGCGTGTGTGAGTGGGCAAAGACGAAGGCTGGCTCTCCATAGCCCTGTGTGCTCTGACCCGCGCCGACTGTTTCCTGCCTGGCCTGCTCGCTCGCTCGCTCACTCGCTCGCACGTCCTGATTTGACTCAACACTGGAACGGCGCTCGCCGCCTGGCATGAGGAGATCTTCTCTGACAGGGAAGAAGTTTCACAGCTGAGCATCATCTCCTTGCCAGCGCAACAAAGCCCCCTTCTTAAAATAAGCGCCATTTCCCAAAACCAAAACACTCCTTTGCACCACACATTTTCTTTCCAGTGGGAGTCTGACAAGCTGTGCAACTTACTCACTGTTCAGTCACCTCAGATGTGACTTAGTCTTATTTGAAGCAAAAGAGATCAAAGAGGCATTCCTTTAAGAGTTCTACCATGCTTTCTGTGATGATGAAGAAAAACATCAGTGTTGATATGCACAATTTTATTCAGTAGTACTTCTTCTGCTTCTGACAAATATGTGTTTTACAAGTGTCAGTAATTATATTTTATGTTGAGCTGCCTTTAACTGCATAGTGCAAAAATAACCTGTCATTTTTCAGTTACATAGATTCCACTAATGACAACATTGTCAATCATTATGGTGATGGCTCATTTTCCTTCATTTGATGGGTAAACCTTTCTGCATGTCAGAACGTCCATACAATATTTGACCTGCATCAGATCGCTGCATGTGCAAATGTGTCTGCTAATGGTAGAGCAGACACCTGAAGCCGTTTCACCTTGACAGTGATGGTGAACAGAAAGTCAGCCACAGAAACAGCATCTGTTGCCCCAGACAGAGTGGGAGAAGGATGGCCGGCATCCACTGTGCTCCTCTTAGGCCCTCTCTCCTGTGGCAAATGGACAGAGGGCAGAGCATAAGAGATTGTTTTTTTGTTTAGTTTATTACACACAGTTTTTTTTGCAAGGGCCCGCACACCTTGAAAGTCTTTGTTTGCAGGTGCAGCTTTTCAAAGTTTCATAGTTTTCAGTGCAGAGGAAGAGCGCAACACTGCTGCTTTACGTTATCACCACTTTATTTTTTGGCTTGCTGACGTTTCGGCGTTAAGCCTTTATCAGCCGCTGCACTGAAAACTTTGTTTAGTTTATTGCCATTTTGAGCAACTATGGCTATTTTATGGCCAAAGCAGGTAAAATTGAATATTACACATTTTATATACAACAATCAAATAAATAAAATACATTATATGAGTTGTTTTACATTAATACATGTTAAAAAATTTCAAAAACTTTAAAGGTGGGACCTTATAAAACTGTTATAAAAAAACGCTGTCTTTTACTTCTTAGGGCAGAGCAAGAAAATAAAAGATGCTTAATTGATGGGTATAAGAGAAGGAGAGAAGAAAAAAAAATAAGTGAAAAAAGAACGACAGCAAAAGAGAGAAAAAACAGGTCTATAAAAAACAAAAGATGAACGAGTGAGAAAGAGACAAAGACTGGAGATGGGTAAGAATGACACTGAGTGGGATGGTGTGGGCAGCATAAAGCCCTGTGTGCAATGTGTTAATTAAAGGCAGGATTGCTAGCGGGAAGGGGGAAGATTGAGGGGCCGGTGTGTGTATGTGTGTGTGTGTGTGTGTGTGTGCGTGTGTGTGTGTGTGTGTGTGTGTGTGTGTGTGTGCGTGTGTGTGTGTGTCTGGCGCTCCTCATAGCTGCAGTCTGAGCCAACACCAATCCCGCTGATCTGCAACTGTCAGTCAGGTCCGGCTCAATCCGCTATCTAGGTCACGCCACAGAGAGGGGTGGCCAGGGGCCAACACACACTAGAGCAGCCAGCAAAGTCACCTCAAGAACAGGTGAGGCAGCTAGTGCAGACTCCTCATGTAGCCATCATCACGGCCATCGTGACTTAAAAAGATAATACTATGAGTAATTCAGCAGTTTGTTAATTAATTGATTCTTTGTTTTTATTTCTTTCCTGACCAAACTTTGCCCCCACACCACTTGGCTGCAGGAGTGAGTTGTTCTCTTCTTTAAAATTACTATTTTGCTAATTAATGTGGTATTCTATTGCATTTGGTAATACTGCCTGTATTTCAGCAGTCATGCTATTAATTTAAAATAAATTGAATTGAAAGACAATCGAGCCTTAGCCTGTCCTCCGGCCATGTAAGTGCGTGGCAGTAATGAGGCTAGTAGGCCTTGTGATTTTGTTATGACGATCCAGTGGCCCGTAGACACAGTGGTCCCTCTGGGATATGTCCCCATATAACCCTCGCGCTGGCACACACACACACACACACACTGCTGCCCAACAGACATCAACTGTCCGCTCAATGTCATCAGCACAAGCGCAGGTTTTTAAACCACCCATAAAAGCTCATTAAATAAAATCACTGTCTGTGCCACTCGCTAGCTCGCCGCCTCTGTCCCCGAGCTCCCATCATGGCTCCCGAAGACGCCCACCTGCTGCCCTTTGGATGATTTGAGGCTCCCTGATGCCCAGTTCACACTCCTGCTCACCCCCCGCCACACACACAGTTCACTCATTCAGTTCACCCAGAGTGACTCACCGCCCAGCCGTGAGTCAGTCAGACAGACTGTAACCTTGTGTCCGACTTCGCCAGACAGCTGGGGAAGTGGCTAAGACACACGCACCCTCACCATCCTGTCCATTACTAGAGGAGCACCACCACCTCTCACTCACTCACTTAGTCTGTCTGTTTGTCTGTCTGCCTCTCTGTCTGTCTGCCTGTTTGTCTGTGTGTGTGTCTGTCTGTCTGTCTGTCTGTCTGTCTGTGTGTCTGTCTCTGTGTGCCTGTTCGTCTGTGTGTGTGTCTGTATGCCTGTGTCTGTCTGTCTGTGTGTCTGCCTCTGTGTGTGTGTGTCTGCCTGTGGGTTGGCCCCTGAGGGCTGACTGCTGAGGCACTCAAAGGCTTTAATTAATTAACAGATCCTAATTGGCTGCCTCCTCTAAACGAGGCCTTTGAGCTTTTGTGGGCCGGGGCCTAATGGTCATGGACTGGCTAACTGGTGTCCTGGGAAAACCGGAGAGACAGAAACAGAGACGGAGGGAAACAGACAGAGGGAGACAGGCAGACAGAGGCAGAAACAGAGAGATAGAGAGGCAGAGAGAGATGGAGGGAGAGAGAGATGGAGGGAGAGAGAAATGGAGGGAGGGAGGGAGACAGACAGAGACATACTTTTTTGCTGTGACAGGCTGAGACTGAATGAGTATTTACACCATAAGCATGGGGTGAGTGAGGAGAAGGCTGAATAGACACCTTCATCATGTGTCTTCATTTTCTTTTCTATCTTTTTTCCGTGAGCTCTTCTGTCTTTCACCCTCTATTTCTCCTCTCTCTATCTTCTGTTTCCCATCAATGTTTTCTCTTTAGGTTGTCATACTGTGTCATTATCTCCCCTTTTCCATCATGCTCTTTCTATTTGTCAGTGTGCCCTTCCATCGCTCTTACCCTCTTTCACTCTCCTTCCCTCTAACCCCCCCCCCCCCCCCCATTTCTCACGCCCCATTTGCAGTGAGAGTGATGTGCAGAGCCTACTCTCTCTCCATCTCTTTCTCTCCCGTTCTCTCCTCTTCTTTCTGCCCCTCTCTTTCTGCCTCTCTCTCTCTCTCTTGCTGCCCCAGACTTTCTCTGCTTCATTTACCCTCTCTCCCCCTCTCTGTCCCCCCTCTCTGCCTCATTTTCCTGTCTTCCTCTCTCTTCCTCTTCCTCTCTCTCTCCCCTCTCTCTCTCCCCCTCTTTCTCTTCCTCTCCCTCTCTCTCGCTCCCTCTCTCTCTCTTCTCTTCTTCTTCTCTCTCTCTCTCCTCCCCTCTCTCCTTCTCTCTCCCCCCCTCCCCCTTCCCTGCCTCTTCCCCTCACCCTCTCTCCCTCTCTCCCTCCCTCTCTCCCTCCCTCTCTCTTCCTCCCTCTCTCTCTCCCCTGTGTGTAATATGTGTCCCCGGCTGTGGCGGTGGTCCTTGGGGCCGTGGCTGATTCATGCAGGGCTGTGCACTGACCTGTGTGATGCGGCTCAGGGGAGGGGAGCTCAGGCCCCGCTGGAGCCGATCAGCCACCCAGCCATCCAGCTAGCGTGGATGCTGGACACTATTCCTCCATCTTCCTCATTCTCTCTTTTCTCTCTTTTCATCTCTCTTTTCATCTCTGTCATTCGGCCCTTCGGCCTCTCTTTCGCCCTTGTTTTTCATATCCTATATTCTCTTTTCTTGTCTCCCGTCAGCTCTGACCACTCTCAACCTATTGGGCAGCTGTTTGCCAGTTGCCGGTTCGAATCCCGTCCTACCCATGGTTGAGATGCCCTTGAGCAAGGCATCTAACCCCACATTGCTCCAGGGACTGTAACTGAAACCCTACAATAATCTGTAAGTCGCTCTGGATAAGAGCGTCAGCCAAGTGTAATGTAATGTAACCTATTCTCTTCTTCACTATTTATCTTTCGTCGTCTTCATCTTTCCTTTCCCCTTCCCTCACACACCCTGTCTCTCTCTCTCTCTCTCTCTTGTTCTAATGCATCGGTGTCTGATTGTCCTTCCCACATGTATTTGCCCTCTCCTTCTCTCTCTCAATCTCTTTCTCTCTCTCTCCCTGTTATTCCTCTTTTTCTCTCTCTCTTTCTCTAAATTTCTCTCTCTCTATCTTGGTGTTCTCTCTCTCCCACCATTGCAATAGCAGCGTAAGCAAGTCTATTATTGGCCCCGGTGGTGAGCCTAAGTAAGTCTATTATCAGCCGAGTGGTGAGAGACATTTCGATGTGAGCTCAGTCTAAAGTAATTGTTAATTGTAAGTTTACTTACTCAAACCGTGAGCTGAATTTGTGTATTTTCTCAGGGAAAAACTTTTTTTTTTCACCGGGTAAGGCCTCATTTTAAGTGCAACAGCAACAGAAATGGCTGATAATAGGCACCATGCTGATAATAGGCACTATGCTTCCTCTAAAACTTTCTCTATATCTATGTCTGTTTTCTTTCCCAGACTTTCAGGCACTTTATTCCATTAACCCTCAGCTTGCTCCCTCTGACTCCCCCAGACCCTTCCTCTCTAGCCTGGTATACCAGCCCCTCATACTCCATCTCATTTTGTACAAAGGGTCTGGGACCGGAGGCCATGAGAAACGATTTCTTCCTGAAGTTTAAAACAAGTGCTTCTGCCTTTACCCAGTCGCTAACGCCCTGGTCGTCACATATGCAATTAGCCTTCCTACACACTACAATTCAAATGTAGCACACAAAGTCAATGTCATGGCTCACGAGCACACCCTGTGTTCGCTGATTGGATAGGAGTTACTCGGTCCTCTTACATGCTCCCCAACAGATTCCGGTCCACACCCTCTGTACAAAATGAAATGAAGGCTACTTCCTCCTCTCCTTCGTCATCTTTCTTTCCCTTTAGCTACCATTCTATCCCACTCTTTCCTCCTCTCTCTCCGTCCTTCCATTCTTGCCCCTCTGTCCCTTTCTCTCCCTCTAATACCCCCCTCTCCTTCTATCTCTTTTTCTCCCTGTCTCCATGGATAAATGGGCAGGGTGGGCCCGGGAGTCCTCTCCCTGGCTCTAGAGTCTGACTGGCGAGACAGTGTTGGATTGGGGGCCTGCTCTCACATCTGCCGCTGCTGCAGGGGAAGGCAGAGGGACACAGAGGGAGCGAAGGAGCAGCCAGAGGCTTAGCCAGCACAAACCTAATCTAACAGCCAAGGCAACAAACACACAGGCACACACACACACACACACACACACACACACACACACACACGGTCCATAATGGACTGTGATCCTAGATATTGTTAGAATATTTAGAGAGGGAGAGAAAAACATCAGAAAAACAATCATGGATTTATGTGTTGGCACTGTCTCGTTCTCTCTCTTCCTGGCTCCCTTGTGTGTCTGTGTCTGCTTGTCTCTGTGTGCGTGCGTGCGTGTGTGTGTGTGTGTGTCTGTGAAGTGGGGAGACCAGGGAACCAGAGCTAGAGGGATGGAGAAAAGAAGAAAGCAAAGGATCAGTTGAGGCATGAGTAGTGTGACAAAAAGGATAAGGACACTCATCTCTCTCTCTTTCTCTTTCTCTCTGTCTCTCTCTCTTCTCTTCTCTTTCTCTCTCTGTGTCTGTCCATCTCTCCCTTTTTTCTCTCTCTATCTCTCTCCCTTATTCTCTCACACACTTTCTTTCTCTCTCTCCCCTCTCTCAACCCCCCGGTGTGCCTTCTCTCCTCTCCTCTCCTCTCCGGTTCACCCTGTGTGGGTTAAACCACTGCCGGCTCTGTCTGCATCCCACCTCTGTTCTGAGGGCAGATTACTGGGTGGCTGCGTCATCCCTATGTCTTCCTCTAACTACCTGGCCAGGCCACACGGCGATTCCCCCCGGACAAGGGTGCTCTCTCAGTGGCATGAGACACACATGGCACCCCCTTTTTTCTCTAGGTGTTGGTGGGGGTGGAGGGGGCGGTGAGGGAGATAGAGACACAGGCCTGGGGCTGGAATGGCTGAAACGGCAGCAGAAGCAGCAGCAGCAGCAGCAGTGGGGTTGGGGGTTGGGGGTTGGGGGTTGTCTGTACTCTGACTATGGACTACTGTTTGCTAAGGGCTCAGTGCTCATCTCTGGCCTTATGACTCCACAGCTGAGGACAAACCACTGTGTCTGTCATAGAGGGAAGGAGAGAGAGAGGGAGAGATGAAGAGATGCATAGGGATGAGGAGACGACAGAACAGGCAGAAAGGGCAAGAGATAGAGACACAGAAAATGTGTGCATGAAGATAAAGAGGTCACAAGTGTGTGTGTGTGCCTGTGTGTGTGTGTGTGTTTGTGTGAACATGAACTAATCCTTGGAATATAAGCCAAGCCAAAACCATGAAGCTTATAACCATATAAAAACTTTAGGTGCTTTGTCATTTGTACACCTTAACCTCAAGAATGTATCATGTTAAAACAACATAGATGCTAGAAACCCCACACAATGGCTTTAGTTCTCCCATATATGGTGTGTTTTTCCCTTGTGTTGATGATGAATACATTTAATTAGCGCTTTACTAATGCATGCATAATGCCTCGTTAATTAAACACATTATAGCAGATCTAATGAATGTGATTAGCACATAGACTGACTTAATAATTCACAGGTGTTATTGTGCACGAATGTACATAGTTTTTAATTTAATTTAGGTGAAATATTTAGAGACCATGGAGGCTGGGAGTGTACCAGCGGGTCTCTCCAGAAGTATCGATGGTAAACTTTTGGGCTTGCCCTTGAAAGTTTTTTGAGGTAATCAGAGATAGTCGAGTGGACTTTGCTGATCAATGGGTGCATACCCTCCCCACACAACCTAATTGCTGGTAGCAACCCCCCCCCCCCCCCCCCCCGCCGAAAATTTAATTTGGCCTTCGACAGCTTACCGGTGAGAATCACACGAGGTCAAACCTTAATTTTTTTCCCCCTTACCCACTGACAAATTGCTTTGGGAGCAATTACTGCTTTTTTGTGTAAGTACTGTTCCCTCTGTCATGAGACCTTAATTAGGCTCCCAGCCACAGGGACCGCCACACTGCACTGTGAAGAACAGCCCCTATGAGTGGGGGGGGGGGGGGGGGGGGGGGTCTAGACGATCATGCGCATCGGGACGATCAGCGGATCACTGCGCTGCTGCGACAACCAGACCGCCTGGTGTGGATGGCAGTGGGCATGTGGGACTTATAAAACAGAAGAGAGGGAGAGAGAGTAAGAGAGGGAAGGAGAGGAGGAAGAGAGGGAGGGAGGGAGAGAGAGAGGGAGGGAGAGAGGGGAAGAGAGGGAAGGAGAGAAGGAAGAGAGGGAGGGAGGATGAGATGAGGAAGAGAGGGACGGAGGGAGAGAGAGAGGAAGAGAGGGAGGGAGGGAGGGAGGAGAGAGGAGAGGAGAAGTATTAAAAGAAAGAAGTGGGAAGTCGAGAGAAAGGGAGATATATAGGGTGATTATAATAAGGAGAGATCGATAAACTGAATGTGTATACGTTTGTGAAATGGACAAAAAGAGATGGATAAATTAAGAATTTATGTGTGTGTGAGAGAGAGAGAGAAAAAGAAAGAGAGAGAAACGGAGAGAGAGAGAGAGAGAGAGAGAGAGACATGGAAAGAGAGAGAAAGCAAGCTTTAAAGATGGATAGATAAAGTGTGACTCATCCTGTATCTGACTGTCAGGGCACGCTAAGCACTGCATCACTCAGCTGCCTGCGTCCTGACCCAATTAAAACGAGTTCCCCCCGCTAAAGCCTGCCAATGGGAATCTCTTTAACACCCCCCGATAACAGCTGTTGCCACATCCCAGCCACCACCGGGCCTCATCTGGGCCACAACTGGGCCGGATCAGACCCGAGCTCAGCTGTAACCTGGTCCACGCGCCCAGACAAGGTGCTGTCCCTCGGCTCCAAGTTCAGCCCATGGTTAATGCACTGAGTCCATGTTATGCATAAGCCAGTTGAGCCCCCCTGTAATGAAATCATTCAGATATCTGTGTTATTAGTCTACCCTCTTGTCTGACCTAAAAAAAGAAACCAACCCGACTCTCAGCACACACACACACTCTCCCGGGAAGTCTGTACTGACAGCACCAGCAGCAGGCAGCTAACGGGCGGGATACCACAGAGGATGCCATATGTTTGGGAGGGAGTGCGTCTCCAACACGGGGCAGAATTCCTCAGCCAAAGTCTCATAGGGACACAGCACCTGTTCGGAAACAGAGCCAGCCTTCTCAAAAAAAAAAAAAAAAGAAAGAACTAGACACTCTTGGATTAGAAGAGTTGTTTTCTAATTATGGCAGACTGCAGATAGAACAGGGCTAAGGTGTAGTCAACAGGCTGTGCATTTCTAACATGTAGTCAACAGGTTGCAGATAGAGCAATTCTAACATGTACTCCAGAGACTGCAGATAGAGCAGTTCTAACATGTACTCCAGAGACTGCAGATAGAGCAGTTCTAACATGTAGTCAACAGGTAGAGGATGCAACAGTGCTGCTGACATGGTCAACAGGTAGGCTTGTACTGTATGCAGATTTTTCTGATAATGATCCTCTGATTATAAATAATAATACTTGGATTCTCAGCCCATTGCTTTATCATTTCTATTCCTTTCCTGACAAAATTTCAAGGACAGTGTGTTAATCAAAACGCATAGGCCAACACATCTAGAATGGATCTAGCCATGATCCGGGGCACATGTGCTCCATGCAGATGTTCCATTAGAACGCTACCCCGGAGCATTCCAGAACCAGAACCGAGCTTCATGCCTGCCAAAACAAAACTGCAGTGTGGGTACGATCAGATGCACCTCTAATCCCTGAAATCCCCCTTCCTCTCCAATGGGTTTTTGTGCTGCAATGGGGCTTCTCGCTTTGCCTACATGAAAGCTTCTTGGTGCTGTAGCGCTCCCATTTTAGGAAACCCATATTTTGTGAATTATTTATTACTGTATCTACTGCATATTTATTGTGTCATTTTTGTGTGTGTGTGTGTGTGTTTGCGTGGATGCGTGTGTATGTGTGTGTGTTTAGAACTAATTAGTGCAGCTAAAGATAAATTTCCACATCTGTGAAATAAATATCACTACTACTGCTGCTACTCTTTCTACCACTGCTAGTAAATGATGATAATAGTGACAACAGCTGTTATTTCATTATTATTATTGTTATTATTATTATTATTATTATTATTAGTAGTAGTAGTAGTAGTAGTAGTAGTAGTAGTAGTAATAGTATAACTATTACTATTATTATTATTATTATTATTATTATTATTATTATTAGTAGTAGTAGTAGTAGTAGTAGTAGTAGTAGTAGTAGTCGTATTACTATTACTATTATTATTATTATTATTATTAGTAGTAGTAGTAGTAGTAGTATTAGTAGTAGTAGTAGTAGAAGTAGGTAGTAGTAGTAGTATTAGTAGTAGTAGTAGTGGAAGTAGTATGTTCAGGCAGTGAGAATAAAAGAGCCTGAGAGAGGTAATAAATAATTAAATAAGTTAAGAACAATCCATCACCAGTCAAGCGGAAAAACGACAAATAGCCTTGTAGTGATTGTAATGATTTTGTGGGTGACTGGCAGCTTTGCTCAGACACTCATTAGAGGCTGGTAACGTAATGGACCCTGTGAACCCTGTGATGGCTGTGTGGAGGTAAACCACCGTGTCGCTTCTGCTGGTTGATCTGACTTAGCTGCAGCTGTCGCTCTGTGTGTCTGGCTTGGCGTTATGTAATGGAGGAAGGCAAGAAGCAAGGCAGTGAGTAAGGAAGCAGTGATCTCTCGTTCTTTCTTTCTTTCTTTTTCTCTCCCTATCTCTCATTCTCTCACTCTACCACACTCCCCCTCCCTTGCCATGCTGAGGGTGTGTGTGTGTGTATGAGAGAGAGAGTGTGTGTGTGTGTTTGAGGAGGAGAAGGGGAATGGGTGAAGGCTACATCAGTGTGCGTTGTCACTGCTTTTATTACTGACACTGTGTCACAAAGAGCTAGTACACACACACTAACACACACACACACACACACACTCATACAGACATGAGCACAAGCTCACACACACACACACACACACACACACACACACACACACACACACACACACACACACACACTCAGACACACATACACACATGCACATATGCACACATGACAAACAGCCACACACACACACACACACACACACACACACACACACACACACACACACACACACACACACACACACACACACAAATGTGTGCATGCAGAAACAAAAATAGACTGATATCCACCACAAATGCACCCTGACATGCTCACAGAAAGACATACACACAAACACACACAAACACACACACACACACACACACACATACACATGCACACCCTGACATGCTCACAGAAAGACATACACACACACACACACACACACACACGCCTACAAAAACAAGCACAGTCAGTGAGCCACAGGGCTGCAATGACAGATAGACCCTGTTCTGCTCTGACTCCTCCAGTAAAGTCACAATGACACAGTGATGCTATTGCTTTTTATGTGCAAATCAAGCCACACACACATGCTCAAAATGGAATCATGCAAACACAAACTCACATACACACTCACATGCACAGGTCTCCACATTCTCAGGTATTTCAGGAATGGTTTCCAGGCAGAAGTGTTCTGTCTTCTTGAATCATCTCCTCAGTGTGTGTGTTTTTCTCAGTGTGTGTGTTTTTCTCAGTGTGTGTGTTTTTTTACGCGTGTGCTGGGCAGTGGTGTGAAAAGGTAGCCGATGGTACGGGAAATGCATCATCAGAGTACACAAATCACTTGAACTCGCGCGTGTAATGCCCTGATGGTGCAAGCACTCATGATGATGCACGCTGGCTTAGAGGCATTGGTCTGTTTAGTGGGTTTACACGCTAAACACATTAGTGTGTTTTACAGATGCAGTGTATGTATGTGAGTGGCCTGTGAATGTGATTTATTGCACACAACGTGTAGTTTCATAACCTTCACAAGTGTGTTTGATGTAGCGGGAAAATATTCATTCTGATAGAGCACAGGTGTTTTAATTTTTGCGTACCTCTCTCTCCCTCTCTTTCTCTCTTTCTCTCTCTCTGTCTGTTCTCTTCTCTCTGCTCTTCTTTTTCCCATCCCCCCATCCCTGCATTAACCCTAACCTGGCACCTACCTCCCTGTCTGAACATTACCACTGACATATCATTTCTCCTTTTCTCCCTCACCACCCTGTCTGCACACTCACTGTCATTTTTTTAATATTTTTTCCTTTTCCTCCTCTCCCCCTGGGTTCATCCACTGATTTCTCTCTCTCTCTTTCCTTCCATCTCTCTCTCTCCCTTCATCTCTCTTCTCACCTCTTCCACTTCACCCCCCCGCCCCCCGATCTCTACTTCTCTCAGTCTCCCCATCCCCCATCAGTCCCCTGCTTCTCTCTCTTGTCTCTGTCTTGCTCTTTTTTTCCCCTGCTTCTCTCTTTTTTCTCTCTCTTTCTGTCTCTCTCTCTGACACTGACATTTGCTCTAGTTATTTGTATGTTTCATTGTTCTTGCTTTTTTACACACTATGGCAATTTCATGTATTAAAATCTATGAATATTTTAATGCAATATTTCAATGTGTCCCTTCTCTCTCCCTCTCCCCTATCTCTTTCACTCCCACTCTCCCTCTCCCTCCCTCTACATCTCTCTCTCTCTCCGTCTCCTTCTGTCTCTTTCTCTCCATTTCCCCCTCCCTCCTGCTCTCCCTCTCTCCCTCTCTTTCTACCTCCCTCCCCCTCCTTCTATGTCTTTTTCTCTCCTCCCTCTCTTCCTCTCCATTTCCCCCTTCCTCCCACCCTCTCTCTCTCCCTCTCTCCCTCTCCCTCCCTCCCTCTCTCTCTCCCTCTCCCTCCCTCCCTCCCTCTCTCTCTCTCTCTCTCTCTCTCCCTCTCTCCCTCTCTCTCTCTCTCTCCCTCTCTCCCTCTCCCTCCCTCCCTCCCTCCCTCTCTCCCTCCCTCTCCCTCCCTCCCTCTCTCTCTCTCTCTCTCTCTCCCTCTCCCTCCCTCCCTCTCTCCCTCCCTTGTCCTCTGTTTCTCCCCTACTCTCCTACTGCAGGTCAGTGGTGCGGTGATCCGCTCTGAGTGAGTGGGCACTGACCAGTGGTGCGGTGATCCGCTCTGAGTGAGTGGGCACTGAGCGGTGGGTGCCAGAGATGGCCGGAGTGGCAATGCTGGCAGAGCGTCCGGCGGCAGCCAAGGCGACGGTGGCATCGTTGGCGGCGACCCTCCTCCCGCCACTGCTGCTGCTCCTGCTGGCCTCCGTTGCCCCGTGCCAGGGCTGCCCTCCCCGCTGCGAGTGTGCGGCCCAGCTGCGCTCCGTCTCCTGTCAGCGCCGACGCCTGTCGGGCGTGCCCGAAGGTATCCCCACGGAAACGAGGCTGCTGGACCTCAGCCGTAACCGCCTGCGCTGGGTGGCGCCGGGCGAGCTGGCGCCGTACCCGCGTCTCGAGGAGCTGGACCTCAGCGAGAACCTGATCGCCACGCTGGAGCCCAACGCCTTCGCCAGCCTGCAGAGCCTGCGCGTCTTGCGATTGCGTGCCAACCAGCTCAAGCTGGTGCCTATGGGTGCCTTCGCCAAGCTGGGCAACCTCACCACGCTCGACTTGAGCGAAAACAAGATCGTCATACTGCTGGACTACACCTTCCAGGACCTGCGGAGTCTACGCAACCTGGAGGTGGGTACCAGGAATGGGATGGGCATGGTGGTATGGATAGGTGAATGGATGAAATTGATTTATGAATGGATGGAGAGATACATGCATAGATGGACAAATGCATAGGTCCAGCTGTGAGTCAGATATCAGCAAAATCACATGATCAATATAGACAACAATTGTGTGAAATGTGCTCAGTGAAATTATACGCAGAACATGATTTATGTAAGAAATCAATAGCTGCTTAAACCCATGGTCTGTGTTATGTAAGCCGATGAATGTATAACATTAACTGGTGGAGGCGTCTAGATAATCTGTGGCACGGTGTGTAGGAGTGAACTCCTGTCTGTACTAAAGGTTATATCAGGCTGAATACAATGTAAACATATGCACACATGTTGCTCTACTCTTTGTCTTTGTAATCTTTATGGTACTTTGTTTCTATTCCCTGCTCTCTCACATTAGGTGGGTGACAATGACTTGGTCTACATTTCACACAAGGCCTTCACGGGTCTTCTGGCCCTGGAGGACCTGACAATCGCCAGGTGCAACCTGACATCGATCTCCGGCCAGACACTGTCCTACCTGCGCAACCTGGTGACCCTGCGCCTGCGCTACCTGAGCATCACGGCGCTGGAGGACCAGAACTTCCGCAAGCTGTCGGCGCTCCGCGGCCTGGAGATCGACAGCTGGCCGTACCTGGAGTACATCTCCCCGCTCAGCTTCCAGGGCCTCAACCTGTCCTGGCTGTCCATCACCAACACCAACATCACCACGGTGCCCTCCGCCTCCTTCCGCAACATGGTGCACCTCACCACCCTCAACCTGTCCTACAACCCCATCCAGACGCTGGAGCCCTGGGCCTTCCGGGAGCTTCTACGGCTTAAGGAGCTGCACATGGTGAGCACGGGGCTGATGGCGGTGGAGCCGCACGCGCTGGCGGGCCTGAGGCAGCTGCGGCTGCTCAACCTGTCGGCCAACGAGCTTGTGACGCTGGAGGAGGGCTCGTTCCACTCCGTCAACAGCCTGGAGACGCTGCGGGTGGACGGCAATCCGCTGGCGTGCGACTGCCGGCTGCTGTGGATCCTGCAGCGGCGCCGCACGCTCAACTTCGACGGGCGGGCACCGGTGTGCGCGGGCCCCGCCGAGGTGCGTGGCACGGCGCTGAGCAACTTCGCTGACTCGGCACTTTTCGACTACTTCACGTGCCAGAAGCCGCGCATTCGCAACCGCAAGATGCAGCAGGTGGTGGCACGTGAGGGTCAGCCGGTGTCTTTCCTGTGCCGCGCCGAGGGTGAGCCAGCGCCCGCCATCGTCTGGATATCGCCACAGCGCCGGCGAATTGCTCCTAAGAGTGGTCCCGGTAGCGGTGGCCGGGTCGTCGTGCTTCCTGGTGGCACGCTAGAGATCCGCTACGCCCAGGTGACGGACAGCGGCACTTACATCTGCATCGCCAGTAACGCCGGCGGCAACGACACCTACTTCGCCACGCTGACGGTGCGCGGCGGCGGCGGCATCGGGGGCGGCCTGGGTGGGGCGCCGGCGCTGGACTCGGCGCTCTTCGCCAACCGCTCGCTCTACTACAGCGGCGAGTTCAACGACACCAACTTCAACGGCACGCGCGTCTTCCTCAAGTTCACACTGGACCTGACCACCATCTTGGTGTCCACGGCTATGGGCTGCATCACCTTCCTGGGGGTGGTGCTGTTCTGCTTCCTGCTGCTGTTCGTCTGGAGCCGTGGTCGGGGACAGCGGCGGAACAACTTCACCGTGGAGTACTCATTCCGCAAGGGCGACAGCGGGACCTCCACGGGAAGCCAAGGCGGGACTCGCAAGTTCAATATGAAAATGATATGAAACAACGCAGCCAGGGGCCCTGTGGGAGACGCCTGAAGACACCCAACACACTCACACACAGCGCTCAGAGGGAGTAACACAAAGATAGAAAGAAAAAAACAGAAAGAGAGTAAAAGAAAGAAACAGTAAACAAAGTGAAATCTTGATTCGATCTTTCTTTACTGTGTAGTGGATTGGTAACGGTTAGATGACCTTGATCTCACTGCCTCTGTGTTTGATTTGTTCTTCCTCAGCTTGTGGTATGCCTGCAGATTTGACATGGTGATAAAGCCATACTGTTTATTTCTCTCCTCGGGCCTCTGAGCACAGGCTTGTCATTCTTCGAGATAAAGGCTTTAATGAAAAACAAAGCGAAAGGCAGAAAAACATTGTGGCAATCTTTCAATCGCTGCTTAATGGTGCTTTGAGATATTGGCAGCCTTGTTCCTCTTCATCTCCCATTTTTATTTTGCTATCATCAGCATGGAGGACGAAATGAATGACCTCTCCTGACAGAACGTTCTAGAAGTGATAGCAGCTCAGGGCTTTTGGCCGCTAAGAGACAGAGACAGAGGCTCAAGGCTGCCCGTCAAGCACAGCACAGCACAGCAGTCACGTCATTTTGTAGCAGAAATTACAGTTCGAAATCTGCATGTAAATTTGCGGCTTTAGTCTTTGAAAAACGCTTTATGTTTAATATTGATTAAGTCCTTAAACTTTCAATCATTAAACTCATAATGTTTGGCCTGCTACATACATTTCATGGATGAAATTGATTAGAAATTATATCTCCTTTTTTAGATACATGCCACAGCTGAACAAAGACTGACAGAGACAGTTTGAGACAAGGCCTCAAAAAATAGCAAACAAATAGCAACAATAAAAGCAACAAAAGACAAAAGTGGAACAATTTTGAGCATTCTGTTTGATTCTAAGAAGCCACAAATTAGGTTATCTACCTACATTGAAATACTGCTGCAAAGCAGTCAATTTGAGACAGACAAGGGTAAAAAAATATATAAAACAAAGAAAGGCAAACGGTGAGTCACTCGCCAAATCCGAAATGTTCACTCATTCACTTCATAGTGCACTTGGTAGGAGAGAAAACAATGTAACTCACACCCTATGTAGTAAACCATATAGTGAACGAGTCAACATTTCGGACATGGCCACTGTGTTTGCCTTGATGGGACCGATACACACACACACACACACACAAGTGTGTGTCTCTCTCGGCCACTGCTAATCCCGTTGCCACTGAGAGCTGTGTGAGTTGGGACAGGCACACTGGCCGCATGAATCTCAGAGAGATGGGGAGGGGGGAGGGGGCAGCGCAGGTGACCCGGGCGCGGGTTGGGGTTCGGTTAAGGGTACGAAACCCACCCAACCGCCCTGCCAACAGTCCCTCACCCGCTGTGCCCTCTGCCACCCTACTAATGGGATGCCCCGCCGCAGCACTTTAGAGGAGGAGGTTTGGAGTGTGGAGGGCGAGAAGAGATGAACACACATACACTCACACATACACCTACACACACACCACACACACACTCACACTAGGGCTGGGCGATATGGCTGAAATCTGTATCACGATATAAGTGTTTCATTTCGGTCGATATCGATAATTATTGAAACATTGTGTGACCTATTTAAAAGTAACAGGAGGGAAAAATCTATTCATTTTTATTTTTTTAACTTAACCTTCCTCTGACAGGCAATAAGCATTCAGGCAAAATGACTGTCAAAACACGTTCAATGTTACGATCACAATGAAAACTGAGTGATCCGAGAAAGCTCCGGCTGTCTGAACAGTGTGAACACATTAGGATAAGTGGTTTTGATAAAGTGGTATTGTATCATTGAAAATATATCGATATGGCGATATAGTGTCAAATACATATCGATATAAATATTACGATACGATATTACGATAATATCGATATATCGCCCAGCCCTAACTCACACACACAACACACACACACACACAACTCTCTCTTTCTCGCACCATACTCCAAACCAAACTCTCCAAACCACCTCACCTGCTGTGGGGCTTGCCCTGACCACCAGCTCGCCTTCATGGGGGGAGGCAGCATGGGAGTCAGGGCCATTAATTAATTATCTTTCACACACACACACACACACACACACACACACACACACACACACACACACACACACACACACAGGCACAGACACACACACACACACAAACACACACACACACACACACACACACACACACACACACACACACACACACACACATACATACACACACGAACACACACATTGACTCCATGGTTACTCTTTGAAGGTGACCTCTCCAAGTCTAAGCTATATATCTATATATAAGCACATATATATATATGCTTGTGTAGGAGTGTGGGGAGACACAGAGAAATGTTATTACTTCAGGGACCATTGATTTGGATCAGAACCTGGTGCTGTGCATGCCCAAAGGGCCTCAAAATTCACACCTTTTTTATACCGCATGCAGCCACCTCATTTAGACCTTGACTTGACTTCTCATTTCACAAGCACCGCATTGCTGAACAACACTGAATGTTAATATGACAAAGTTGTTCAAATTTTAGGCTATTATTCCTGCCTGGCTGTACATTCAGTGGCTTAATTCTGAAACCCACTCCCAGACACAGACACACACACACAGACATACGCACGCACACACATATGCACACACACACCCACACACTCAACACGCACACGTACAGTATATATGCACACGCACACATACACACACACACACACACACACCCAATTACAATCCAGCACCAACAGACACTGAAGTAACACTCTAGGTAACTTGGTTCTCTCAGTGGCGGCCAGTGTGTGTGGTCTTTGCTTCTCCTGCCCAGTTCTGTCCCCCCCAAATCCCCCACTTCCCCCTTCCCAAACTGGGTCTCATGATGAGGGTGGGGTCCCTGGCTGGTGACTTCGACTGTAAATGACTAACTTGTGATGTGTCCACCCATCCCATTTGTGTATTTGACTGTGAAAGGTGTCCTCTTTAGTTGCATTTTTAGAAATCGATCCTGTACTCTCCAGTTTTGTTTTTGGGTTTAGTTTAGACCAGTTTTTAGCTTTTTATCTTTTTTTTGTGCTTTATTGTGTTGCTTTTGGGTTTGAATTGGGATACAGCTCGACAGGAAGAAACCAAAAAAAAAAAAACACACACACACACACAACAACAACAAGCCTTTCTTGACATGCCACATCAGCCTGGCAGAAACAAAATAAATAATCAAATAAAACAACCCTCAGCTCTCAACACCTAGATCCCCTAGCCTGGGGGCTCTTCTTTGGAGAGGAAGATGGCATGAGACGGCTAAAAGACACAGACAGACAGAGAGAAAGAGAGAGACAGAGAGAAAGAGGAGGGAGGGAAGGAGGAAGAGAGGAGGGAGAGAGGTTAAAGGATTTGAGCGGGTGGGAAGAGGGTTATGTAACCAGGCTGGGATAGCCTAGATACTGTAGTGCATCCCACAGTGTCTCCCACCCTGTCCCCACTTCTGAGCTAAGATTTGAAAAACTCAAAGTTTCAAATGACGACCCAGTAAGCTGCCCCTGCATGTTCGTTCAGCTGAGTAGGCAGCAGCATGCAGAAACATCATCAATTATGCCTTAATGACTCTAATTGTGCCATTTTTAATGCTAATTGGGCTGGATTTATTACACACCTGGACAGTATCAGGTGTTGCTGAGAGCTAGGGGGTTGTTGAGCATGTGTCCTAATCCATATTATGAATGCCACAGAGCATTTGTCACCTGTTGTCTTTGATACAAGGTTCTTAGAACCTTACAATCAGCAACAGCAAGGCTGAGATGGTGGTGTGTATCTTTGGTGTGTCTATCAAGGCATTTCACAGGACTAGAGTGACCCAAAGTTAAAAATGTAATTTTTTTTCCTGGTAAACCCCTCTTGCCAGTATTGGTCTTCTCTGTCCTAGTTGAGCTTCCCCATTTTTCTTTTTAATCTCTTTTGTATTTCCTCAGTGACATCATCCACAGTGAACGGGGTGGAGTGTGGTCGTGGTAGTGCAGTAGGTGTCGTCCTTTGTGGCCTGTGACTCGATGTCTCGCTGTTCTTTCTGTTTCTTAAACGTTACGTTAGCGCTTCACCGTGCAGTCAGCTACATAGTAGAGGTGTGGTGGAAGATAGAGATAGATAGGTAGATAAAGAAAAAGAGAGCGAGACACACAACCAGGTGTTCATCCAACAACCCCCCTCTGTCCATCCACCCACCTTAACCCGCCCTCCTCCCCCTTTCAGGGGCGCCACTAGAAATTGTGGGCTCTCTGAAAGAAAACAATTTTGGACCCCAACCATATCATAGTCCATCCATCCACCCACCTTGCCCTCCCCCTGCCCAAACCCTGGGTGCTGCACCCGTACCCTTCCCCATTGACCTATTATCTACTCCCAGTCAGTCCATGTTTAACCCAGTAGCTAGACCTCCACCTTGCCTCTCATGTAACAGAACTCTACAGACAGACAGTCAGATCTGCAAAAGACATCCATCACATTCAGACTTGATTTAAAAACGTGCTGTATTCGGGGACTAAGTTACTAGAAATAATCTACTGCCATTGATTTGAAAGGAAATATTTTACTCTGCCAGGGATTAGAGTTGAAATATATTGAGCAGCTTTATTAGATGATAATCCGACGTGGGGAAATGAAACATAATGACAAGGCTGTGGTTGTATTACAGTAAGACACAATTAATTCAGCTCAGTGTGTAAAGCCCCATTAGGAGTGTCACAGAGTTCAGTTTAAGCAATAATACACACACACACACACACGCACGCATGCATGCACACACATGCATGCACACACACACACTCACACACATAGGAACATACACAAGCACACGCACACACACACACACACGCACACACACACACACACACACACACACACACACACACACACACACACACACACACACACACACACACACACACACACACACACACACACATCATTTTCTCCCCTTGACTGCTTGCTGTGCCCTCAGAACCGCTGTCTCTCCTGTTGAAGTCTCACTGCCAGTGTTTGATCTAATCACCTCCACGCTGACGGCTCCCAGACACGCACACACACACACATTCACACATACACCTACACATACACACACACACACACACACACACACACACACACACACACACACTCATATACACCTACACACACACACACACACACTCACATACACCTACACACATACACCTACACGCACATACACACACACACACGCACACACACACACTCACATACACCTACACACATACACCTACACACACACACACACACACACTCATATACACCTACACACACACGCACTTCGCCCAAGGATTGTGTCTGACAGGTGCAAATCTCCCCTTGACCCCCTTTTCAGCTGAGCCCAGCGCCCAGCATTTTCACCTTTCCTTCACCCACGGCTGCTCCAGGCCTCTTCTTTAAAGCTAACACACACCCAGATACACGCTAACACACACACACACACAGACACACACAAACACACACACACACACACATAAACACAAACACACACACACATACTGTTTAACAAACACAGACGCCTTGTAAAACTAACACAGAGCTTGCGCGCGCACATAAATACATACACTCACACACACACTCTTGGTGCATGATCCCCTTCAGACACTTTTGATGAGCCGGCGAGGCGAGGCGAGACGAGGCGGTTTGTTAAGAGGCTCTCATGGGTAGAGTAGACGGCAGCAGAAGACTCTTCTCTCATCTTGAGAAAGTAGGCTGAGAGTTCTCCCTGGCCCCCTCATCAACCACACACACACACACACACACACACACACACACACACACACACAGGGGTGTTAGTAGACCACTGCCCAGAAGCACCAGAGATCTCTGTTTGTAGTGCAAAGAAATTAAAAATTGGGTGAGATGAATAAAGGTCTAATGTCTCACATGCACACACACACACACTAAAGATCTGGCAAGATGAAAAGGCCTAATGGCTCACACACAAACAGATACACACACACACACACTAAAGATTTGGCCAGAAGAAACAGGCCTGATGCTTTGTCTGAGTAATTCTTGGATGTTTTGCATTTCCGCCCCTCTTAAGGCAGGGTCAAAGGTGGCTTACTTTGACATCCACGCCTTCGACATAATTTGCATATCACTAAACTTTTGTTCATGTAATCACCATTTAATGACTGTTCGGTCTGACAGCACACACACATAAGGTTGAGTTACCAATTACCAACAAATTTGCTTTTCTTTAATACTGGGCTCGTAGGGGCAGTGGTGTCACCAGGCAGGCTGTGCTGACCTGAAGTCAAGAGGCTAATCATTGGTTCCCTACGTCAGACATGACACAAGAGCAAACCATCTCCCGTTTCCAAGGTGATGCTGAAATATTAGCGATGAGAGCCAAATTTTAAAGCATACCTGTTACCCTATCCCTGCGAGGTCGACACGAGGTCATTTTAATCAAAGTTACATACCCTCCCACCCCTGAGTACATCCCCTCCCCATACTTGTATCTATTGCCACTGTGAACTCCAAATTTAACCTCAATTACCCAGTTACTACCACTGAGAACAGCCGTTTTATCCCCTTTTTTCCATCTTGGAACTGAGGTCGCGTAGGAGGTGGATGAGGTGAGCCACAAGGCATTCAACACAACCCAAGATAATTCCTTCAGCTAACACTGCCCCCTTGTGGCGAATGTGATTATTAGTGTGACAATGACTAACAGTAGTATTACTAACAGCATAGCAAATGCAACTTTGTCTCAGAAGAGCTTCTGTTTTTCTCATAGGTTTGTGGGTATAATCTACTGATTATGAGTCTCCAAATCTGTTTTTAAAAAAAACTACTGTATGTGTTTTGCATGTGGAAGGTGCCATCAGTGCACTCAGATGGGACATTCATAAAGACTTTATGAGACTTTCACTTGGTCTGTTAGGCCCAGAAGTCTTGTTTTTGAGAGGAATTACTTATCCTCAATGTAAAATAAATAGACCATAAATCTGCATTGGGGTTCTAATTATTGACAGTTGTGTCAATAGGCTGATTTGCTGTAATTATGAATTGCAACTTTCCATGCTGTTATTTCTGAAATTCAAAGGCACAAAAAAGAAATGAAAAAGAAAAAAAGAAAATATTAAAAATCCAGGAATGCTATACTTCTCGCACACATGATTCTCCCTCCTAATGTACTAGCAGATCTGATCTATGCATGCTACAGTTCTGTCTTTCTTTCTCTCACACACAAGCACACACACATACACACACCTATACTTGTGAGGATCTCGTAAGATGTGTGCGAAGCTGCTCGTGGGACTGGATGAACATACCCAACACACCCTGCCCCACCCAACACACAGACGCACACACACACACAGCTTTACAACCTGACACACTAACCAAGGACCTTAAACCTGCTCCCACTGGTGCAGTCCCTGTGAGGAGACTTAGTCCCAGTAACTTTACTCCCTCTGGACGCAATGCTGAGTTTTGTAAACAAATAGATTTTATACTTTGTATAGAAATCCTGTGTCTTCCTGGGACCACATTTGTTGTGTGATGTTTTTCTAATAATAGTCCAGAAGGTATATTTCAGTTTATTGTGTATGTACAGTAGGCATAAAGTTGGCAGTCTTACTGAGGGACTGCTGAGCTCTGAGATCTAGCTGCCTTGGGAGTCTAATTAGTACCCTCAAGCCTTTCACTTGTGTACAGTAGTAGTCACTGATCTATGCTGTTTTTGCAGCCCTGACAATGTGTTACACAAGATGACTTCACCTCTATTGAACCTCTTCTTGCATATTTTTAAGTCACCGAGGTAAGATGAAGTGTATTTTAAAAGGCAGTCTGTTTGATGACACGACTTGTTTAGCACCGACCCCACCTCTAGGTGTTGTGCCCCCCCCCCCCCCTTAGTTATTAATAATAATAGACATAATTGTCTGTAACATCCAAATGGTACCAGGACCCTTATGGTTGCATGTCAGAGATGATCCCTTCTATCCGTGTCGGCAGTAGCAGCATCAGGCCTAACGAACTAAGTCTCCTCAGAGTGGCCTGTGTGTCAGTGAGTTAGAGTGGGTACAGGAGCAGACATTTATGGTTTCAATCGAGGGAAAGCAAATGGCATTTAAAAAGCCAATGCTCTAATGCACAACAGTGGCAAGGACTTTCATACAGGACCTGACAAGCCCCTCCAAAGCTGTGCGCAGGGGTTATCTGCCATGCTGGAGATTTGGCACACTACCATTAGGATGGGCCACAGCCCCACCTTGCCAGCTTTGATTAAATGAAATGAAAGTGCCAAATATTTGCATACAGGGTGGGCTTTGAAATTGTTTACAGGGCAGAAGCACACTAGACACACTCATCCTTTGCTTTTCCTCACACACACACATTTTCGGGGAGTGAGAAACCACAACAGCAGGGAGATGAACACCTGGACAGCTCAAGGACTCCATTATGTCAGCCAGAGACAGGTCTCTCTCGCAGTGTCCCCAAGGCTCCGGCTGTTATATTTCACTCGCTTGGTTCTTTCTATTGCAATTTGGCCGTTTGCCCCCAAGAGGCTAACTGAGGCTTCATAAAGTAGAAGCCTCCACTAGCCTTCAGTGGGCTCTGGCTCATCTGCCAGTGCTGAAGAGTAGTAGTAGTAGTAGTAGTAATAGTAGTAGTAGTAGTAGTAGTAGTAATAGTAGTAGTAGTAGTAGTAACTAGAATCAGGGGAGTGGCTGGAACAATGACAGGACAAAATTATCTTGTGCAGTGCTTCTTAAACAAGTACACTGTGTGTAGAGAAAAGACTTGGAGGGAGGGAGGGAGGTATGGAACAAGTGGTGGGTTTTTCTCTCATTTCACCCTATCAGTGTGTTTCCTAAATCATCTTGTCTTTGCTTTGCTTTCCAAACACCCCGCCTGTCAGCTGCTCCTGGGGCTGCTGGGCTGTGCTGGTGATAAGAGAAAGGGTTAGGCGGGTGGGGAGGGCATGACATTTAGAGGGATTAATGAACAAAGCCATCACTTCAGTGTCACACACATGCTTTCCATATTGGCGGTGTATCATCCAGTTCCACGACAGCTGTTTGGTCTTGTCTAGAATGAGAAAATAAAAAAATGAATCTTGTTTATAGAAACAAAAGAAAACTGTCTCAAGGTTTTTTTTATTATTATTATTGTATGGTTGTTTTATACAGTTTTGTCCTGTAAACAGATAAATTTAGAAAAGCATGTTGTTACACTGTCTCTTGTGTCATTGTGTCTTTCACCTTAGCTTCTGTGTGTGTGTGTGTGTGTGTGTGAGAGAGAGAGAGAGAAAGAAAGAGAGAGAGAGTCTGTGTGTGTCTGTCTGTCTGTCTTCCTTTCTCTTTTCAATTAAATATCAGTGCAGTATATTTTCTGACCACTTGATGGCAACAATGTGTTACACAAGATGACCCCACCTCTGTAGAATCCCTTGTTGTGGATTTGTAAGTCACTGAAGTACGATGAAGTATATCAGCGTGATAATCACAGCAAAAGCAAGTGTTGAGTGTAAATGAAAAAATGCTCAAAGAAGCAGGTGATTTTTTCCCAATTGTTTATTTTAATTAATCAAACAGACAATTTACCCATACTATGCTTTTTAAGATCATTTATGTTCTGAAACAGATATTATTCCAGTATTTTCCCTTCTTAAAAGGTCTCAACAGGAGAACATAACTAACTGCACAGCGGGTCACTTTCTGTGCTATTCCAACTGGGAGGCTAAGGTTCTCAGAAGAGCACAATACTAGTGTGTGAGTGTGTGTGTGTGTTTGTGTTTTTGCCTTCATATAAAAATGTGTCACCCCACAGCTTTATATCTTGCATGTCACAAGCTGACACAACAAAGTCTAGTCCAGAAGAGGGGCACAGAATGTAAGTGCCGGATTTTAAGTCCTACAATCTTTGGCTAGAGGGCAACTGTTCACAGGTCTCTATGGCTCCATTTGTAGGAATCATAAAAACTAAAGCCTTAAAAAAACTCATCTGATGCACATACAACAGTGCAGTGCACTTAACATGAACACATCGTCCCTGTCCTTGATTGAGAGCACACACCTCAGGCAGATGCCGTGTGTGTTTGAAGCTAGGCTTCATCTGGAAATCCCATTAGAGCCACCTGGTGTGTTACAAGAGCACCTGTGCTTGGGGACGTACTACATATTTCCTCGCAAATCAGTAAACCATTCCTAGGACCCATGATATGTCTCCACAAGTGTTTGTGTGTGTGTGTCTGTGTGTGTGTGATGTGGAAGTAAGGGACACAGCATCGCATAGGCACTTCTTATATCACTGATATCACATCTGATATGATTGCCATGTGAGAGTGACTTCACTAATTGTTACATACTGTATGTGTATGTGTGCGTACGTGTGTGTGTAGGTGTGAGTGTGTGTATGCGTGCGCGTGCCATGGTCTACGGATTCATTTCTCATCCAGACATTCTGTCACTAAACCCTGAGTAATGAGAGGATGGGATTCCACAGGCAGAGTTTGTGTGTGTGTGTGTGTGTGTGTGTGTGTGTGTGTGTGTGTGTGTGTGTGTGTGTGTGTGTGTGTGTGTTGGGGGGGGTGTGGGGAATGGACTCTCTTATCACTCAAAGGGCCGTAGAGAGTGAGCTCAGTGATGATTAAGGAGTGCTGGAGTGTTTGCATAGCTTTCTGTGCAAAAAAAAAATACTGACCCACATCCTTTCCCATCATCAGGGACACACATACTGCCAAAAACAAGCAAACAGACGCGTAAAAGGTGAATGTGCATATACACATAGTGTAAACTCAGTGAATAAGGGGACTCTGGGGATCAGTCAATGCTATCCTCTTCGATTTAGCGACAGTGATCACTGGGTGATGGATATTTAAAAGGGAGTAAAAATTTGAGATGGAGTCTAACATTCACCTTCAAACACCTGGCATTTTCCCTCATAGGGAAGTGACAAAGGCCTCTGGCTGAGGTGTTTTTAGGCAGACCATTAGAGATGGGAAAGGTACTTGGGTGTCATCAGTGTTTGTACTCTAACTGTGGGAGAGGGATGGAAATGCGGTTTCAATCGCAGTGCATAAATAAAAAAAATGAAGCGAAAAAAAAAAAAAAAAAAAGAATGATCATGATCGATCTGTGTCACCTTATCTGAGGGGAGAGGACAGTGAAACTGGGGACCATGGCAACGTGCAGCTCTGAGAACCTCCTTGTCTCGCTTAGCCTCCCAGTCGGTCTTTGCTGCTAGGTGACTGTGTCTCTTTCTCATTTTTTCTCATTCCCTTTCTCTTTCTCTCTCTGTTGTCTCTGCCTTTCTCTCTCCTCCTCATTGGAAATTGATTGTCTTCTACCATCACAAAGACACTTGGCTCTGATTGATTGGCTTTGGTTGAAGAGGAGGGGAGAGGACATCGCTACTGGGCTCTATGCTCAATCTTTTTTTTTTTTCTCTGAGGTTAGAGTGCCTACGTCGAGCAAAGACAAAAACAACCAAAAGCGAAAAATTAAAACACAAGAGCTGTCTAACTGCTGGTGGGGAGGACGAGGGGGATCAATAAACTAGTCTTTCACACTAGACTGAGGCTCAGTACATTCCATGATTCATGAAGTAAATAAGTAAACAAACAAACGAATAAACACACACATACATAAATAAATAAGTACATACATATATAAATATACAAAAAATACTTTAAAATAAAACTGCTAAACAAAACAAAATGCTCTGTACAGACAGTGGGCAGTTGAATTCCCCCATGCCTACCTTGTTTCATATATACAGGCTCCAATGCATTGCTAATGCATCACTAACTGGGACAGCAGTGCAGGAGAGGAGAGAGCACATGCATATTGCCAGAGAAAGAATTACAAAGTAATCAAAACAAACAACAGGTAAACAAGAGCATCAACAAGCCAGGGGGGTGTTAGGGGTTGGGGGACACAAAAAGAAAGACAGAAAAAGGCAACGCAACCTGCCAGACGGCCGTCTCGTCTTCCGCATTCGTCTGTGACATCCCTCCCCCTCTTCCTCACCACAATGGTACGGCTCGTCCTGTAGTTTCTACACAGTAAGATAATATCCATGCATAAAAGAATCCCTCGCACCTCCTTCACAAGAGAGATGCTAGTTTTGGTTTAACTCTTTTTTGGTAAATATCAGGATCACTGGAACACACACAAGAAGCATTACTTCAACACAAACATATAGTTCATATGGAACAGGAACAGAAAAAAATGAGTATGTGGGAAGGAAGGGGGATAAACTTAAAAAAAAATAATTTGCTGTTTGATCATTTGAACTTAAAAAAGCTCATTTTGATTGTGATCCTTCATTCATAAGAATTATTCTGTCACCCTATAGACTTCAGCATGTAGAAAATAATACGTAATGCACAGCATCCTATGTGCCCTGTGCTCGAGAGCCTCTCCTGTCACAAACCAGGAAGCCTACACCCTTTTCAGACACACAAACAAAATTGTACAGGAACAGTGAAATGGCTGAACAAATAAAAAATACACAGAGAGAGCATGCCACTGGAGGAAAACACATGTGAAGCAGTAAAATAAAAAACAAACCCAACAATACTGAAAAGTATAAAGCTTCAAGTCACAATTTTCCAAAACTATTATTTAGCAGTAGTCAGTATTTTAGTCATCAGTAATATCATTGTTTTTGTTTCATAACACAACCATTATAGTAAAGATTTGAGGTATATCAGAATTTAATTGTCAAGACATGCCTGCCAGTTCTCATAGTTCGCTGCAAAGGGGCTGGCCAAAGGGAGTTGATTGTTCCAAGGACGCGATTGGTCAAATGCGTGTGAGTGAAAGTGTGAAAGAGGCATATGATTGGGCGATATCTGTCACTATTGGCACAGACAAACCCTGGTTTCCATGGACACAGCCCACACTCCCATTATAAATTACACAAAAATAGCTCTCCGGGGAATGTGTCTGTGTGCATGAGTGTGTGTTTGAGTGCAAGTGTGTGTGTGTGCATGTATGTTGTTTGTGTACAACATCCGAAGCTCCTTTGTGTTTTGAATATCAGTCTGATTGTTGCTACTGTTACTCTTATTGGTTGTGGACACATGACAAGTAGCATAATATAAAATAACACAGATCAGATCATTTCATACAAAACAAAGTGCTTTCTCTTTTTTATCAGAGTAGAAATCAATGCAAAGTTTATATGCCCATTCACATAACACCCTACGTAGCCTCTCTTTCAAATGCATAACATAAAATGCTAAGAAATGATGTATGTATGTGTGTATGTTTTCATGTATTTGTGTATATCTGTGTTTGGGTCTATCTCCTTCTTTCTCTGTATGTATGTATGTATGTGTGTTAGTGTCCATTTGTATGTACCTATGTATGTTTTTTTGTGTATGTGTGTGTTTTTGTGTGTGTGTGTGTGTGTGTGTGTGTATGAACAGTCCCACCCGTTGAAGGAAAAGGCACTCAACTCTACCTGCATGTGAGCCACTTCAGTAACAGTGGCTTTATGCAGTCTAACTGTTCTGTGTGTGTGTGTGTGTGTGTGTGTGTGTGTGCGCGTGCATGCGTGTGTGTGTGTGGTGGGATGGTTACAGTGGTGTGGGAAGTAATCAGGTGGCATTTTGTATTTTGGTCGGGGAATGCTGGGGGCAGCTTTGGACTGGCAGGTTGAAGAATCTTTGGCATGAGTGGCGCGCCACGTTCATTCATGTGAGGTAGCTAGCCGCACTGGTTCCCACGCTAAACAAGGTATGTGTTTCTGGTCTTGTCTCTCTCTCTTTTTTGGTTGTCTTTTTGTGTGTTTCATTTTTTTTGTTTTTGTCCACACTAGGAGTTCTCCAAAAAGCAAACAAAAAACAATAAAAACAAACAAACAAATAAAACAAAAAAGAGGAACAAACAATAGCATTTTTCTATACTTGCTTAAAAATCCACAAAAATTCCTCCCTTTCTCCTGTACCTGAAGGACCGCTCCTGCCTGCCGTCGTCTGACACCCACTCACAGCTATAGCTTGGCATCAGCTGGGTGCCTCCGACGGCCTGACCCTTGCCACCCCCGAGGCACAGTATGCTACTGTTGCTGCTGTGCCCACAGGGTCCTGATGCCCTCCTCCTCAACACCCTGCCCCCACCCACCCACACACACGCACATTCACCCTCCCACACATCCCACTGTCCATATTCTGATATTGGACGGAGGTGAGAGGGGAAGCCACGTGAGGGGGTAGGAGGGTTGGAGCGGGGTTGAGAGAGGGGTAGATGGAGGAGGGCCTCGAGGCCATTCCCTGTGAACAGGTAAGCGGAGGGTGGAGGGACTTAGTCCTGATGGGATCAGAGGTTAAAGGTCAGAGGGCAGGAGTCCATCTTCCTTACTACACGCAAACAAGTACAGGATTCTCCACTATACACAAGATTCCTGCTTTGCTTCTGGATTCCAGTTGTATCAGGTTATTTCTCCCTTTTTGGAAAGTCTTTTTTTTTGTTTCATTTTTTTTCTTTTTTAAAGTAGCTTCAATAACAAGGTGCTTCTTTACATATAGTTTACGCACAACAGAACACAATAGTTACATTTAATAGAACTCTTGTGTCTATGGTACTATTTACCCGCATTAATTGTTGGGGAGAGAGATAAAGAAGGGGAAGACAGGAAGGGGGGGGGGGGGCATGAACGAGGTGAGGGAGAGGGTAGAGGTGAAGAAGCTAGGATAGAGAGCGAGACAGTGGAGGGGTCAGAGACAAGGAAGAATGAAAGAGAAAAAAGAGAGCTAAAGATGGGGTGGGGGCTGGGGTTAGGTAGGGATATTTACAGCTGTTTTTTCCACAGGACTTTGCTAAGTGACAGAGCTTTTATCTCTAATGTTGAGTTCTTATTTCAGGTTTGATGCTGGAATGAATTTTTTTTTACCCTAACAGAAGGCGCTGAAGGGTAAATTTTGCATGATTTGTCTGTTACTATGGTACCAACTCTGCTCCCTGGGTGGCCAATAGGGGTTCAGAGCTGCACCATCTCCTCTGAATATCAATAAGGCAACTGTCATTGGCACTCAATCATACTGTGACATTTTACCTTGACGTTTGGCCACTTTCCACAACGAAGCGAAGGAACTAGCCTCACGCTAAGCTAAATCATCTCCCTTCGATTGTTGATTGTATTTCTTCATCTCACGATGAACTCAAAGCATACATAAAAACACTAGTATCTTAGGACGCATGCACAAAAATTAAAACATATACACCCAGCGCTACCGAGCGAGGTTGGGTTGGTGCAGCATTCACGGCGGCTTCGAGACTTTGAGAGTTTTCATGTCCAATGCTCCCAGCTCACTGAGGGGTCACTGAGAGGATATGTGCTGTCAGGAGTATGACAACTCATTTCCCAGCCACTGTTAGCCTTATTGCACTTTACCGACTTGAGTCAAAACATTGCATCTTGTGAAAAAACAACAACTATTGATTGTGGTTTTGATAGCCCTGGTCAGAAAACACTAATCTGAATAGTAGGTTGC
>CM050221.1:35920000-35940000 GCA_027475355.1 Coilia nasus
CTCTGCCCATCACCTCCAGGGGTTTATTTGTTAATCTCTTTTGTTGTTTTCATTTGTTTTAATTTTCCTGCAGATTAATAGTCCCGATATCGATCGACCTGCGCTTTAAAACCATTCCATGGTACATTTATTCAATTCAGTCCGCTAAACCATGCCAAGCTTTCCCTCTCTCTGAAGTAACTCATCTGTGAGAGTCGCTATTTCGTAATGTAATAAGAGAATACTGGTGCTAATGTAGTGTTAATCTAATATATAAAGTCTCTTATTTTGAAACTGCTTCAAACCTAGTGCGTTCACTGTGCCAAAGGCGTCCATGGCGCTCGGCGCAATGACATGAGAAGCGTGGCCCTGATAGTCGTCAACAATAGCTACACAGTCTTAGGCTGTGTGCATGTCCTCCGTGGAATGTAATACAGTAGCTAATGTCGTTCTAAATACATTGTTTGTCAGAAAGTGATTAAAATAAATATATATGTCTTAACTTACGTTTTTTTTTTTTTTAAACGTCTTTGACACGCACATGCTTTCTTGGGTCCTTGGATTCGGAATAGGGGGCGCATGCGCCAACTCTAAAAGTATCCTATTTTTTGATAAGCGTACCACAGGGCTAGTAATACTAAACAAGTGACACCCTTAAGTCCTGAAAATTTTGCCTAGAACTTAAACCCCACAGACCTGTCGTAATTGGCACAAAAAGTAAAGTAAAAAGTCTGAAAACTTTTTCTCTCACACGGACTTAGGTTGATTTATCGCTCAATGTTGCACAAACTTTGATCAACCTCCCCGAGCTCGTTTCGGCAGGCCTCTCTCTCTCTCTCTCACACACACACACACACACACACACACACACACACACACACACACAGTAAAACTACTTATCCTATGCTATCCATTACCACACGCTGGCATAAACAGAACACACTGCCCTCGATATGTGCGGCTTACTTGGCTCCGTGGACTACACCATTCTGAACCCTTTTGTAAAGGCCAACATGCCGCTTAAAAACTTCTCACATGGTTTAACTGTGGACCTACTGTTATTAAAATGAGGATGCTTTATCGGTTGCACAGGTTGCAATAATTCCAAACCTGTTATTTGCCAGCAAGACCACCACAAGGCAGTAATATCATGGATAGCGCTGTAAACTCAAAGCCGTTTTAAAGACACAGACCACGGTAGCTTTAAAATGTACATGCATTGCGAAGCCCTGGGCAGAGTGCAAGCCGTGCAAAAGCCTTGATGTAGGCTATGATAATTCATCGGACGTGGTCCTGAGAGAGAACATTACAAGCCGACCAGTTTTGTAACATTTCGGGGCATTTGCAGTTCGGCTAATTTGTCAAACTTAACACAACTCCAGAATCTCGAGTTCGAATCGATATGTGGCCAATAGGCCTGATGTTGCCCGCAGAGTGGATGAACGCGGGTGTGCATGCTGGGGTGTGAACCCTCCCCTGGCTGTTCCATGCTGCTGCTGGTGTGTGTGATGTTGCTGAGGTGCGGATGATGGGAGACGAGCGAGGGCAGGATCGATAACTAACCGCACCATGCAGCTAACCGGTCTGCCCGGGATCGATGGGTTGAATGGGGTTGATCTTTTTTTGGGTGCGGTGCAACGTACCCTCTCCCGCAATGGCCTGGCTACTGCTGGCGAAAAACAGTCATGTCAATCAATCAGTCACAAGGAGAGGCCTTTTGCTCTCAACAAACATGGATGCATATGGTGCTTGAAGCTGTGCTAAACGCAATCCTTTAGCGTAGTTGAACTTCGGACACATACCTATCTTTTTTAAGAGCATGTCAAGACTCGAAGCTGGGTTGTGTAACACAAAAAGACAATACGATAAAATGTTATACCGTCGATAAAACTGGCCTATACCAGGCTGGCTTATATGTGATATTCAAACGGGAGTGTTATGACTGAAGTTGACTGATGCTTGCCCCCCTGTAGTGCAGTGTGTTAATTATTAAAAGGGACTATCTGATTTGAATTGTTATTGAACCACATATTTTAATGATTGCTCTCTGCCTACGGATGAAACGCTAATGAAACAAATGTCACAAATGTAATCTTAATACAGGAAATTAAGACAAATTATGAAATATGTAAAAACAGCTAGAGAAATACGTGACATGTAATTGCCAGGAAATATAAATTCAGTGGACCATTTTTTCGCATGTCGCCCAAGGGTTTATTTAATAAAATGTTGATATACCCTAATGAACCTTTAAAAGAAAATTAAAAAAAATAAGAATTGATATTTTTGCCAGTGTCACGATAAAAAGTAATTGCGCTTATACGACCCTTTCTTTGCAGATTTTAGACAAAATCTCCGGACTGTCCTTTCGATATTTCCTCTGCCGTCGTCTCTTTATGGGGTTCTTTTAAAAGATATAATAATAATAATAACAATAAAAATAACAACAATAATAATAATACATTATTTTGACATTGTCAGGCGCAAACTTTAGTGACTCCAATACAAACTTTAAATAATAGTTATCTTTGCTGTAATGGCCATTTCCCTTTTTAATACTATTAATTATTTAAGATAGATTTACTCATTTTAATAGGTACTGTTTGGTCAGTCATTCGAAAAATACACTGGGGTGATAGATTCATATACTATTTGATAATATTGACATTAGTTACCACCCCACCACCACTAGTACCACCACCACCATCATCATCAACAAAACTATTTATTATTATTATTAATAATAATAATAAAATAATAATAATAATATCTCTATTAGTTGGAAAAACAACCCTTTACTTCAAATTACAAATAGCTTTTTCAGCTACGACATTCCAACCAAACTACACACTGTTTCTTATGAGTAGGCCTATCCCCTGTGCATATCAGTGTTGTGGTTGATACAAAATATTGACTCACATAACCTATCACTTAATAACTGAGAATTACAAAATTACTTGCCTGCTCCTCACCCCCCACCCCCACCCCCAAACACACACGCCACACACACACACACACACACACACACACATACACACTTCCTCTCTCTCCTCCTTTCTCAGTGTCAAACACACACACACTGACTCTGTCTTTCTCTCTCCTTCTCACACACGTAAACACACAGACACATATTCTTCAAACACACACCAGCTGACTCACTCTCTCTGTCTAGCGCGCGCACACACTGATTTTCATATCGGTTAAAGTTCTGTCCTTGAGGGGATGCTTGGAAAATTTCATTTAAATATTTCTTCATTTAATATTTTGAATATGTTCAACTGTTTCTTAAATTAAGTGAGTTGTCAGAACAACACATAACCTAAAGTGTTTCAAACATCCATCAAGCTCTTGGTAGTCCTATGATTAAAGTTCGCTTTTTAACTTTTGCCCAACCCATCCTTAACATGTCTCAACACGAACGGGCACATTTTACAGTTCCTTGCATAACAAAATAATCAAAAACGCAATTTCTTTCATTATCGTCTAAAGTAACGTAATCCTTAAACAGTGCATCGAAAACATGGGTTAAAATGCGAGCAAGACCGCCTAGAACTCTGTATTCACTTCTTCTCTTTTTTCCCGCCGTTCTAAATCCACTCTCTCAATAGACAAACATTGGTGAAGTCAGGTGATGCAAGACCCATTTAGGCTTCGATTAGGCACTCAATTAAATGTCACTAGCAGAGAGATTGATTGATATGAAACTGAACCTACAGACAAAGGAAGAGAAGACTGGAGAAGAGCGCATGCCAACTACTACACCAAGACAACTGTTGAGTGCAGCCGTCCCTGCAAAGAAAATTCTGTATTTTTATGATACTACGTGTGTGTGTGTGAGAGAGAGAGAGAGAGAGAGAGAGAGAGAGAGGAGAGAGAGAGAAGAGAGAGAGAGAGAGATGAGAGAGAGAGAGAGAGAGAAGAAAGAGAGAGAGAGAGAGAGAGAGAGAGAGAGAATGTGCGTATGTGGCTGTCGGTGCGTACGCGGTTCAGATGTAGATTGGTCGACGCCAAATATATTCTAATTTATATTTCATTAAAATTCAATTAAAAGTGCCAAATGACCTGCCCATACAGCAATGGCAATGGTCCACTTTCATTTTCTTTACTGTCAATAAGCAGGCAGAATCACATTTCATACCAGGGCCCATCCGACCTCCTGTCGTGCCAGATGGCCGATAAATATTAATAAAAAGTAAATAAATAAGTACATTAGGAAGCAGAATAACATCACTATGTATAGTGGTTGGTGTGGGTGTAGCGGATTCAGTATCTGCAAAAGGCCTACTTGGCAGCGCGCAGCAACAGGTGTAACTTGTTGCCAATAGAACAGTGATCATGTGACACAGGGGACCACGACACAGGGCTGAGAGACAGAAAAAGCAGATGCATTTGGAGAGTACCGCTGAAGCGGTGCGTTTGGAATAGCTTCGTGATTAACAGGATCTATGGGAGTAATTTGTGTGCCGACGATAGTGGTAATCATTAATGTCAAATGCTGGGTTATAATACGATGGCATAATTATGATGCTTTTAAAACTAAACCATGAGATTCATGGAACGTTGCAACGTTAACTGCTATTTTATATAATATCAGCTTGGCGTTAGCAAAGCCTACTGCAGTGTGAGTGAATCCCTTTATTGTGGTCATTATAGGGTAATGTTTTACAACGGGTTAGGCGACGTCATCAAGGTTACCTTCGTAACGTTGCGCGAAAGTGCTGTAAAGTACAACACCTATATTGTAATAAAATGTATTATTTGTTAGCCTATATGGAAAACAACAACCTTTTCCAACAACAAGCATCAACGTCTTTCTCTTTGTTTTGCAGCAAGGCATAACAACAACTAGATGTCTGCGGTAGTTTCCAATCTGCCTATTGAGAATACACGCCCACAAGTTTTAAACGAACAACTGGAATAATGCATGGACTTTTAACAGGACCTGTCCATGACCATATCTGATCACCAGAGAGCAAGTAGAGAATGAGGGAGTACACTTGTACTTGCACTGACCCCTCCTATTAAGCTCCGAGTCCTGAAGTGGTCTGTCGGTATAGTGCAGTAGGTATGCTTATTTGAGGGTGAAAATGGGCCAGCGTGGATGATGCTACTGGGTCCAAAACATGAAATGACAATGGAAAACAAAGGAGACTTCTCTGTCCCAGCCTAGCCCTGTGTGTGTTTGCATGTGTGTACGTGTGTGTATAATTGTGTGTAGATCTGTGAGTCTGTGTGTGTTTGTGTGTGTGTGTGTGTGTGTGTGTGTACCTCGGTGCAGAAAGGGCCCCCTGTTATTGCCGGGCACATGGAATTGTTGTAACTTTCCTCACCTTGGTGCCCCTGTGTATGTGTGTGTGTGTGTGTGTGTGTGTGTGTGTGCGTGTGTGTGAATGCAACAAAAGAACTGCACTGTTTAAAAAGAATATAAAAAGAACTTCCTGATTTTGATAAATGCACAGGACAGAAAACTCTGCACTGTGATTTATTCCAAACACCCGCTGCAGCACAGATGATAGAGGGGTAATTTGTGACACCTGGATGACAAATACGCCTTGGTCTTTGCGTCTAACTTCCCACCTCTCTTCCATACTCATTCTGCTGAGTATGCACTACCTTACAGCACAATAAAACCGTTTTTTTTTCTTTCAGGCGTACCTGCATGTTACTGTCCTGTATTATTATCACGTTAAAATTCACATCCCATACACTCAGTATTATGGAAAAAAATAATGCATAAATGAAGGACAATAGATGTGGGAATGTGCTGTACACATGAACGGACCTATCTCAAATGTGATGTGCATAAAATCAATTAATAATTTTGGCAATATGGACACAGACAATAAACTGTCATTTTGCATGGGTTGCATAGGACTAGGTTGTTTTCAAGATACAACACTGATATGTGCAGTTATTCTCACAGTTGCTGCATTATTACCAGGTGTGTGTGTGTGTGTGTGTGTGTTGGTACAGTGGCTGCTAGATATTAGGTGCATAAAGGGCCCCCTGTCATTGTGACCACATGGAATTGTTGTAACTTTCCCTCACCTAGGTGCCACTATGTGTATGTGTGTGTGTGTGTGTGTGTGTGTGCGTGAGCTCACATGCTTGAGTGTGTATATGTATGCGTGAGTGTGTGTGAGTTACAATGGACATGTTTGTGTGCTATTGTGCTATCAAGGTGATTGTGGAAGTGTCATATAATAATATACTGTATGTGTCTGTATATATGTATGCATGTATACATGTGTGTGTATAATGGAGGAGTGTGCTGTCTTTACTTTACTTTTAATTTTTAAAACTGAGTACGTGTGTGTGTGTGTGTGTGTGTGTGTGTATGTGTGTGTGTGTGTGTGTGTGTGTACGTGCACGTGTTCGTGCATGCGCGCATGTGTGTGTGGGTGCGTGTGTGCATGTGTATTTGTGTGCGTGTGTGTGTGTGTTATGGTGTGTCGGTGTTAGAGAGGAAGAGAGTATGTGTGTGTGTGTCTGCAGGAGGGAGGGTGCTGATGGGAAAGCCGGTGGTGTTGGTGGGGATGGGGGGAGAGGGGGAGGTAACGGCTGGCAGCTACCACTGCTGCTGCTGGCTCCAAGAAAGAGAGCGAGTGAGAAAGAGAGAGAGAGAGAGAGAGAGAGAGAGAGAGAGACAGGGAGGGAGGGGGAGAGAGACGGGGAGGGAGGGGGAGAGAGAGAGCGGGAAAGGAAATCGATACAGATTCCGCGCAAGTCAGATAAGCCTTAACAATGTGTAGCACAGACACACTCTATAACCCAATCACATAGAGGTGCATATGCACACACACACACACACACACACATACATAGTCACATGCGCACACACACAAACCATGCATGTGTGCTCTCTGTCTTATTTTGCTTCCCTTTCCTTCAGTGTCTATCTGTCACGCCATCTAAAACGCATGCAGATTCACAGCCATACTCACGCGCACAAATGCATGTACTTTTGAATCACGTAGATTTACACAAGTTAATGCATACACACACTCTCACACACAGAAACACAGCAGACATCAAACACAGAAACACACACACAAGCGTGCATGCCCACACACACACACACACACACACACACACACACACACACACACACACACACACACACACACACACACACACACACACATATATATAAATTATGTCCTCAGTGCTCCTCATGTGCACTTCTTCATTGACTCATTGAATCAGATGATCAAAACCTTGAAACTGAGGGAGGATTCATCTAGTGTAGTAGATGTATTGTTTACAGATAAACACAACACGCCTGTCTGATTTAACATTTTACATATCTGTTACTGGAGACAGACACAGGTACAAGACTTTGTTTACTTTAGATTGACTGTAATACTGGTATTCACTAGACACTGCTGACCACAAATTCACACACACACACACACACACACACACACACACACACACACACACACACACACACACACACACACACACACACACACACAGACAGACACTCAGTCTCTGTCACACACACACACACCTTAAGTATTCACCACACGTTTTACTTTGCTTACCGGGAACAGACTTGGTTACAAGACCTACAATCTGCTCTCTCTCTCTCTCTCTCTCTCTCTCTCTCTTCTCCCTACCCACATGCTTATTAATTATTAAAGGGAGAATCGATCATTTCAGCAGTCTGCCTCAATCCTCCTCTCCACACAAAGGCCAAATCTCTCTTATCCTCAATCAATGCTACCTCACTAACATAGTGATGTTTCTCTCTCTCTCTGTCTCTGTCTGTGTGTGCGCCTGTGTGTGTGTGTATGTTTGCATGAAAAAACTCTTTTCTCTGCTTGTACAGTTTGTCCTGCCTTATACCTACGATTCCACTTGATTCCCCCAGGCTAACATGCAGCACACATATAAACACACACACACATGCACTTGCACAAATACTAACACACACACGTACACACACACACACACACATACACATACAGTATGGTGTGATTCACAGAGATATTTGCTGTTTGTTACTTGCAAAGAGAAAGGCTTTGCATGGACAGCATGGAAGCTTCCCAGTCATATCAACAAAAAAGACCATACTCTTAGACTACAGCACCTACAGTAAATCTGATACAGTTTCACTGTAAAACCCTGACTGCTTCAAGACATGGTGTGATGCTTTATGCTGAGATTTGCTGCAGAGACAGAAACAAGAGGAGGATAGAGTAGGGAGTGAGGAATGGAGGGAGGCAGAGAGAGAGGGAAAGAGAAGGAGAGAGAGAGACGGGAGGTGTGTGTTTGTGGGGGGAGAAACAGAGATGGAGAGAGGCAGAGAGCGAAGAGGGGGGGAAGGGAAGCAGCATGTAATTGATCGGGCCATGTGCAAAGCCAGGCAGGCAAACATATGAGAATGATAAAGCTGCAGCCATTGTGATGGCTCCCAGCCTCAGCAGCAGCAGCAGCAGCAGCAGAAGCAGATTGAGGACCAGATGATGGGCCAAGTGCTGCTGCCTGCTTTACCCATCATGTGCACTTGGCACACTGGACCTGCATCCTGCCTGGCACCATACCAGATACAAATGCTTCATTTAGGCTGTGCTGGACAGCACAAAGCTTGTGTTGTTGTATTTTTTTCATTACACACCTCTCCAATAGCAGACTGGACTGGAGGGAGGGTGGGTGGAGGTGTTATGTGTTTGTGATGGGGAGTCGGGAGTGGATTGGAGGTGGGGTTGGGTTGGGGGAAGGTGGAGGTGGAGGGGAGTTTGTTGTTAGAGGGCTGGCTTATAAATGCAGAGCACAACACCACTTGGAATGGACTCAGACACCTTTGCTTACACATTAATATGAAGACAACACCACTCTTGCCAGCACAAGCAGACCTGTGCTTCCTTGAGGTTTGGCTTACACACACACACACACACACACACACACACACACACACACACACACACACACACACACACACACACACACACACACACACAGAGAGAGAGAGAGAGACACAAACACACACACACACACACACACACACACACACACACACACACACACACACACACACACACACACACACACACACACACACACACACACACACATACAGAGAGAGAAACACACACACACACACACGCACGGAAAAGACCAGGCATGATTCTACAAGTTGGGAGGGCACAAGTTTTTTTTTACCTCACAGCAAGCCACTTATAGGTTGAAAGTCCCTTCCCCACTCAGCATAAGCGACAAGGTGTAACATTATATAGGCCACACCACAGGACCATACTATAGGTAGTGTGGACCGCAGCGAAATATGACACTTCTGAGAAAGCTGTGTTGACACAGTCGCTTTCTATGAAATAATTATAGTGCCTATTTTTAGAAATGTTTTGATTGGCTTTATAAAATATAAACATCTAATTAGTCTGTTCACTGTGAAGGGTGGACAGCAGAGGTACTGATGGAGAGACACTGCGCGTTAACTATTACTGACATTAGTACAAAATAACTATTCAGCAGCTATTATCACTAAGGCTGGGATTTTCAACTGTATGTTCTTTTAGTGATCATACTTCCCAGTCTAGATAAGGCTAGTTGACTTCATGATAAGCACTATGCTTAAATAGTTTGGGATGAATATAGTAGTATTTGTAATATAGCATATGAACCTCTCTAATAATTGTTTTTTTTTTTGTGTTGTTGTTTTTGTTTCTGTTTTTTTTTTTATTGTTCCCTAATGAATTTCCATCATGATGCATATCTCCAAGTGTCGCTAACTTTGTTAGTTAACTGATGTATGCCTTACAATGCACTGACCACACTCTCTGCAACATTCACAAGAGACAACTCCAGTGTCGGCCCCAAAAACCCGCCAGGGAAATGTTTATGGCCATGTTTGGTTTTGACACAAGCAGCAAGCGCAGTTGGACGCATTTTCAAACCACATCTTCATGCTGATCCCCACCTGACAGGCGCACTGAAACTGATCCCCCACACAACGTGCCGCCTGGGGATCTCTCAGGACAATGCCGATGTCAGTACGGAGGTGACTGTTTTTGGCATGTTTGTATTTGCGTGTCTCCGTTGACTGTAAGAAGCATGACAGGGTAGTGTACGCTCAGCCACAACTGAAGCCACCTTGAGGAACTTATTAAATAAAATGTAGCAGCGATTTAACCAATGACTGGCCCCAAACCATGGCCAATCCGCATCGGCATTATTTCTTTAGGTTGTGTGCTCAGCACACCATGCAGGCTGTGTGTGTTTGTGTGTGTGTGTGTGTGTGTGTGTGTGTGTTTGTGTGTGTTTGTGTGTATGTGGGTGTGTGCTTACAGTCACTGTGCTTGTCTGCTTACCAGTGTATTTCATTCTAATTTCATAGTGAGCTGTTCCAAAGTATGGAACTGATGGGTGTCATCACACCCCTTGCTACCAAGACAAAGCAATGCAGGGTGTGCTTATATGATCAACAGTCCTGGAAAAAAGTCTCCCTCTGTATCCCTCCAACATGTTATTACATATGGAGCAAAGGTTGAATCTCCATTTTTCACTACCTTCCAGTGGGCTCACTTCTGACTGAGAGCATAGTTGCATCTTGTCATTGAGACAAACAAGAATGACTCATGTTGTAGATGTAAACAACACCACAACCACCATAAACATCAACAAAACACCAAAATATTACAAGTCAACATTTCTTTCTGAAGCCACCTAAAGGAATGAACAACAACAAAAGATGTCCCTGACTCCGCTGCCAAATAGCATGGACGTCTCGCTTCTCCAAGGGTGTGATATACAACGTTCAAATTGATTCAGATCCCTCTTGTGGTGCTGAAGGGCTGTCATGGCTAAGTCTTTTCACCTGAGTCTTAAAAAACCACAGGCTAAGCCAACAGTTTACGTTCACTTGAGAGACACTGGTGTGTTATGGGAAGAAGGGGTCTTAAGCTTACCAAGGTAATCCCACTATGAGTGGGTCAGAGAGCTTGGGGGATTTCACATGATGTCATGACCTGCTCTTACAAGGTATCACAACTGCATCGCAAAGTGTCACCGCTATGGGCCCTAGGCAACATTACTGCCCCATGTCAGGGTACAAGAACACATGACTACATGGCAGTCTGGGGGATGGCACTGAATGGCACCAGCAAAGTAAATACACGAATAATGGAAACCTGCACGCAATTATAATTGGTAGCTAAATGTCAGGAGTGATTTACCAGAAATAATTGCTTTCTTTAAGTGTGTCACTTCTTGTTTCACAAAGAAAATGTCATAGACAAACATAAATAAATAACCTTAGTACACCTTCAGCAGCCCCATCACGTGTGCAGATCATATCAGTGTCCTTGGCATATGCAGCTGGAGAAATTCCACAGTCCAAGACCAGCTGTCTGTCAAGCCTACTCTACTTCAGTTTATCCAGCTGACTGTTTGTGTAAGGATCTCTCTCTCTAACTCTCTCTCTCTCTGTCTCTCTCTCACTCTCTTTCTGTCTCTCTCTCTCTCTGTCTCTCTCTCTCTCTCTCTCTCTAACTCTCTCTCTGTCTCTCTCTCTCTCTCTAACTCTCTCTCTCTCTGTCTCTCTCTCTCTCTAACTCTCTCTCTCTCTCTCTCTCTCTCTCTCTCTCTCTCTGTCTCTCTCTCTCTCTCACTGTCTCTCTCTGTATGTCTTTGTCTCTTGGGGTTGTCATTCCACCACACTCCCTGCTTTCAATATCTGGACATTCTGGCATAATGTTCACAAAATCTGATCACAACTGTTTGAAAATCCCCCAGTAGGGATACAAAGTGTGACTGTGTGTGTGTGTGTGCTATCTATGCATTGCTCTAGTGAATGTGGACTGAAATGGAGAGGAGGCCCCGGCGTGCTTGCTCTCTCTCTCTCTCTCTCTCTCTCTCTCTCTCTCTCTCTCTCTCTCTCTCTCTCTCTCTCTGTGAAAGCCCAGAGGGAGTTCTCTCCCACCATGTGAGTACAGTGTTTCTTTCTGTACATGCTCTCCCTGCTGTACATGGGCTGTGCTGCTGAGATGACGGGAAACAGTATAAGGTAGTCCGCACAGCCCACTGCTATGCGCCTGAAGCACTCCATCTGCCTATCTGTACGGACGATGACATTTTCTTACATGACGTTTACATTATATTCTTATGACAATTTGCACAATGGAGAGCTCCCATTAAAGTTCTTTTTTATTTTTGTTTTCAGAAGTGACATTTCATGCCCTCTCAGCCCTTCCTCAGTCTGCAACACCACTACTGAACATAGGAAAACATCGAAACATTACTACTGAAAACAAAAATAAAAAATAACTTTAATGGGAGCTTTCTGGTGTGCAGAGTTTTTATTTGTCTTTACAGCTTTACGTTTTGGATCCTGCACCCAAATTACATAGATGTGCGTGATTAAACCTTGCTTGTCCTACATTATATTCTTAGCCTGACTTTTTATATTTATGTTCACATTCTATCTCATATAGCACTGCAAAAAGATTCTGAAACTGAAAAGCCACAACTACAGGCCACATTCTTGGCTTGACTTTTCATGTTAAAATACAGTCTCACCTTACTTATGTGACACCATTAAAAATCTAAACACAATGTGACAGACAGACAGGCAGACAGACAGACAGACAGACAGACAGACAGACAGACAGACAGACAGACAGACAGACAGACAGACAACCAGCCAGCCAAACACATCAACTGACAGACTGACTAACTGAAGGACAGACAGACACACACACACACACACACATACAGACATGGACAGACAGACAGAATTACATAGGCACAGGCAGACATATGGATGGACAGAAAGATACACAAAAATGCAGACAGACAGATAGACCAGACTGACAGACAGATAGACAGAAAGATGTTCACACAGACATATGGATCAACAGACAGCCAGACTGACAAAGAAATGTTCAAGCACACATACACACACACACACACACACACACACACACATATATACACAAATATATCTCTCTATGTGTGTATATATATATATATATATATACATAGAGAGAGTCAGACAGAGGGTCAGTCAGACAGACAGAGAGAGAGTGAGACAGATGGAGAGTCAGTAAGACAGACAGATGGCTGGTACTAGTACACCCCCATGTCATCACTGAGCAGTGATATCCAATTGGTATAAATAAATGAAATTAATCATCATGCACCAGGTCCATCAGTCTCCACAGGTGGGGCAGATGGTAAAGGCTTCTCCTCAATAAGGTTTGTCACAATTATTTAATCCTTCATCTCTTCGCAGGGTGCACCGTTATCACTGTAGAACTGATTGTACAATGCGAAAAGGCCATACTGACTGATGTCTGACTTAAATTGTAGTAAACAGTTGAGACCCATAAATATGTTTCAGGGGAGAACACCTTGAGGACTCTACCTGTAACGCATTGATGAGCAAATATAAAAATACTGGAGGAATTTACAGAGAGACTATTTGCAATCTATGTGGTAAGTATGAAGGACAATGGTTCTGCTGAGAAAAGTGATGAAGATTGATCGTGTGGTGTGCAAGGCTTCAACATATAGCCTATCGCATGTGCATAAGTGAATACATAATTGAGGCTGTGTGTGTGTGCGAGCATACATGTGCATGTATATTGAGAGAGACAGAGAGAGAGAGAGAGAGAGAGAGAGAGAGAGAGAGAGAGACTGACAAACAGGGGGGGGGGCGATTTACCTTAATTTTGACTAAGCAATGGACCCTATTTGAAGACTAGAACCCATTAGGCATAAGGCATCTATCGCTACATGGTTTGTATCTGGCTGAAGATAGAGACAGTGACCTTCCCTAGCTCTAAGGCATCTGTGTGTGACCCTTCAATCCATGAACTGTTTGTTTTAGCTTTGTTCACTGCATCTATCCCCAAACATTTTTATAATAATTTTTACAGGTGTGAGCATAATATGACATGATAATATGTCAGAAAAATGCCTTTACCATGAATGTATTTAAATGTTTCAGAGATCAATATTATTGCTTTGGTTTAAACTTGTGTGTGTATCTGCAATATTTAATTATTTATACTCAGATTATGTATTTCATCAGTCAATCATAATAATTCAAAGTTGCCACTTACAAATTAGTTCATGTGCATATTCTTCCACCGAAGCGTATTGTGAAAGCATAAATGACTGAAGTTCAGGGCATGTTTTAATTCTAATGTCGAATATGTTGCATTTGTGAAGACAACAAAGTAATACAAACAAGAAGTGGTATGGAGGCTATAAGATTAACTAACATCATTGGGGAGTATAACTTGGGTAGCCTATTTAGTATACACATTTCGGGGAGGCTAACCTGTATATTTTGCACAAGGTATGAAAGACGTGCCTCCTCTTTCCAAATTGCTACACAATATTAGCCACGTGTTTTTTTCGTTTAGTACACGCTCTAGAGCGTCGTGACACCTTGTGTCTTGGCAATGTCTTTTTAGTTCTCAATTTAAAGCAAAATCTGAGTACAGAATAGTCGATATATCAGTACAGGATAGAACATCATAATTTAGGAAAACATTGGGCCGCGTTCCTTTCTCTGGCAAGCAAAATGATGCAGCGTCTCCAATTAAATACATGGTTTGACCCAACAAACGTCTCGGACAAATGGCAGAGCGTTAAACAAAGAGTTCTTAATGAAAAGCCGACCAGTTCGTGTGGTTAGCTGCCTTTAAGAGCCGAATCGAGAATTGATTTGTGTGCTCCGTTTTAAAAGGACACTGGGAACTCGGTTATTGATCAGCGGGAGGTCACGCACCCCCGACAGTCTCTCCCCGCTCAGGCCCGACTTGTTTGCGCCTTGCCGCTTACAGTGGCTGTCGAGTCCCGGCGGGGAAAACTGCGACCAGGGGGACATGGCCAAAACACTATATCTGACCTTTCCACGGAGGCCCGCCGAGCACAATCCCATATCCCCCCGTCTGCCGGAAGACTATGCGGCCTACGCACCTGTCATGATCTGACAGAAAATCATTCGGTATATGTTTGACGACAGCAGTCATACACATATCCTGATCCGAGTTGCACTGAATTTTAGATTTCTATTTCAAACAAAGGCATGCATGCTAAGGCAAACGAATTAAAACAGAACGCTACAAAACGTTTAATTTAATAGCCTGCAAAGGCCCTCTATAAATTGATTTGTTAACTAGTATATAAAAATCTATTCTTGTCTAAAAAATGTCTAATTTGGCTTCTAAATGTGGTTATAAAATTCAAATCAGAGTCCATTGTATGAAAAACTTCTGCCGTTTACAGAAACCCATAGACTACACTATGTCTACATAATCACACAGGTTACTCTCAATATGTTAGTAATCTACGAGGCACAGTACTGTCTACACGAGCCTGAGCAAATTGTGGCCTGAATAGTTTTATGAAAACAGATCATTTTGTTGTGAGAAAAACACGGTTGCATAAAAAGTCATTGCAGCTTTCATTTTAGAGTGATTATTATTCAGTAGGCTAAAACGTGATTATAAACGCCTGAAACGTGCAACTAGTTATGTCAGTTTATTAGATCTAAACAACGGTTGACAGTCTCTAAACTTTGAAACTGTCAGACGTATCTATACAACAAACCTGCTAGTCGAAGAGCTGACATACGCTGAAACTCGGGTTCCTGTAACCACTTCCACATGCGCCGAAATGTTTCCCGACCGGACTTCAGTTTACTCCATGGCTTCGGGTTCCGCAGGAGGTCTGACAATGTACCCTGTGAGCGACACAAGATCCGCTGGGCGAAAATTGCTTGAGGTATACTGTAGCGCTTGAGCTCTGCTGTGATCCGCTGTGCCACCTCTTTGGTGTTGATTTCCTCCACCTGTCCAGACCCTCCACCTTGTCCAGCGCCAGCCGCATGCCTATCTCTTTCGGAGAGCATGGAGCCGTTTGCCTGTGAGTGCAAGTGGCTATGTGGGTGCATGCCGTTAAGGTTTGAGATCATACCGTGCCCGTGCCCCCCTAAACTCCGGGCGAGGTGCTCCTCGCCTCGGGAGAGCATAGCCGCATGAGATTCGAATCCTCCCGTGGATAGCATCTTGTCGTTGGCCAAATGAGCGCTGGGCCCGTACGCGGATAGCGTCTGCTGGGAGTTGTGCAAGGAACCCAAGCCGTTTGAAAGTGGCGAGAGTGGCGGCCCCATCCCGGACATGTCTTTGGGATAGTGGCCATACAGGTTGCTCATTGATGCCAGGCCTCTGTCGTCTCGCATCAGGGTAAAACTTCCACTCACGTTGCCTGTCGCCAGGCGCTGGTGAGCGGCATGGTGGTGCGGGTGTGGGTGAGGGTGATGGAACTTGTCAGAAACGCTGGAGATGGGAGGAAGATGCTGGAGAGGGGTAAGAGTGGTGTACGTGTTGGACAGGCTCATACCGGACTCGCACATTGTCATCGCCGGGTGCAGGTGCCCCGAGAGCGCAGGATCTGCCCGGTACTCCCCGGCACCCTCTAGGATGGAAGCCATGCTGGAGACCATAGCTGAGCGTCCGTGCGATACTAAGTTCCGGTGGGATGCTGATGACGGCCGCCCGTGCGAAGAATTCATCAAGTCTCCCGTCTGTGAATGGGAGACGCCGTGCATGTTGCCAATGTTTTCCATTGTAAGTTCCATCGTTGAAAGATTATTTCTTTCCGCCTCCCCTCCCACCCTCTTTCTCTCTCTCTGTCACTCACACGCAGCCCTCGCGTGCACACTCTCTCGCAGCCCCTCTGTGTTGAAAAAAGATTCCCCGCCGAAAACGATTTCAAAGGCAGCCCATTGATTTCAAGCCTTTGCCCTCAGTCCAGCATGGCTTGATCAATCGTATTTCAGCGTCCGTCCGTAAAGAAAAGAATAGATGAAATTTGATTTTAAAAAGAAGATCAGCAACCCGCTCCTCTCTCTTTCAGATGTCTGGTCGTGGAGGAGTGCACTGACTGCGCGTGTGTCTCATTCGCTGTACAACAGCGCTTCTACTGTGAGCTGCGTCTGGACTGTGTGGGTGTCCACACGTGTGCGCGCTTCTCCGTGTGTAAAAGCACGTGGATGCGCTCTGCTTTAGCACCGAGGTCTGTGTCCATCACACACACACACACACACACACACACACACACACACACACACACACACACACACACACACACTCTAACCAGGGGATGGAGAATCAATCCAGTTCGGTCCTTTCCCTTCTCACCAACAGCCTTAGACTAGGAGTTCAATGGCTTTTACGAGGATCGCTGATTGACCATAAGACGCGTCACTTGGTTGCGCTATAAAACATCTCATCTATGACTTTATCCACTAACTCTTAAATAGCTGGCTGAATTATTCAAATCCTGATTCCAATGTATTTTTCTGTAAATATCAAAAAGCATTAGGATGCAACTATTATGTTATTATGTTATTATTATATTATGTTAACATGAAATGAATGAATCGTCTTTAACAAAAAACACAAAACAGAAATATGACAGGGAAATTCGGTACAAATCCTTGTAAGATTATTGTCACAAATGCTCATCTTGCTGTAATATCTGTATAAAAGCTTGACGTATCTTCTTAAAGACCGACTTATCTGATATTGTGTTACATTACACCTAAACATTCTATTGTTGTTCTATGGTTGTTTACTAAAAACTGTGTGCATTGTCCCTGACTGGATTGGCTATGTTTTATTGTTAAAGACAGGCTTATTTGTGTTGACTTGTGTTGGTGTTCTAGAAATTGCTAAAGGAAGATGACTTCTGTGTCAACTCTATCTATCTATCTATCTATCTATCTATCTATCTAGACGCATAGCTACTGTATGTGTCATATATGGGCTACTCTACACGGAAAGGGAGTCGAGTGAACAAATCGCTTACGTGAATATCAAAAACGGCTATTACCAGTATTTACACGATTTTGAAATATGTTCTGAATTTTGCGGTCAAGACTATCCGAAGACTGGAAGTGTCTCAGATGTCGGCTGTGCAGAACATTAAAGTTTTCACGCTAGTTGAAGATGCATGTTTTCCCTTTCTTGAGGCCATTGATAAATCTGATCAATATATTGACTGACACTGATTAATTGTGTTTGGTGACCCAGGGTGAGAGAGCACCGCATAGGTCAGGAAGTTTAGAGTTGAGAGAAGGTGAGCAAGAAAATGCCTCGCCAACTGGACCTCCGCGCTTTCCACAGTCGTCTATGGTGCCGGTATTGCGTGCATGTTCATTTAAAGTTATGTTCATTTGAACATTTTGAACGAGTTTTTGTTCTGTTGTCTTGAATGCAAATCTGTCGTCTCGCAGTGTTTAAAACCGACGCAGTATAGATAGATTCGCGAGATGTACGCTTTTTTGATTTACATGCTAAACTGTGTGTAGCGTTTTGCCTCGGATGTGTCTTATGAATGCTAGGATGTTGTTTAAACTCTACTTGTCACTACCACTGTTGTGAATTTGCACACTGGTTTGTAGCCTATAATTTCTGTTTAACTGAGTTCTTCATGCAGCAGAAATAGTTCAGTTTAGAGTCACTGAATGTGCTCTGTGCTCTGAATGTGCACTGAATGTGCTCTGTATCTGTACTTTCTGTAATGAGCGGAATTATTAAGCTTACTGCCACTTGCCAGTGTTTTTATATTGAACATAATCTATGTTTGTATGAAAGTATAACCAAGAGTAAATGAATAAATAAATAATTTAATAATAATAATAATAATAATAATAATAATAATAATAATTGATGATATAACTTTTCAGGTGAAAGTTTTTGTCCCCTTTAAATCGAGTAGGAATTTGAACTATATGACCTGGCGCACTTTAGTTTTACCTTCACTCAAGTAGTAATGGGGACACTTTGCTTCTGTCTTACGCAACACAAATAAACGTAGTGTCTTCTTGCTTTAATGTCCCCTATCGATGAGCCCTTCTATCGGAAATAAATTACTGCGCGGGGCCTAGTGCAGAATCCGTTACGTCCGCGCTGCTCAGCGCCAGAGAGGCTTCGGTATTGGCTGCCTGACCATCGTAGTGATGGATGTTGGCTAACATACCCTTATAATTCACTTGGTGTTAAGTGTTTGCTGTGAACAACCAGTGTTTGAATGCGTAGACGTGATTTCAGAGTTTTGGAGTGGAACCGAGGCCTTCTCAACACGTTCATCCAAAAAAGGGGACTAGTCTTCAACTCTGTCGACATGGGATGCTGTTCATGTATTTTTTCGCAACCGATTTATTCCTCTTTAAATGTATTAATTCATTGCGTCATTTTCCCTTTTCAGTACCTGCCTCCTTTGGCATTTTATGCCGCAGCGCATTCTTGTTTTTCCCTCACCTAACTTCGGGACTATGTTGAATCCCTGATGCGCTCAAAGTCCAAAAGTCATTGATCATTTTCCGGGCATGATCAATGTTGCCCTCCATCTTTCAGTTTAGAACCTGACTGACAAGACTAAAAAAGGGTGTGTATTTGATTCAAATTGGCAAGGTCTTACATTTCTGGGTTATCCTGATATGAAGGCCAATCTTCTTAACATTTTGACTAGATAAAAGAAATGTTATATTAGGCTATATGATAACATCTATAAAAATATATTTTATAGGCTATTAAATGAAATATTTTGCAGTATGTAGTCTAACTGCAGTGGAAAACACACTCTTTCCCGTATAGTGCAATGATTCCTCAAAAAGTAGTAGATGTGACCTTTCTTGTATTAAAAACACAAAATAGTCCATACATTGCAATTTTCCCTCTTTGTTAAGTATTACGACGTCCGAAATCACTGAAAGTAGGCCAACACAGAACCAAAAGATTTAGATCAGATATTTATATTCCAATCAGCCATTTTTGTTGGCCGAGCCTACATTTGTAGCGTGTTGTTTTTATTATTATTATTATTATTATTATTATTATTAATAATAATAATAATAGGAAAGAACTTTAGCATTTTTATGTGGAAACACTTGTTGTTGTAAAAACAATAACACACTGAACGTCCTGCCCTAGTTTAAAAGCAAGGCTCTTTCCTTCATCTATGCGTGTTTGTGTGTAGATTTT
>CM050221.1:35947500-35992500 GCA_027475355.1 Coilia nasus
ACCTGCTTTCACAGGGGAGGCCATTGTGTGAGGTGAACATCTGAGGCTTCAGAAAGAACCACACGTGTTCACAGGCAGGCAAACATTTTTTACATTTAGCCCAGAACACAGACAGCAGAGGCTGTCCCGTTGCCCATTCCATGGGATGGTGCTGGAGCTGTGGCTGTGACTGTGGCCGTGGTGACGACATACGTCTAAGCAGGTGTCTCTGCCTCTTCCTAGTTTTGTCCTTTTAACTTTGCCATTATCTGTTTCTGTTAGTTTCTGTCTTTCAACAAATAAAAGAATTGCACACACAATTATCTATAGTATATATACTGTATATATTATAGGCATTCATATAAATGTCACAATATATCCCCCATACACTAACATTCACACAGGACAGGCATAGCACATTTGGAGTGCCCAGTCAAATGTATTTTAGCGGTTTAGATATATAATATGATATTATATGATATGATATTATATGATATGGTATTATATTATATTATATTATATTATATTATATTATATTATATTATATTATATTATATTATAATATATTATATTATATTATATAATATTATATTATATTATATTATATTATATTATATTATATTATATTATATTATATTATATTATATTATATTATATTATATATCTTCCAATGGTCACTGCATGCAATTAAGAGACATTGATGGTGATCCACTGAGAACAGGATAAGCTAAATCCTGTTGTGAGACCTACAGCCTTCTGTGTTCCACATGTACGTTTCCATATTGTTGAAACATTGATATCTCTGCCTCAGTGAATGAATGATTAAATAGCTAGAGAGTTTTTTACGCAAAGCAGGAGGAAATCGAACTCAATGCAGATCTGCAAAGCCAGGAGAGGAACTCACAAAGGCAGCTGCTTTGCGCTGGAAAGCTTTTTCAATTGAATTATCTTCAAAGCTGTTCATAAGACTTTGCATAGAGGAAGCAATGGTATTTCTCTGTGTGTTATGTCTCTGTGTTCGTGTGTGTGTGTGTGTGTGTGTGTGTGTGTGTGTGTGTGTGTGTGTGTGTGTGTGTGTGTGTGTGTGTGTGTGTGTGTGTGTGTGTGTGTGTGTAAGGTCACTCTTCATCTGTACCCTGCACTGAACAAGTGTCAGAGATCAAAGATCACATAGAAGTGACCAATCAGATACCATTACCCTAATCAACAAACTAGGCACCACTCACATATCCATAATCCATAACAATACTGAAGTATTTCAAGCCCCTCTGAAATATTGCTTTAAGCTGTTTTCACCCTAATAAGTAAACTGAGGTTGAATAACCACCAAATGTCGAGCCTAGTCCCGGAGACCTCAAAGGTTAGCCTAAGGGTGCAATTTTGAGCTGTTTGTTAAATATGCTGTATCATGGTAGTCAAATATTCCAGACTGTCTTTAAATAACAAAGCTGCATAGGTTCAGTCAGCTTAGTCAGTTTGCATGTAATAGAGATGTATTTGTATATTTTCCTCAGTTGTAAAAAAAAAACAAATAATCTGACTTCCCCATCAAAACTCTTTGTGTAAAGGAGTGTTTTCTACTATTTTCCATAATCGCCTTAAATTAGAAAGCCAACTCCAACATTGTCTGTAAATCATTACACAAATGTGTTGATATCCTCTCAATAATCATGTAAAACATCAGAAATCATCATGACCCCTTGATTGATAGGATTAAATCCAAAATTAAAGAGACATCCCATTGATACTAGTGGATTCATTTGAAAAAAAAAAAAAAAAGATGTAATATTTATCATCATTTATAATCACAACAGTAATAGAATATTGTATTGTATATATGTATTATATAGTTCTTTATATATATGTTTATCACCTAAAGGCGTAAATGTGTACCAAATATGGCTGAGTCGTTTTACATTTTAAGAGGGCCAAAACTAAAGCCGAAATGCTCTAGCCTAGAGCACCACTTGTGTTATTCCTCAGCTGTGGGGAGTTTCTCTCTGTTTTTAATTCTCTGTCATAGTCATTATAAGGCTCTGCCAGCTTTAATATAGGATGTGAATACGGAAAGATTGATTCATTAATATGCGTAATAGTAAATAAATAAAATGATATAATATTTTTCTCCATGTTGCATGTTGTTTACTCCATCACTGCATGCTGTTTATTTCATCACTGCATCCACCTCAGGCTGAACTGTGATGGAGGTAATTGAGGAGGTCAGAGGTCACGGGGCTGGCAGGGTGGGGTTGAAATCCTCCAAAGATGGAGGAGGTTATGTAACAGCTGAGAGAGGAAGTGCTCTTGGGTCCGCTGACACGGTTTATGATCTGACCCCCCCCCCCCCCACTCCGGAAATATTTTATTGTTGAATAGACTGAGGTGTTTAGAGGGTCAAAGGGTCTGAGGATGCATGACCCACCCCCCCGCCCATCACTTTTTTTCAACTAACTAAATAAATAAATAACACTGCACCTGCTCGTATATCATGTTGGCTCAATACAACCTAAAAGGAACCTTAAAATTTCACTGCAGGAACGATAAATTGCTCATGTGAAGAGTACCTTGCACCTCTGCTTGCAGACCACATCCCCTGTGAAACTACGTGCTCCTCCTGCAAACAATAAAGCTGCTGTTCATATTATGATGATATAATATTATTAAATTATAAATCACAAAAAATGAATTCTATTATTTTGTTAGGGTCCCCCCCCCCATTAGTCTTGTCTGCAGTTCAAACCATTATTTCTGCATCAAACTACAAATAATAATAAAAAAAAAACTATAGTGCCTCATATCTCATATCTTCCCACCATTGTCTTCCTTTTGTCTCTCCATTTTTCTCAGTCATCTCTCCATCATTTCTCCTTCCTTTTGCCCTTGACGTGCCTTCTCATCTCCTCCTCCATCACCACACACCCACACACACACATACACACATACACACACACATGCACACATGCACACACACACACACACATGCACACACACACATGCATGTATGTCCGCGCAGTCACACACAAACTCAAATGCACGCGTGCACACATACACATGCACACACACACACACACACACACACACACACACACACACACACACACACACACACACACACACACACACACACACTTCTCACGGGGCTCTAACACAGAGCTAGCTGTGCTGCTCGCGCGACTGCCTTTAAATTAATATATTGATATTGACAAGCCATCTGGTCAGACGCCTGAGTTATAGGAAGGAGGAGGGCTGTAGATCATGTGACCTGGCCGAGTGCTGCTGGAGTGAGGGACAGGCAAGGTGCTGCTTTTAAATTCACGCCGTGGCCAGGACACAGTCATTTGTTTGCTGTGCATGAGCTGGTCCTCAAATCATACTTCCAAGGGGATTTATATCAATCTTGTCCACAACTATGAACGTTTCCATGTAGCATTCATGTCACTGACAAAGGAAAATGCATTGTTGCTAACTGCACCAAGTGTATTTACCTTGAGCCCATTGAAAGAGGCCATATTTTTGTAATTTTGTAATATCTTTACAAAACCAAACACTACCTACAACCACACAGGCACCCACTGTATCTCTGAGTGGGTGCGCTCATCTTTGCATACTGCCCAGGAATTAAACAAAAGTATCCTATTGCTTTCATTCGTAAGACCCATTCCAAGTCTAAAGTAAGATTGTATTTGCTTCCCCACCTTTCAGTGTAGCTATTGCCTCTTTTGGTTGATTAAATATGGCATACAGACAGATGCGAAGTCAAATTGTATAGCCGTTTAAATATGCAGTTTTAGGAGGGGTTAGATTACAGCAGTATGAATGCTGTGCATATTATGTGCATTAGGAATATGGGTCAATATTCTAATTATCTAGATGAGGTTGAATGGTAGCCAATCAGTGGAGTGGTTTCACAGCCCTGTGGCCACTGCTGACCTCTTGACCTCTCTACTGACCAGTGGGTCAAAGGTCACCATGAAGGGTCAACTGGCTTAGGCCGCCACACTGGACACCCATCTCCATGGAAACACCTCTGGCCCGATAGGCAGTGAAAGCCAAACACTGCTGTTGTGCTCTTGCAGCCTGACAGTGCCCACTGGTGGTGAAACAGCTGTAGTACAAACCACTATTGTGTTAAACATTTTCATCTATCGCACTCACTCTTTATATTGCGGCCCAGGGCCAGGTATAAAGGGGACCTGCTGTCATGGCTTTAAGGAGCAGCTTGCAGGGTTAGTAGAGTAGGCTACTGTGCTACTGTTCAAAACAGTTATTCACACACTTCACATTTAGATGACGACAAAACACTTGTGTACAGCCCAGCTTGAGCGTCAGGGAGAGAAACTGCACAATGATTCATGTCAAACATGTAATTTGTTGATTTTAGCAATTTTTGTGATAATAATTAGACTTTATTCATTAGATAATAATAGATAATAATTAGAATTAGTATTTTTATTTACCAGGGTACAACAATTGAGGCAGTCTCATTTTACAGATATCTAGGATTTTTAATCGATGAGCACCTTTCTTTTAAGCCTCATATACAGAACGTAGTAAAAAATCTGGACCTGAAACTGAAGGTTTTTATTTTAGGAACAAGTCTTGTTCAACCATGACTGCCAGAAGACGACTAATTGAAGCCACATTTTTGCCTACGATTGATTATGGTTATCTGTTGTGTACATGAATGCTCCATCATAATGCCTTCAGATGTTGGATACTGTGTATCATCGTGCTTTAAGGTTTATCACAGCAGACCCCGCACTCATTACTGTACACTTTACTCCAAAGTGGATTTGCCTTTTCTGCCAATTCACAGGCTTACTCACTTTTATATCTTCTGGAGTAAGGCCATTATTGGCAGGCTGCCTTGTTATACACAGCTGACTTTCTTTCTTTTTCAACAGAGCACATTTGGTTGAAGATCTCAGGACACTATTTTGTTCAATGTACCCCAGGCCCGCACAGAGTTGTTAAAAAACGCCATCATGTTTGCTGCACCTTGTGCTTTGAATGATTTATAGCATACACTCAAGCTACAGTCTCTAATATTCTTACATCATATCAAAGGTTATGATAAAGCTATAGAACAGGAGTCTATCCATACCTGTGTAAGTTTTAATTAATGGCACTTCAGGTCAAGGTTCTTGGCCAGGTCTCTCCTGAAAAAGACATTTCACATCTCAGTGACACTAATCTGGTAAAGTAAAGGTTATAATAATAATTATTATACAAAATGTATATGAGTAATGCTACTCCACCTGAAATGCTTTAGCATGTGTATATTCTCTCTCTTCATGTTCACATAGGATATGGTGAAGACTGGGGCAAAAGGCTGGGGCAAAAGTCAAACCGGCTGGAAAAGTGAGCTTAAGCGGCGAGCCATTCAACTTGTTAAATAAAAGCAACTTTGAGTTGCTATAGGAAAAGTGTCTGAGCTATATAACTCATATTCAGCACAACACTTACATTACATTTAGCTGACCCTGCAGCAACATAGGGCTAGGTGCCTTGTTGAAGGGCACTTCATCCAGCTCTCCCACTTACCTACTTTCAGACAAGGCCTTCTGATATCAAGCTCAGGAATTTGCGTTTCATCACATGACCAAAGGGAAATGAAGCACAACTTTACCTTCATCCTAAATAAGAGAGGTTGTTATATCCCAACTGTTTCTGATTTGTTATGATTGGTCATGAAAGTACTAGTATCCTGCTACAGGAGGGTGAAGGTTTAGCTCAGTGAGACTGGCTTACTTTGGCAGAATTACACTGGCATGCAGTGTAATTCTTTTGTGTTGCTTTAAAGGAATATTCGAGTGTAAAATGAAAATGTTAAAACATATCGAGTTGGTATGTCATGGTCATAGGCGGTTTTTGCATTGGGCAAACATGGGCATTTGCCCGAGGCCTCGTCCAATCAGGGGCCTCGTCGTCACTGCTATGATAGTAATAAAAGCAATATTAATATTATGCATCATTCGGGTTGAGAGCAGGCATCTTGGGCTAGACATCTCCCGGAACTGAGTTTGTGGAGGTTGGGATGTCTGCGTTTTCGGTCACCCAAAACGCCGGCTGGGTAGGGCCTCAAAACTGTTCTTTGCCCAGGGCCTCAGAATCCCTAAAACCGCCCCTGGTCATGGTGACTAGAAAACTAGAAGTAGAAAATCTATTAAATGATTTGTACAGTTACAATGTTCTCAATGCTTCATTTTGAATGCCAGGACAGTTGTTATACTACCAAGGAAGTGAGGAGCTACTTCAGGCTTTTTCAATGGTTTAAAATAGCTTTATCTTCAAGCTTACTCCATGCCCTTATTACTAGCATTGTTAGCCTTTTCGTCCAAAAGGTAAAAAAAATAGTAAAGTTTGAAATGCAACAGGCTAGTGCAGTTTGGCTCCACAGCAAACATACAACTCAAAGGTGTCATGTTTCAACATGCCCATTTTCATTTTACACCAGAGTATTCCTTTAACAACAATTTCCCCCACACTCTGTGTGGTGTGTACTATTGTGAAAAAAGGTGAGAAAATGTCTGTCATTCCAAGGACATGTTTTTAGACAAGAGAAAACAATGATTTCTGTGAAATACTCTTTTCGGTATGCACTTTCATTTTTTGTAACTTGACATGGTGTTTTCATACACAAAAGCTATTTAACATACTAAAGCCAACATGTCAACATGTTACTATGTCACAGGTGCATCGAGATACTGTATATGTCAGGGGGATGGGTGAGGAGAATTCGAAATTTCAATCTTGAGTTGCAAAATGTGTCAAATCTGTTTTATGTATACAATTCCCTCTAAGACCGATACAAACGGAAGAGGAGGCAAGCGGACCGTAGGAATGTAATAAAAAAAAGAAATTGAAAAGCCGCAATCTCACCTAATAATTATTAATTTTGTTATTTGCTAGCAATCAAGCATGCGGTTAGGTTTTTACCCTTTTAGTCATTGTCAAAGGGGGTGCGATGATCTGGGAACCAGAACCATTGGGCTACCCTGCCAATTACAGAGCCAGGACTGTGTATAAACATCAGGAAAAAAAACAGCTTTTTTTGTTTGTTTTTTGTTTGAGTGCACCCACACCCAAAGAGCAGCCATCCAGAAAGAAGAAATGACCTGAATTCAGCCAGACTGAGCTGTATTACTTTCATGCACTGCACCTTTAAGGGGATTCACAATCTCTTGCAGAACCGTCTTAACCATCCGTCCTGTGTGGTGATGACTATGAACACACTTGTGGTGGCGCTCACCTCACTGAACAGACTGTGATTGATAATCAGCTGTGAAAAGTGTGTGGTCATCTCTAATGGATTATTGATTTGGCCTTGTCTTTAAAGGCATCACCAATCAGTGATTGCAGTGGGATCCTCATTTAAGATGTAATGCTATAGCAAGTGGATAGGCCTCAACTCCTATTGGTACAGGTCATTTTATTTATTTTTTTATTTGACCTTCATTTGTCCAGGAAGGTCCCACTGAGATATCTCATCTTCCAGGGAGTCCTGGCCAAGATAACCAACAACATTGTAAACACATACTGTATGATAAATAGTCTTCAAGACAGCTAGAAAATGAATGTATTTATGCAATGTAGTTGAGTGTCTGAGACTCAGGTTGCATTTGCTTCGTTCATGTCTGTTTATGTTGGGCTTGTGATGACCAATTATACACTCACGGAGAGCTCAGCCTAGAATGCCACCTCTGACGTCGTTAAGTTTTGGTATTCCACTACCCCATACATACTTTGCACTACATTTTACTTTTATACATGGTACTAACTTTTTTCTAACTTTATTTAAATAAATATTATTAAACATGGACGATATGGTGTGGTCTCCTTTCATGTTGGGTCTACTTTTGAGCCAAGCAGTCTTAACACCAATCGGACAAAATGTTAGGTTCTCAACAGGGGGGGGGGGGGGGGGTCTATTGAAAACATTGGCACTGCGTTGGTTGGAGGGTCATGGTCTGTGACAGAAGAACAAAGAACATGGCAATGAAAACAGCGCCCTCTTATGCTGACGTCATCCGACTCTTCCAAGATATTATGACCTGTTCTTCATGGTGAGCTGCTAATCTACAGCAGTAGATGAAAAACTCATCTATTAGTGGAATCTTTCATGCAGGGCTTGGTACTGGAACTGCTTCATGTCCAAATCTCTGTGCTTAAGTCTAGTAAATAATGCTCTGAGTAGACTCCCAAAACACACTCTTGAGAACCACTGGGTAGCTTACCTCATCATCTGACATTAACACAAAACTGAGTGAAGTTGGTGGTGAACTTGGTGGTGGACGTGCATCGCAGCCTGTCCTCAAGGGCCTCATCCAGTGCACCTACAAAATTAAGCAGCAAAAATGTCACACACACACACACACACACACACACACACACACACACACACACAACTTTTTTCACTCTAAAAAATAGGCAATTTATACCTGTCAAAGCTTTTACAAATAGACAAGTCTGGGGGTGCTGGGGCACATGGACTTTCTCCCACCAACTTCCTGTTTACTTCTTCAGTCATGTATGTCCAAATAAAGACATAACAGGGCACAAATATAGGCTATACTTGCAAAAAAAAATGGCCTGTCAAAATCGTCAAGATTTTTTACTTTAGAGACTCTTCCATAACCATAACCATATGTTGTATTTGTCTTTTGTTTGCTTAGCTTGTGTCAAAAGACACCACAGATAGTACATGCGTGACATCTACTGGTAAAAATCCAGAGCGTCATCTATGTTATACTGCTGAGAAATGCTGGCTGGAAATTTGTATACTTTCCTTGCAAATAACAAAATTAGTGCCCTCATCTTTTCAAGTTTTGCCTCTGGTTGTCATGTTTCAGACACTGTTAGAAATGTATTTATGATTACTTTTGTTTCAAGTTGGTGCGCCAAGGTACACAGCACAATATTTTATGTTATTTCTATGAGCATTACGACAGAGGTCATTTGTTGTCAAAATAGATAAGAAAATAAAACCGTAATATGTGGTCATTAGACAAGCGCGAAGATATAAAAAACAAGGCAAATTGCGGCTTAGCTGCGAAGTAGACATCGTTGCAATGATGGTTGTATGCTAATTCAGTTGCAACTGAAACTAGTGCTTTTACTGCTCGGCACCCTTTTGCTCGATTAGACGAGGTGGAATAGTTTAAGGGACCGGTCTGTAGGATCATGTGTGATATGGACCGCTCTCCTCCTATGCCTGTTGATAAAGATGTCCTTCACGAAAGGAAGGCTTGCCAGTTTGTGGTTTTGTCACCGGCTTCACCACTCTCTGACTGCAGCCTTCCAGACAGCATGGAGCAGTGTATATCAAGCTACCTGTTCAAATGGGCCCACGGATTACTCTTTTATTTATTGTGTGTGTGTGTGTGTGTGTGTGTGTGGGGGGGGGGGGGGGGTGCTTTACTCCTCTGTGCATTTTAAAAATGATAGGCTGATGTTACCTGTTTAATGCGTACTATCCTGCCCACGTCTGGGTATAATGCTTAATAGTCATCAGTCCTGGCTTGGTCTAGGCTTTAATCAACTATCATCAGGACCACGTCACGGAAGGCCAATTTACGGGAGAATGGGCTACATTTTAATTAAACATCCTGTAGGGTATTTATATTATTATTATTATTATTATTATTATTATTATTGTTATTATATACGTGTACTGATAGGTAGCCTACTTATACTTACGGTATGTGTCAAAGGCTTTTACAAAAAGAAAATAGATAAAATGCAAAGCCTTGAGTTCTGTTATGTAACACAGACCAAGGCGTCTGGTGCATTGGAGCCATCATAGCATCCCACTCCGGCTGCCGTAGTAAAACAGTGTGACGTTGAGGTCTTAAGGAGGATAATCTACGTGCCGTCCTCTCCACTGTACTCTGTTTATTATTGCTGGTTGGTACATCCTAGTCATAACGTCCGATCTAACAAGGTACCATAAGCTGTCTTCCGAACATGGCTGCGCAAAAAATCAACGAAGCTCATGAGCACATCGCCAAAGCTGAGAAATGGTGAGCCAAATCAGTGCCCGTGTAATATTTTTCATTCGGTTACAATGTATCTGATGTCAGTTGACCGACGCACAGATAGCTCACGCTAGGGTCATTGCATGCTGAAAGCAACTGTCATCAGAACGTGTCCTTGTGCACATTGGTACGCATTTAGTTATCTTACGCGTGTTAGGATGCGTCTACATCGAAATTGTAATAAAACTGGATAGGAGTATGGACTCCATGGCAGGACAAAATACAGATTTCAGGTCTGGTTGCCGTACACTATTTGTTGTTTGGCTACTTAGCCCTATGCCGATGATGATTTGGGGAAGCGGGACGCAGTGAAGGTTATGAGCCTCCTTGGGGTCAACTATTGATGTTAAAATAGGTTTGCTCGCTCTTTGTTAGTCAGGAGGCAGGTTGTCTATAATGCAACGGGGATGTTTCTGTTACTCTCCCTGACACAGATCTCGTTATAATCTAGTGCAGCATCACAGTTGACGAATTCAGCATTCATACACTGGCGAGAATGACGGTCGGGATCATGACCCGCCCCCTCTTCTATGCCCCCCGCAATATAATACACAGCCTACACAATTACAGATATGATACATTTCAAATTTTAATTATCGATGACAATCACACAATGGCGACGGCCTATAGGCTATATATATATAGGCTGCTGGACCTGGAAAGTGGTCTGGGCAAACTACCCCTAATACTCTATATTTGTTGTTTGACACAGGCTTTGCGTAGCCTCCCAGAAATATGCCTACATTTACTTGTTTTAACTTAAGTTTATTTATATTTGCTTGTGGAAAAGGGTAAAGCTATGGCATCACCATCCCTGCATTTCTAAAGGATCACATTGTGAGGTATGAGGGAAATATGCCCCGTGGTCAGCGAAATCAGATTGTGAGATGTTTACAGTTGCTTAGTGAGTTTCATTAAGACTTTTTGACCAATAGTTACTCAGTCTTTCCGTGAGGACTAAATGATAATGTGGAAGATCACATTTAGTTATGATGGAATTTTAATTTTGCCTATTTTCACAGCTTAAAAACAAGCATGACGAAGTGGAAGCCAGACTTTGATGGTGCTGCAACAGAATATTCAAAAGCAGGTAGGTGACCTATATCTCACACATGTGAAGACGACAACTACTGTTCTTGTATGACGACTATAAAACTATATGCATCACTCCAAATTAAGCTGATCAAATTGATCTCCCTTTAAACTAATAACTGATATTTCTCCAAAGGCTAAGGATGTTTCTCTTACCTTGTATATCTACAATAGATATACAGTATTGTGAAACTGATGTATCTACCCCACTTTATCTCACACTTGATTGGGGGCGGGGGTCTGAGAAGTTGTTATTAGGCCAGTTGTTGTGGAGCTTTTAACCCAGTGCCTTTTTCTCAATTGTCTCCCACAGCTGTGGCTTTCAAAAATGCCAAACAGTTTGACCAAGCCAAGGAGGCATATCTGAAAGAGGCAGAGTACCACACAGAAAACAAAGCGTATCCTTTTTGTAGCCATTAAGACAGCTATGAAAGCTCATGGCCAACTTTGACATTTAGAGCAACACAAAAATTGCACTTGATGAGTGGATAGCTCAGTGTTGCTAATAAGTGACCTTGTACTTTTTCCCTCGGATTATGTGCATTTGTACTTCACAGACTTTGTATACATTCTTAAATTGATTCCCGCCCACACACAAGTTTGTAGCTGGTTGGAAAAGGTGTTTTAAGACATGGCGAGTGATTTCTATGGCAGATATGTAATGACATTTACACAGATAATGTGAACATCTTTTGAGTCACTTAGGAAAAGGAAAATCTGTCTGACAAATAACAAATGCATGGCAGTTCTTATTGCTTTGTGCGCTATGCAGATCTTACTGATGTCTTACAGTAAAGTGTTGACACACTTAGATGATTTGCACTAGGCCATTCTGTTTTATTTCTAATCTCAAATTACTATTATCAGCACTTGACCAATGTCCTCAGGCTTTTTCACGCTGCCAAGTAAGTCACTAGAAAAGTGTTTAAAATGTTTAAAACAATATTAAATGCCATTCATTCTGGCATGTGATGTAACTGTCTCTCATTTCCTACGCAGGGCCTTTGAACAGGCAGGCATGATGCTAAAGGTATGTGATTTAGGAAGATTTTGTGTCTACACTGTGACTGCCTCAATGTCAAACAAAATCATCCTCCCACTGCATTTTTATGGCACATGTCTGTTTTTAATTTCAGCTGTGGCCTATCTGCCTCTAAAACACTGTCACTAAATATCTAAGGGCTTATTCATGTGTGTGCCCATTTTCTGTCCGTATTCATTTAGAATGCATGTCAACAAATTAGACTATTCACACCGCACGTGTGATCTGAGCGTATTCTGTCACACATACAAACATATTGTACACGGTTATGTGCTGTACATGCTCAAGTCGGTGTGAATGAGCCCTAAGTCCTCTATTTGGTTTTGGCAGGAGATGAAGCGGATGCCAGAGGCCATTCAGCTGATTGAGAAAGCCAGCATCATGTATGTAGAGAATGGGACGTCTGGCACTGCGGGCATCGCGCTAGACAGAGCGGGCAAGTGAGTATAGCGGTGCAGCTGTGGTGTAGTGGTTAGCGAGTTGGTCTTGGGATTGGAGAGTTGAATCCCGACTGGCTGAAATGTCCTTGAACAAGGCATCTAACCCCACACTGCTCCCGGGACTGCAACTGAAACCCTGTAAAATAATTGTAAGTCGCTCTGGATAAGTGTAATAATAACAAAGTATAGGCTCTGGTCTAATTGCTAGTTGGGTGCTGCTGCCATGGCTAACTCAAGTTTGAGGGCTACACGCTGTTGTGTTTAAAACATGCTCAGCTGGTCCTAAGTGTTCCTTATTAATGTATGTATGTAGAGAGCTTTGCTCATTCCGCCTGTGTTGCCCATGCAGTTTGTAAATCTGCTTGTGAACTGATTTGTCCAGGCTGATGGAGCCAATGGATCTGGAGAAGGCGATAGATCTTTATCAGAAGGCTGCATCAGTGTTTGAGGTACAAACTACATAAACATGCAGAAAAAAACAACAATGTGATTGTGAATTACTACAGTAAAGACAAACTGCTAGGTGCCTTCTAACATACTGTGTGTGTGTGTGTGTGTGTGTGTGTGTGTGTGTGTGTGTGTGTTTATGTTTGTGTCTGCTATGTTTGTGGTTAGAATGAAGACAGATTGAGACAGGCTGCAGAGCTTTTGGGCAAGGCCTCAAGGCTGTTAGTCCGACTTCGCAGGTAAGCACCACCCTGAAGAAATGCATACAGAGAGATGGCCTTGGACTGTTAAAACAGCTCAAAACTGCCACGTCATTAATATTTAGATCAATATTCAGAACAAAGACACTGAATTTGAGATTGTCAGTGCATCTTGGTATTCTGTGCAAACATGTGTATGTATACAAGTATGGTACATAGCTGTCTTTTTTCCTTTATGTAGGCTTGATGATGCAGCCGTGTCTCTTCAGAAAGAGAAGAACATGTATAAAGAGATAGAAAATTACCCTACGTGTTTCAAGGTATTGATTTGGTTGTGATCTGAGAGGGCTAATACTGAGTCAGCTTGCATTTTTGGCTCATTATGTACCTCCCATTATGCTGTTGTTTTACAACCAGACCTTTAATTTCACATTCTACAGGACACAATGCGATTCTGTGTAATGCAACAGTTGTTCCCTGTCTTTGTACATCTCCTGTATCCTTTGTTTTTTTTTTTTTTTCTTCAGAAAACGATTGCACAAGTGTTGGTTCATCTTCACAGAGGTGACTTTGTAGCTGCCGATAAGTGTGTCAGAGAAAGCTACAGGTATGTCTGCATGACACAAAGCACTTTAAATCCCAGCAATTTCACATTAGTTTATTTACTGTATTTTTTTTTCTCTAAACTCTAATTTTAAAGGCTATGTCATATTGAAAAAGTATTTTGTAGGTGACATGTCTGAATTTCTGCCCCCCCCCCCCCCCCCCCACCACTCCTGTTTTGTCATGGCCCTGCTGCAGTCTCCCGGGGTTCAGTGGCAGTGAGGACTGTGTATCCATGGAGACTCTTCTGCAGGGATATGATGAGCAGGACGAAGACCAGGTGTATCGCGTGTGCAACAGCCCCTTGCTTAAGTATATGGACAACGATGTGAGTACATTTACAGTTGCAGTCATAGTGTTTTGCAGACACTTTTCACAAATGTGACATGCAACACCATAAAGCACAATACTACAGAAAAAAAATACTGGGCTAACCAATAGAAGAACAAGAAAAACGTTTTAAGACTCATAGCATAGTCATGTGTGCCGGTAGTCTAAAGGGCTTTAGTCACTAGCAGGGGGAGTTGCTGCAGGGCCGACAGCGTGATCGAAATATTGACACAACAGTACAATATTACCCTAATAAAATTCCTGCATTCTTCACAAGTATTGTGTCTCATTTCCTGTATAGTACCATCTTTAATCCTAGGGCTCTCTGAATCCTGTTTGGTGCTGTGAAATAGTTTTGGACTTTGACTGATCTGCCCAACAAAGCCAAAAGGCAGTAACTACTGTATATATTTTGTCAATATATAACTGAGTTAGACTGGAAATTGACTTTATAACACCTCCTTTGTCTTGTGACTAAAATGTCTTGCTTCTTCATATTAAGAAAGTACATCAAAGCATCAGCACTGTTATACCTACCACATATTGGACTTGGCAGTATGGCAACTTTAAAGCAACACTAAGAAGTTTCTTAAAATACCAACCTTGAAATAATGTTTCCAAAATCGTTTCAGTGGTTTATCAACTTGTAACTGGGTGAAAGGCACTTCTGAATTCACTTTGCTGCCCATGGGCTATAACCTCACTAAGTAAGTTTAGAGGAGCAAGCCGTCTCTCTGTAGTTCGAAAGAGAGACAATTCCGCTTCCAACCTGTAGGGCGACAGAAAATGAAAATTACTTAGTGTTGCTTTAAAGGCACTTTCCTCAGTTTCAATGTTTGCATAATTGCACAGTTACTGCGCTTTGCCTTTGTAGGGAAGTGATGTCCTCTGCTGTGACACAGCATGGACTTATGGAAGACGCATCTGGATTAAATAAGATTAAGTTATTTTTTGCTGGAAATTCTTAACACCTGCAAATGTACAAAGAAGGGTAGTGGGAGTACGATGATTTGGTCATTGTTGCGTCCCTCTTAATACTGTCCCTGTCTAATATGATCCCAGGTATCAGGCAGTGGCTGTCTGATTTCCTTCACTATTTGGAGTAATGCCAGTCACTGCAGGGCTACTCAGAGTTGAAGCTATAATGAAAACAAAAACATAGTCGGGGTCACAAAAGCCATCCACAAACACAGAACCAGACATTCTAAATTTCTAAATTTCAATAAAATCAACATCGAATACCTAAAAAACTATTTAGTCAGTGCAGGTGAGGAAATGAGCTTCTCAACTAGTATTTAATGTAAAACATTAGGTTGCAAGCAGATATTGTATTATATTCAAATGGTCAATACGGAACCCTGTTAGATAGCTCACACGCACCTAGGCTAAAAGCAGACCTGATCAATCGAAGTATTGGTTGTGTGTGGCAGCTGTGGCCTAGTGGTAAGGGAATTGGTCTTGCAATCGGAAGGTTGCTGGTTCGAATCCCGCCCTACCAGCGGTTGAGATGCCCTTGAGCAAGGCATCTAACTCCACACTGCACCAGGGACTGTAACTGAGACCCTGTAAATATCTGTAAGTCGCTCTGGATAAGAGCGTCAGCTAAGCGTAAATTAATGTAATGTAATGAGTGGGTTAGGATGCAGTCCCTTCCCTCAAGCATCATGTAAACGGTTGGTGTCTGTGTCGTTGCAGTATGCCAAGCTGGCCATTAGCTTGAAGGTGCCTGGAGGAGGGGGAGGCAAGAAGAAGCCCCCTGCCGCACCACAGGGGGGAGCTGGAGGGCCTGCTCCTGCCGCAGCAGAGGACGATGACTATGAAGAAGGGGGCCTGTGTTAGCTTCTGGATGTAACAAGAGTGTGTGTGTGTGTGTGTGTGTGTGTGTGAGTGTGTGTGTGTGTGTGTGTGTATGTGTATGTATGTATGTATGTGTGTGTGTACACACTACTTTTTTATCCTGTCATTCCACATTAGCCACAGAAGAATCACCCTTCCCTGCTAGCAGTCCCGTGTAACTTGGAGGGAACAAATGTTTGAGTGACAGTAGTGAATTGTACATTGCAACACTATGTGTGTTACCCCTATAGAGTACTTAAGGTGACTTATTGTTTTGCTCAAGTTGATGTATTTAGTGTGTATGTTGTATGTTTGCGTGAGTGTAAGTTTGTATGAGTTTGTGTGTAACTTATTTGTGTAAGTATTCAGTCATGTGTTTATGAATATATTTATTTTTGATGGAGGGTTTCTGTTGAAATCAGAGAAAAAGTGCAATCAGTCTTATGTTGAGCTGTATCAAAATTGTACACTGTTACTTAAAGAATGGTAGCTGTATTCAGATGTATTTAAAGTAATTTATTTTTACCTAAATATTTTAACAAATTTGACTTGCAGTGTTATTCCAAATATAGTTTAGAATAATAATCCGCTGCACTGTACATTGTCACGGACTACTAGATGAACAAACACAAGTATAATAATAACAAAACATTGCTAAGGCCTGCCACTTGTGTATTTTCTGCCCCCGATATTTAGTAAGCATACCATGTGTTGGTGCAGGGCATGGGAGAAGCGGCACAGTTACCGGCAGAGCAAGACAGCTCCACACAGGTGTGGCATTTGTGTACATCAGGAAGTCTCTGCATCCTGCATCTTGGCTGCCACCCAGTGGCTAAAAAGTGGTGGTGTCAGTACTAGATGTGTGCCCTTGCATAAACCTAATGTAGTATGTCTCATTTGGTGATTGTTAAGAGGTTAAGAAAGTGAAGAGGAGAGTGGGAAGGGCTATATACTAGTTGAAAAGGCATTCGTCAGTGTTCTATTGCCAGTGGATATATTGCGCTTCTTTGCCAGGTAACCTTGGCTGCTTTTGCAATGAGTTTCCAGAACAAAGACATCAGGAGACAGCAATGACACTAGGTTTGGCAGAGGCCAATGTGTTATTTAACCAGAATAGCCTACTTTACAAAGTATATTTGTCGTAGTCACTGAGGATGACACACTTCACTGTTTGTGCTGAAAGCTGGTCTTGTTTTTCCATGTTGTTAAAGTGGTAATTGACTATAATATTATGCCACATGACCCATGAGGGACCAACATCTCGAAATGAGCTCAGATTCACTTACCTCTCTGCATGCTTCCCCTCCTCTGTGTATAGTGTGCTCTCAGTATAATTTACCTGTTGGAGTGAGCAGCTCCTGGCTGTGGGTGTGAGTGTGTATCAGAGGGGGCCAGCAGTGGTCTCCTGCTCCTGCAGATTTATTTTTAATGTGGTCCAAGGTCCTGGGTCTTCCAGTCCTCATCATTAATGTACGTGTCCTGCTCTCTGGATGAGGCTCTCGTGTCTCCAGGCTTTGATGTAACGTGCATTAGTCAGAGTACTACCTGACCAGCAGCTGGTCAAATGAATAAGTGACTATTTGACCACCTGTACAAATAGTAACCTTGAGTGCCATGAACTCTAACGTGCAGACGGTATTGTGGAAATTCCTGTGTACGACACAAGAAAATGAAAGGAACATACTTAGACTTTGTGGCAAAGGGTGCAGGGTGAGGTGGGGCTGTGTACTAGGCCTAATGACAGGCATTTAACATTTCTAACATAAAGCCTAAAAACAGCACTACAGCTACATTGTATTTCTTTGATAAGCAGCTGGTCAAATAGTGTTTTGGATATGGCACTTGCTAACACGTGTGAAAATAAAATGTAAAACTCAGTTGACTTGGTTTCTTTTTTGGCAGAGTTCTACATTACATTACATTACACTTAACTGATGATCTTATCCAGAGTGACTTACAGTTATTTTAGGTACAGAGTAAAATCCCTGGAGCAATGTGAGGTTAGATGCCTTGCTCAAGGGCACTTCAGCCATGGGTGAGAGCGCAGGAGAGCACAAGTTGTTTTACTCCCCCACCCACATTCTTACTACTGGTATGGGATTCAAACCAGCGACCCTCCAATCTCCAACTGCAGTTCTAGTTCTAGAATGATACATGTTGCAATAGAGGTCTTTTAGACTGGAGGGGTAACCCATTACTGCACATCTGCTGATAAACCACATGGAAACAAACCATACAAAAATTACTATTTTTATTTGTAGGTGTTGCTCCTGGGTTACAACATGCAGCTGACCAAAAATCTGTAGGAATGAAGAACGTATTCAAAAAGGTTTGATGAGAGAAAACATAAATTCAAATGAGTAATAGCATGCAGTGTTACAGCTAATACAGGGACATGAGTTCAACCTTACTCCATACACTTTAATAGTTCTATGGCCCTCTACACAGGATTCGCAATGTAATAGAGGCCTCAAGTCAAAAATCATGTTCTCATGCTTATACTAATGCATATTTGATGTGATTTTTGGAACGGCATTTTAACCTTTTCTATCCTTGTATTACTACTCTTAATATTTGGTGGTTATAAGTGGGAGTACACACATCATTTAAGTCAATTTTGGAAACAAAACCGTGACCACTGAGTTTCACTCTGGCTCTCTCAGCGGATAAGATGTTCCAGCATATTCCATATTCCATCTTCCTCTCGCTCTCTCTCTCTCTCAAAAGTTGCTTGAAATCCAGCCACCTTTTGTGCAATGAATGAAGTACGTCCTTCCTCAGGGTCCTTTCACTCCTGCTCGTGTGGCTCCATGTCTTCCTCACCCCCTTACTGTCCGTGGATCGCAATAATCCCAAATATGACATATTTACATGAGCAGACACAAATGTACCCTCATTTTTACCACACCAAGCACGTAACTCTGCAGTCCATCTTTGGTAATTACAATTTCATCACATTTGACATTTCTATATCAAGCTCATTATAGCCAGTCAGTCACACACACACACAACAACATCACCACCAGTACCTGCAACATAAGGGTGCACATACAGAGACATAGCATTTTGTGTTTCATGGGACTGAGGACACAAGGAAAGCTATTTTTAGTCATGTTTACATTCACATGTAGTATCATATGGAAATGATATGTGACATTATGTTGTAAATAGTGTTTTTCTTCCTGAGAAATAGTGTAAGTAATTACTGCGTTGTCAAGTTTTTTTTCAGTCGTACAAACAAAATAAGGCAAGATCATATATATGTTTTGTATCACTTAGAGTTCATCTTGGTAGCCATACTGACTGTTGTAGTGTTCATATTTCAGAATTCAGAGCCAATTGGAGAATAAATAATCTTTGGAAAAGTGCATCTTTATTCATCCACACTGGCCTGGCGTGCCACCACAGCTTACAACTGGTGATCCAAGCCTGTCCAACAAGCATACGTCAAGTCAGTGACCTATGACATGGGGAGGGCAGACCACACTCTGTTCCTCATGTTAAACTCCAATCCTGGAGGAAGCCCTTCAAATGCCCAGCAGCTGGAGGAAATGTGACCCCCCCCTCCATGTTGGGACAAAGCTGTGTACTGTAAACACAAAAATGTTTTGTAGCACAAACCAAGGCGTAATCTGTACCCTTGTCACCACTTTACACCCCTACTGTCATTACGCTGCCCACCCAGCTTTTCCACCTTTTGTGTGTTTATGTGCTTGCTGTAATGATCGTTTTTTTAAAAAGAAAAAAATGGCCCATGCACTGAGCCTTGTTGCACTACCGTGCCTTTTACTGAGTCTTCTCCCTTGTCCACTTTATCATAGTCTCTGGGGAGCGGTAGAGGAATATCAGCTTGGCATAGAGGTCTTCCTCCAGGTCCAGCTCCCCTGTCTCGCGCACCAGGAAGATGTCTGTGCACAGCTTGAGAATACGGTCCACGTTGGGCAGCTCCTCGAACATGATGCTGTGATGGATGCCACTGAAGAACTCGCGCACAAACTTCCCAATAACGAGCACCACAGAGGCGTACAAGCCCATAATCCTGTGCAGAGGGGTGGTATGAAGCATCACAGTTTTGAATTAGAAATCTGAATGATCTCACTAGAACAATTTAACTAAACAAAAATAATTCTCAAATTAATTCATATCACTTTAACTCTGAGTGAAATGAATGGAACACATAATTTTACTGCCCCTACGTATGCATGTACTGTTAGAAAGAGTGTCTATCAGAGTAAAAAAAAGTACAGGTCAAAGTTCATGCAACAGATATGTGCCTTACCCATATCCAGCCAAAAAGCCCACACTGGGCGGGCTGACCTGGTCACTAAACACATACAGCTCCAGTCCTTCTTTCTTCTTGTCTGGGCTGATCTTGCCTGAGGTCTGGTTGATGATCCACCACTCTTGGGTCACTTCTGTTTCATTTGGCGCTCTTGTTTGGTTGGACTTTTTTGATTCAGGCCTTCTCAAGTTCACTGTTATGTCCATGTATTCTTCGTCTGGGCAGGAGAAGCACAGAAAAGCAGAGGGAAGAATAGTAAGACAAACGACGGAGATATGATGGCAAAAGGGAAACACAACAACGGACAACATAAAAAAAGTTAATGCTGCCTATTCTTTCCCTTTCTTTCCCATTTGAGTTCTCCTCTTTTTACATACACATACATTATAGCATTCACTATAGCATTATAGCATAAATTACATACTGTACATACAAATTATCCATTATATCATGTTATACATGGCACTGTGATAATATATTAGATAAAATGCAAATAAAAATTAAAGTATAAAGATACTTTGATAAAAAAAAATAAAGTACACTCTTACTACAAACACAAGACAACAAATATAAGGTCACCTTGTAAGTGTAAGTGTTATACTGACTTAAGAACACATGCGCAGACTTACCGTTGTAAAACTGATCAATGGGTTTGGCATTTGAATCACTTGGAGCTCTTAAATATTGAGGGAAAATTTGTGGGATTTTCCTGGGGACAACAAAATAAAACCCATACATTTTATTCACATACATTAGCAACTTTGTGTAGCAGGGCCTTGAAAATAACCCAATACTACAAACCACTGGTCTCAATAACTCTATGTACAGTCAATGATTGGTCTTTGCACAGAGTAAGGACTTTCGTAAAGGGGACCTCACCTTCCACACGAAGTGTGAAAAATATTTTCAAATTCTAATTTTTAGTCTAATCTAGACCTTCTGGGTTCAATCTTTTGGCAGGAGGAGAGTATGACTTTAATGACTAAACAGAACATAGTGGATGACCTGTCCAGTGACAAGACCTCAGACTGGGGTTGAATAGACAGACACATTATAAGAAAGAGACTACATGTTTCAGATCATCAAAAGCATATTCATTATACATTTTAGTTCACACCAAAATGTATTATTGTGAGCACTGAAAACAGACAAACAAGGTCAGACTTTAGGCAACCCCATAAATGAAAAAGGCAAGGCTAAATGTTAATGTCTCATAGTAGTTTTTAAGAAAAACTAGTCAGTGTCAACGACATACTTACACTGATTTAGTCCTTGTGCCGTTGAGCAGTTCCACCAGCTCAATCCTGGTCTTGTTGTTCAGGTTTTTCACTAACTTGCCACTGGCTATCTCCGCCTTGGCCCCTAACGTAAGGTTCCTGGGTGGAAATTCAACCAAACTCTGAGTCAATCCCACCATTTTAGCCCTCCCTACATTTTAGTGTATTCATATAGCAGAAGACTGTTCAGGACAATGCAAACCCATGCCTGTGCATTTTCTACCTGTATAGCTATTAGCTAATATATTGCTATACAAACTGGAGTACAGACAGAGTACACAGATCATTTAGGCACTGATCATTTCTCGTGTGCTTGCTAGGGGCCTACCTTTGCACGGACCAGTCGATAGTGATGGTGAATTCCTCCTCGTAGAGCACGTGCATGAGGTTCTTCCTGCTCGGAGGACTGATTGTCCACAGGGAATTGGAGCTGCCCTCGAGTTGGGCTATAGTCAGGTCCTCGTGAACATAGGTCTCCAGAAACTGCATGATGTCCTGACGGCCAGAAAACAGCAAACACACCTGAGACAGGTACCTACACAAGCACACCTGAGAAGGGTGCTCTGTAGGTAGCGCTCTGTCAACTGCTAACAGTGATATAAATGATGGAAGTGAACCTTAATATGGTAACTAGAAGTCTCTAAAGCAACCTAAATGTCAATATAACTGATTTCATAAAGGCAACTGTGATGTGAATTAAGGTTTTTTTCCTTACTAAGTTCGTCCCAAATTCACACAGGAATTTATTATATTCAGCCTCAGTTACATTCTTCAGATGATTCTGCTGGGCGCTCATAGTGAATATATGCTGCAGAATACAAGCAGATGCAACAGGTGGCACAAGAAACAATAAGGGGGTTAAAAGAGTGTAGCAAAGACTGAAGACATGTATAAAATACAAAAACATTACACAAAATTATGTGAAAGCACCGATAACGTAAGCTGGTTTGTGATGTCACGAGTAGCGAGAGAAATCTTAATCAAATGTGTAACAGGCAGGCACTTACTGTAACATGCTTTTTGACGCTTATGTGCCATGAAGTTTGATATATATTTACATACTTGTTAATCATACCATTCTCACTTTAGCCATAATGTGTACCTTATATCCTCCATTTTGAAATGTACATGCCTTCCACATTGTTATCTATATGTTTTTATACTTGTGTAACAGGCACAAGTTTTACATGGAACTGGTCTACTACTATGTTGACATTTCAGAATAAAACCTTCATAGATTTAAATAATCAGCACATACATAATGGTATAATTATGATAATTATGAATAAATCATAAATATAAAGTGACATCCATTGACATGCATACCTCAAATCCTCCCAGCTGAAGCCTGATTGACACATCCAGAGGTTTGTTGACCACTCCAGCCATGGACTTGACCAGGGACATGAAGAGCAGCGGGAACCAGACGATGCAGATGAGCAGCATGACGATCATGCCCCCCATGCCGTACTTCACCACCTTCTTCTTCTTCTGCCCCCGTGGCTGGGGGTAGCGCTGCAAGCGGGAGACACACACACACACACACACCACCGGAGACACAGACGGGACACGGGAGACACACACAGTGTCAGTCACATCAGCGGAATGGGTTATGTTGGGCTATACTTGTGAGCTCTGATCCCACCCATCACAGCATGGTTGCCATTTTGGTACATACACACACAGTACATGAACATATAAGGACACACACTTATGCAGAAAACTCAGCTAATTAACATAGCTATAGATAAGACAACACAAAAACAAATACAAACAAAGCTACTAATAGTGCAATCATGCTGCACTGTGGATGTAGCTAGGTGTGCTCGCCACCTTTTCAGACTCCCTCCAGCACTTGAGCACAAAGATGTGGGCGTAGATGTCCTCCACACAGATCCAGCTGGACAGGCTGAGGGTGGTGTCCGTCCACACCCAGTCCATCACTGCACGCAACTCCGTCAGGAATGGAATCAACCGGAATCTGAGAAGGAGCGTGTCATTAGTTGGGTGTACGGGAAGGTGGTTCAATGCATACAGTTCAAAGCAAAAGGTATTGTTGGTAAGGGGTTGTCTGTGGTTTTCAGAAGGATTAATGGTAATAATAATAACAACAAAAGCTTAATAAAACATTTGTTATACACAAAGGCAGAATAATTTTCCTCATTGACAAATATAAAACCTCAATCTGAAGCTTTTTAAAAGTTTTGTGGCCACTTATTGGCATACAGCCAATATGTAGAGGAAGACATGAGTATACATGAGCAGGAAAATGGTCTGGCTTCTAGTTTAGGCAAATTACTTCTTCCTATGAGCACTATGCCACCATACCTGCATTAGCCTAGCCTAGCTGCATTAGCCTAGCTGCATTAGCCTAGCCACATGAACTCACCCTTGGAAGAGGAAAAGATTCACATAGTTGTAGCTCTTGGTGAGGAAGTTTCCCAGCACTCGTGTGGGGTAGCCACAGCGGATCTGATAAGCTGACAGGCCAAAGTAGATGCACTTCACAAAGTACCATACCTGAGCCACCCGATTATCACTGAAGCGCCTGGGGCGGAAGACGATGACAGAAATGATCAAACAAGCATTGCTGCAACAATGCACACATTGTGTTTTGTCACAACGGCACACAGTGCAAGTCATAGTATCACATGCATTTACAACAAAGTTAACAGCCCAAGGGAACAATCCATGGAACTTTAGTCATCCACATATGTATCTTCAGCAGGTGAAGAAAGGACAGTTTAAGCAGAAGACGTTTACCAACAATGCTCAGTGACAATGCTGCAATATGACTACACCGCATCATGACTCATGTGACTGGGATGGATCAGCTAACTGGGTTGCCAAAAATACCTTTCTGTCACTCCAGGAAGGATGAAAAACATCCAGAAATGGATCCCGAACACCAGGATCACCTGGAATATCACTTTGCCCATCACAGTCTTCTTGAGGTACAAGGCCCGATCCACCACCATGGTGCTAAACTGGATTAGGACCATGACCAAGAAAGCGCCAGGAACCTGATCCTCTGACAGGGAGGAGGCAATGTCTGCTCCACCAGTGTGTTTCTGTGAGAGGTACAAGATACCAGGGTAAGGAATACACTGGACACGCAGAAATGGAATATACATTTCCTACAGACTTATCCTGGGCGACCACACGTCATGTAAAGAGTCTGGCTACTCTCAATGTCTGGCTAACCCAATTGAGGGCATATACTTTCTGTGAACTTGAAAACTGTTTCAAACTGGTCTACAAAATGCATACATAGTATACATACTCAAACATAACCCTTAAGTTCGAAGTCATTTATTTTAGCTCTCCTAATGGGCAACATAGTCCTCCCTCTTTTCTCTGATTGGTTGCCAAAGAAATTAGTCAGGAAAACCTAAGCTTTAGTACAGTTCCTTAAAAAGGTGCTTTAGTGAAATACAATATTGAGTGGTCACTATAGCTATGCTAGCCTGGCTTCTATAGACTATATTCATTGAACCTATGTTAACAAGCTCTGGTTAAGTTTAGGTGTTAGGGTTGTGTCTTTGGAGAAACATGGAACAGAGACGAACAGAGAAGCATGCAAACTGAGATACATTTTTAGTTTAGTCAGCTGAAAGTGTGAGGCATCCTTAACATAAGCCCTGGGCATTTTATGGTGTAATAAAAAACAAGTAAGGTTTTGAACACCTACTCCGAAAGCTGTAAAGCCAAACACAATAATGATGAAGTCCACAGTATCTGCCAGGAACATCAGCACGTACACGTCCGTCACAGCACTGTACTCTGGGTGGATGAGGTTGTAGAAAAACTGACGAATGGGCAGGTAGATCTCCAAAGCTCTAGAGAAAGAATCATACACGAGTAAAACTTTCATTCTCTCTCGTAAAATGTCACCAAAACCAATTTATTATTTATTTGTTTTATATGTTATTATGTAACTACGAAAACGGCAAAGACTCAAGAAGTATTATTATGTGGCTCTAAAGGACTCTTCACACCAAGAACCTACAATGTGTTTCTATATTAATCTCCCTAAGAAATAGATGCTCTTAAGAGTATCCAAGACAAGAACATGGGCAGATGTGGCCTAATGGTTAGGGAACTGGTCTTGGGATTGGATGGTTGTGGGTTCAAATCCCATACCAGTGGAAGAAATGTAGATGGTATTTTGAGCAATTTTCGCAAAAACTGGCACAGATGGTCTTCAGACCATTCCTCACAAAGCTTACTGATATGCACTGAGAAATTCCAAAGCAATAATCAGTCACAATCAAACGTGGCAGCAACCCTGCCAAACTTTAACTGACATCGTATTTCAGGAACACTTTGACACATCAACTTCAAACTTGTGACCCCAACAATATGGACAGAAAACAGGCACTTGCTGTCTACGCGCTTTATACGGACAGTGGAAATGGGCTCTAAGAGGGGCACAATAAATATGATGACCTTTGTCTCCTCGGACTCTAATTTGTGAAAATAGTTTATAGATCAGCAACACTTTCATGTTCCAATGTGGGTGGTGGATTGAACTATTACCGTCTCCTGCACCCCCATCCATGGCTAAAGTGACTGCAGCATCTACAGTAAGCACACAATTGCCAGGGGGAGTGTACCTAATTCAGTCTGGATAAGAGCATCAGGTAAATGTAATGTGAAATCCTGGCAACTTTTCCACATATCAAAACCAAATTCCATATTCGGGCTCATGATGCCATTTTATGTAATTGGTGCGTATAGCCTGTAGGGTCATAGGCTTTGCTTCTAGACCCCCATATCGCTGCTTGCAGCTATATTTAACTGATGTGTTTTTCAGGACCTCCAAACACTGAACACCGTAATGTGTGGTATTTTTGTGTACTGAGGGGCCAAGTACCTCACCCCTGCCTTGCTTGAGTATGTGCACTTGACTCACCTCTTGATAAGGAAGACCTTGGCTTTAATGAGCTGCTCCTTTATTTTCTCTACTATCATCTCCTTGCGGGTCTTCTGATGGACCTCAGGCTCACTCCCATCCTTCTTGCTGCTGTTGCGTGTGCTGGTGCTGCCTACAAGACAACAGTCAATGGCAGAGATAATACACCATGTGATACCATACCATACCTTTAATAGAATACTACAATGTGTATGACAGCTCAAGTAACAGATCAATAAAAAAAGCTTTTCTTTAAAAGATAGGGTTTTAGGTTACGTTTAAAAACATTCTGTAGACTGTAGGGCCCTTAGGTGGGTGCGGAGGGTGTTCCACAGCCTAGGGGCAACAGATGAAAAGGCCCATTCACCCATCCTGTGGATCTTGGTTCCAGGGGTTTTGAAGGTATTTGTAGTTGCAAAATGGAGAGTGCGGACTATACCACAAGATATCCCACATGGGATGGCATCCTATTATCTGGGTTGGTACACAACATAATAGGCCACACCTTGGATACCGCATAACCGCATACTACCACAAATTCTTGTTTTGTCATATGAATTCCTCTAAGCACACACTTGATTTTATTAGTGTTGGCAGTGGTGTCAAACAATTTGTTTGCAAATCACTTTAACTGATTTTTATCAAGAGTTCTAAATATCAGTGCCCCTATGCCACACCAGTATCTGACTAAAGTGTCAGAACAGAACAGCTTTTACGATCACGCTTCCCCAAGAGCCAGGTCATGACCTCTGACATTTGACCCCTGACCCCTGAAGTCCTCACCTCTTTTGGAGCGCAGAGAGGAGTGTCTGGAGAGGTGCGAGGCACCGCTGGAGCTCTTCCTCCTCCTCTGGTAGGTGCGCTGCTCAGGTGTCCGCACCTGTACCTGCACCTGTCCTGAATCCACCGACGTCCCAAAGTGGATGGACTTCATGGAGCCGACTGAGCCCTTGCGCCCCTGCTGGGACTGGATGGAGGATGCCTTTTCCTCGTCCTCAGACTCATCGCGATGAAGAGCGGTCTCCTTCGGTGGGGATGGTTTGGGGTCATCCTCATTCCACAACCCGTGGCACTGAGGGCATCACAGGTACAACAGAAACAAACCACTGAGCTGCCACAGTCATTCCTGAGACACTTCTAATAAGTGACCATATGAACAAGACAGCTGTTATGTCAAACACAACCTAAGGGGTTTACCAGGTTAACCCGACATGTGGTCAGTCAGTGTTACTACTGTAGGTTACTGTAATGATTGGCAACAACATAGAGCCACTTTTCCCAGAATGTTGCCACAGTGCCAAGACCATCACTTAAAGAACATGTTTAATGTTTATGACAGTGTTAGCAGTACTGGGCAACCCAGCCTTAGAAGCTACAGTGCAGTACCATACATTCCAGATCACCAGTGGTGTGTTCCGATATCCATGTTTCCATGGGTACACTTAACCACAGTGCACTGTCTGCACTTACTAAGTACACAGATTTCAGCAGGTAAGTGTTGTTCCATATTCCATACTCCGTGATGCACTTAACGGAATTTCCGATGGTGACTGCCGCCGCGTGTCATTACCCGCCAACTTTGAACGGAGAACGAGACATATTTAAGTCATTGCAAAATGAATACACTACTGCAAGCTTCCTGGAAAATGCGCCAATGTCGTCAGCAACGTAATCTCCTCGTTTCTTCTTCAGTTTGGTCTGTTTGGATTCGTCACTTCCGCAGCTATGTAGGTAAGATGGCGGCCGTTCAGTGCGGAAAGTGTACATTGTTCCACACTCACCGTTTTGACAGTTATGAGGGCAGCATCCGGGTCCTTTCAGTACACTTATTTTCGCCACAATCGTAATTGGAACGTTCTACGAACCCAAACTATGTACAGTAAGTGCAGGAAGTATGGACATCGGAACACATGGCTGGTTCTACCAATGCAGTGCTAACAGGTGATTTCTATAATTAACTCCTCTACCAGGCTGAAAACTTAGTGCTAATTTAAATCAGCTGATTTAAATCATGGCTGGAGCAAATATGTGATGCTGGACTGTAGCTCCTAAAGCTGTGCTGCCCTTCACTGGTTGTGGTCTATCTTAAAAACCACCAGCCAAGCTCATATGTTCATCAGTACTCAGGCACAGACAAAAGCAGACAAATCGTTTTGAGAAAGTAAAAAGTCCTGCCATATATTCTTTCTGCCTCTGCTCCTGACACAGGTGATTTCACTGATTAGCTCATCTACCTGGCTGAACAGGCATACTATTTGGCTTTAGCTGGTTCAGTGAATTGGCTGGAACAAATATGTGGTAAGACTTTAACCAGCAATTTTTTCGCCTCTGGACACATATTGAAGATTTGTGCCAATTAGAATCAGCTGATGTGACGAATGGCTAGATCAAATATGCGGCACTGGATCAGGGTTCTGAAGCAGGGCAGGATTGCCCATCACTGAGTTTTGCAGCGGTACCTTCAGGATGGAGCGGTGGAAGAAGAGCACCAGCAGCTGCACGAGGTCATAGTAAACATAGCCCTCCTTCTTCTCCGTGCCGATGATGTTGGGCGGATGGTAGGGCTTATTCTTATTCATCTCTAGGTTTTTGTTGAAAGGAAAGAAGCCAAACTGGAAGAAGTACTTGACTACAATGGTCACCTGTGCAACAAAGAAAACCCAGAGACAGGAGGTGACATATGAACAGCAAGACGCAGGACTGATGCTTACTGCAAATACTGTGTTGGCACGGAGCAAAAGAGACTGATATGTGATGACAGAACACAGTAAAAATAATAATGCATGTATAAAATATCAATGTGGACTAAATTATTTTCAGATTTGCATGGGAGTAGAAGTAAATGGCCCATGCTTACTTTGAAAGGTGCAAGGTTGGAGGTTTTTATGCATGAAACATTTTTATGAGAGCAGGCATGATTGGGACTAGTCCCAGCTAAATGTCCATCGTATACATTGACATTGTGTGTGTACTTACCGATAAAGCATGAAAAAAGCCTTGCAAAAAGCCCTGCCAATACTAGTAATAACACAGGTGCTGATACAAGCTTGTTTGTGTCATAATGAGTATCTAATAGAAATGGAAACACTGCTATCCATGCTGGAAAGGGTTTTCTAGCATTTTACATTTCTGTGGGGATGTCTGACCTACTGTACAGTACTACACAGTGAATGGCCTGGTAGGCTAGTAAAAAATAAACAGAATGTTTGCCTGTCCTTTACATCAAATTACATGGTAATTTAAATTTAAAGCATACTTAATGTGTTACAGAGTGTTGCTTTGAGGGTTTTTAGACAGTCTGAAATAACAACGGTACCATAAAAATGATAGGCAATGTGTCATCTAATTAACTTCAAAAACCGACATGCCATCTAACCTCTTAAGACAAATATGTCTTAGGAACCTCATAGGACAAATAGGAACCTCACAAAACAAACAGAACCCTCTGTAGACAAACATGCCTTAGGAATCTGATAAGACAAATATGTCTTAGGAACCTCTTTAGACAAACATGTCTCCTGTTTGGATTGAAGTAGCTTGAAGTAACTTCACCAGGTACCTTGGTGTAAATGATGGCGGTCATATAATAAACTTCACCAGGTACCTCGGTGTAAATGATGGCGGTCATATAATAAACTTCACCAGGTACCTCGGTGTAAATGATGGCGGTCATATAATAAACTTCACCAGGTACCTCGGTGTAAATGATGGCGGTCATATAATAAACTTCACCAGGTACCTCGGTGTAGATGATGGCGGTCATCCAGAAGCGCTTGCTGGGTCGGGGAACAGACAGCATGGCCCACAGGAAGATGAGGATGGGCAGCACCAGAGTGGCCACATAGGCAGAGATCATGTGGTTGAGGATCATGACCAGGTAGCAGACCATCTCCGAGTGCGCCACCAGCATGTTGTACAGGGCGTAGCAGAGCTGAAGCAGCTGGGGCTGGCTGTTGTAGAAACGGTCTGAGTTCTCCAGCTCCTCGTCGTAGAACATTCTGGAAAAAAAGGGAAAGAAAATATGGGGGGGGTTGATGGAGGCAGTGCAAGAGCGGAATACTCAGATATGTGGGCAAATCTTCTCAGTTTTGCATAAAATCTTAATATATGCAAATTAATAGCAGAACAAAATATTCCATCTAAAATATTTATGATGATTCTCCATAAGAGCGTCTCTGTAGAGGAGTCTCTGCCACAAGCAAATTAATACTGCTGCATTAACTCTACTGTGCTCTAATGTATATAACCAAAACCACCGCCTGCCTACCGCTGTCTGTGGTTTGACGCAGAAGGCAGAAATTCAAAATGTGGCAGGCGGTCAAAGCTGTTGTGTGTGTTAATGGGAAGCCTTCATCACTTCTCAGTATAACCACAAACCCACCACACTGAATGCAGGAAAACCCACACATGCATAATGCCTACACTTCCTGTTTCCGCAGTGTATCTGCATCCAGCCCAGACCATTGCTGACACTGGACCACATCAACAACAACAACAACAACAACAACAATTACAATAATACTACTAATAATAACAACAACAACAGTAATAATAATAATAATAATAATAATAATAATAATAATAACAACAACAACAATAATAATAATAATAATAATAATCATAATCATAATAATAAACATAATCATAATCATAACAATCATAACAATAATAATAATGTGCTTATCAAGAAACCAAAAAAAGAACACAAAATAAATTGTGTTAAGATTCAACAAAGCATGATAGATAGACAGGTGTGTGTTGCCCACAGCCTGCTGTGTCTTACTTATTGAGTAGGAGCTCGCTGGCGGTCAGCTCTGTGGTCATGGCGGGCAGCAGCAGGTCGTCCAGGTCAGAGTGGCTATCGGGGGTCATGATCATAAGCCTCTTGTCATCATCGCTGCTGTCCACGCTGACGGACAGCCGGTCAAAGCTCACCGCCTTGCTGTAGCTGGGCGGCACCTCTGCATCGGAGGTGTTGGGCGCATCTGTGTCTGGCGTGAAGAGCTGGCCCTCTCTCCCATCAGTGTGTGGGTACTCCAGCCCCGAGGACTCCCCCTCGTCGCCCCTGGCTGCGTGCTCTCTCCCTTCATCATCCGTGCCTGAGGGCTGCGTCTCTGACGCCTCCGCTCCCTCCCACTGCACTTCCTGCACCTCCCCTCTCTCCACATCTGTCTCTGCACCTCCCTCTCCAGCACAGAGGCTGCTGGAAGCTCCCTGAGGCTCCTCCTCAGTCTCTTCCATGGTCTCCGTGGGCTCCTGCTCCTCCTGCTCCTGTTCTTGGTCCTGTGCCCGCTGCTCCTGTTCCTGTTCCTCCTCCCACGCCACCTGCTCCCGCTGCTGCTCCTGCACCTCCTCCCACGCCACCTGCTCCTCCTCTCTCTGCTTCTCCTCGTCGCCCTGGTCCTGCTCTCCCTCCACCTCCTCTATGGTGTCGTTCGTGCCTTGCCGTGAGAACAGGGTGACACACTGCGTGGGCTCACTGTGAATGGCAGACAACAGGACAGGAACAGCAACAGCAAAAAGAAGAATGAAGGAATTCAGATTTTGCATTACTGATGTAAAATCAGTAATTTGTGAGGAGGTCAGTGATACAGTCATTTTAGCTGGAAATTAGCTTGATTTTACCTTGTCTAGTGAATGCATAAAGAAAACATCTGGATATGGTGACAGATGTGTGAAATGGTTGGATGGCATAAAATACTTTTCTTTTAAATCATTCTTGATAAGTATTTTATTTATATTGAGAGCATTTAAGTTGTCCAGCAATCACATAATGTATGCAACAACACACATATCAGTGCACAGCCTAATAGCACATATTCTTTCCTATCCATGAAATGCTGCAAAATCTTTATCAGAGAAAAACAATCTACTGGCTCGTCTGTTATTATGTACTGAAATGTAGCAAAATAAATGTCATTATAATCACAGTGTGTCAGCAGAGTGTTAGCCTATGGTAATGTCAGTGCATGTGTCGGACGAGAGGGAGGAGAGGACGCAGTAGGTCACACATGTGCCAGACACCTGGATATAATGCTGCTGCCGCTGTCCGCAGACGAGTTGGACACTTCCAGGCCATAGATTTTGCGCAGCTTTGGCCTGGCACGCTCACTGGTTTTTGGAATGTTCTCTGGCATTCCATCCAGGTCATCCAGAGTGGATTGTCGGGAAAAAAGCATGGTGGCCTCAGTGTAGGCACTGGTGAGTGCAGAGATGGATAGATGACAACATGGAATGAGGGAAAAACAACATACAGTGGATGGGGTCAGTGTGGAATGATGGTGCGGAATTGTAATGTTGCCAAATGGAATTGCCATGCCTGCTCTAGATAATGCATGACAGAACCTGAACATTGTATTTTAAATACAACAACAGCCCGTCTGTAGAATTGATCTTTCCAGACATTATGTGTAGTCGCTGTGCACTGTCACCTGTATTCCATCTGTAGGGACATCGCAATTGTTGTTTCACATTTCACTACACTACACACTGTCCTACCTGCTTGTGGCACGACTGTGTGACAGCATTAAAGTCAGTTTTATTGCTTTATGTTTCATTGTAATGTCCTGTGCTGTGGTGTTGTGCAGCACAATGTAGTGCAACACTTTGCACAAACTTCTCTTGGTCACCCTGTTTCTATTTTCATTTTTGTGACTTATATAAAAAAAGACTTAATAGAAGAGAATCAACTAGTTGAAATGATGAGGTATGTTTTTATGATATGAATGTGCCTGTAATGTATAAAGGAAAATTCATTGTGAACAGCAAGGCTACAGTTAGTTGCACCACTTGCAGTTAGGATATGCTGTGAGGCTGTGAGGCTGAATCTTTACAACGTCCCTGAGAAACACAAGGGTGAAAAGACTAAGCGTGCAAAATAAATGCTGAACAAATGCCGCAGCCAGCATAATTGAAATGTTATGCAGATCTCTTTTTTTCCGCCAGACCTGGAGATGCTGTCTCGTGACACCATGGAGTCGCGGGAGTCCTGGCTGTCCACCCGGTAGGCGGCCCGCCTGCGCCTGACCCGCTGTGACCCCGACATGGAATCCTCCTCACTGATGCGGTCCAGACCCGACTCCTGGGACATGGCCACGCGCATCTTCTTCTGGTAGTACACCTGGATGCTCTCCCGTGACGGCACATTGCCCTGTGGCACACAGAGGAGTTACAGAGAATGCAGTGTTCCTTCAAGACTTCCAGGACTTTAAGACCTTTATTGCCATTGTACAGTTGCCAAAGATGTACCTGATTTAGGTAAGAAGTGAAAAAGCAGGGGGCATTAAAAAACAAAACACTGCGAACAGACATTTTTAAAAGTAAGTAATAGTACTAGGTAATGAGGTCCAACATGCAGTCTCTTATTTAGAAATTTCAGAAATAAGAATTTAACCCTTTTAAAAATGAGGAGGCTGTAGAGTAATGATAGGTGGTCATTTAATGAAATCATAGTTTGACATATTTGCAGTGCATGTGCAATGCATGTTTACGTGTGTAGGTGTATGTGTGTGAGTGTGCAGGTGTGAAGATGTGTATGTGTCAGTGTGTGCGTGTGTGTGTGTGCAGGTGTATGTGTGTCAATATGCATGTGCATGTGTGCATGTGTGCATGTGTGCCAGTGTGCATGTGTGAAGATGTGTATGTGTCAGTGTGTGCGTGTGTGTGTGTGCATGTGTATGTGTCAATATGCATGTGCATGTGTGCATGTGTGCATGTGTGCCAGTGTGCATGTGTATGTGTGCCAGTGTGCATGTGTGCATGTGTGCATGTGTGCATGTGTGTATGTGTGCATGTGTGCATGTGTGCATGTGTGCATGTGTGTATGTGTGCATGTGTGCATGTGTGCATGTGTGCATGTGTGTATGTGTGCATGTGTGCATGTGTGCATGTGTGCATGTGTGCATGTGTGTATGTGTGCATGTGTGCCAGTGTGCATGTGTGAAGATGTGTATGTGTCAGTGTGTGCGTGTGTGTGTGTGCAGGTGTATGTGTGTCAATATGCATGTGCATGTGTGCATGTGTGCATGTGTGCATGTGTGCCAGTGTGCATGTGTGAAGATGTGTATGTGTCAGTGTGTGCGTGTGTGTGTGTGCATGTGTATGTGTCAATATGCATGTGCATGTGTGCATGTGTGCATGTGTGCCAGTGTGCATGTGTATGTGTGCCAGTGTGCATGTGTGCATGTGTGCATGTGTGCCAGTGTGCATGTGTATGTGTGTATGTGTGCATGTGTGCATGTGTGCATGTGTGCCAGTGTACATGTGTATGTGTGTATGTGTGCATGTGTGCATGTGTGCATGTGTGCATGTGTGCATGTGTGTATGTGTGCATGTGTGTATGTGTGCATGTGCATGTGTGTGTGTGCAGGTCAGGGATGGACATTGGTATTACCAGCCACCAGCCAAATGCTGGTAAGATATGAAAGTGGCTGGTAGATTTCAGACACAAACTAGGGATTTTCTATTGAGTGGCTGGTGAATTTTACCAATTATTTGTCAGAGGCTGGTAAATGATAAAAGTAAAGGTAAAGTTAATTTCCACCTCTGGTATGCAGGTGTATGTGCATGCAAGTGTATGTGCATGCAGGTTTATGTTTCAGTGGGCATGTGTGCAGGTGTGTATGTGTATGTGTGCAGGTGTGTATGTGTATGTGTGCAGATGTGTATGTGTATGTGTACATGTGTACAGGTGTGTATGTTTCAGTCTACAGGTGTGCAGGTGTGTATGTTTCATTGTGCATGTGTGCTGTGTACCTTTTTAACCTCTCTGGTGAGCATGCAGCGCTCGATGCGTAGCACAGTGGATATGTCGACGTACTCCCTGCACATGGAGTTCATCCACATGGTCAGGCTGTCAATTGTGGTCAGAAGCAGCACCCACGTGAACTTGATGATGTTGAACACGCGCTTGATGATGTTGTCTGTAACAAAGGAAAAGATACAAAAGGACCTGGTTGTTGAACAGAGAAGAGAGGAGACACAACCTATGGTGAGAGTTTTTTTTGTTTTGAAGTTTGCAAAGTAGCAGTTTTGCAGTTATTTTTTAGTGATGATGCCACAGGGTAAGACATTTCCTTTGGCGCACTTTGTTATTTTGCATTACAAATGCAAATCCCTAGATTTCAATTTGGCGTAAAATCTGAAATAAACAAACAATAGTACATTATCAGGGGATGCCACAAAATAATCTTTTTTTTTTTTTCCCCTGCTTGCTCTAGATTGAGGCATTAGGTTATGCAAAGTGCCTTGAGAAACAGCTCTCTGTTAATGGGGCTCCATAAATAAATAAAATGAGAACAGCAATGATTTTTCTCCCCCTGAGCCGCAGTCCCAGACTGCTGACCTGGAGACTTCTTCCCCTCCTCCTCGGTCTCCGACTGCTCCGAATCTCCGACCTCGATGGCCACATGACCTGCAGGAGAGGAGGGGGGGGGGGGGGGGGGGGGGGGGGGGGATGGTGCTTACAAGGGAACAACCAGTGCCGAGAGCAAATGACACAGAGCACATACAAACTCAGGAGGAAGGTCAAGCCAGGCTTTTTGTTCAAAGTCGATAAGATATAAACAGACACACAAATGTGTACATGCACGTAACACACACACACACACACACACACACACACACACACACACACACACACACACAGACACGCACACATACACACACTCATACACTCATACACACACACACACACACACACACACACACACACACACACACACACACACAGACACGTGCACACACACTCACATACACACACATACAATTGCTCGGCCTCGCAGACACATCTTGTCAAAATAAGGGCCTACCCTCTTTCTTGTTCTTCCTGTGTCTTCCTCTGGTGTACCGCTTCCAAAAGCGTCGCTTCTCCTTGCTCCGCTCCTTGAGGGCGGTCTTGGAGTCCGTGATCCAGGCATGGTACACAAACTGCAGACCAGCCAGGAAACACACTCAGGGGCAATCCATACAACACGTGTTAACAGGACTAGCACATCAAACACACACACCCTTTTTTTGGGGGGAAGCCATGAAAGTGACCATTGAGTGCAAGGCAAGCATGGGGCGGACACAGGGCATCACCACACAATGGATGTCAAACATCAGGCTGCAGAGTCACACACCATCACCACAATGACCACAATACACACCAATCACCATCACAAAGTATGGCACGAGAGTTTTACTCCACTGATGGGAACCATGTCTGATAAAGTATGATGTTTAAAGCACTTTGGGCATTATAGCGTGAACGTTTTCTGGGGAAGACAATTACAGTGGAGCAAAAGTCATAGACAAAATGTTTGTTGCCACACGATAACATCACACCTATTCCTAATAGGCTGCACTGTAAACAATTTAAAAGCATGCATTGCACATTTTAAAGGAAACCATTCAAATTAAACTCAAATATATTTTTTACATTCCATACTGAGAATTCTGAACTAAAGTCAAACTGTTTTTTTGTTTTTAATCAGTGAGATTCGCCAATAGTCCTCTCAGTAAATTAATGCTTCTTTTTTTGCAACAATATGGAATGAAAAAATGCATTACGCCACAAATATCATGAAGCAAACTGACCCATTGAACCACCACACAGATTAAAGGATGCCTCCTGCCTAAATACCTTAGCTACCCTGATAACATGCTGCAGTACAAGTTTTGGTAGCTTAATGATAGACTTTGGCAAAGCCAAAACTGCCGAGGCAAACTTTCCAACTGCACGCTAGAGAGAGGGAAAAAGAGGAACAACAGGATTACTGGTATGTTATTGTCACTGTAAGGACACTGTAACAGGATTACTGGTATGGTATTGTCACTGTAAGGACACTGTAACAGGATTACTACCATGGCACTGTCACTGTGAAGACATTGCAACAGACAGGAAACACCTATGCAGGTAGCATATCCACATGGAATAGAGGTAAGGTTAAAGGGAAAGAGCTTCTCGGTAACAGGACATATTGTTGAATATGACTCTTACACATAGCCTGTAATCACATACTTTATGACACAAAGTGATTAACTGTTTAAAAATGCTCACAGTAAATGGTCAGTGATACAAACACCTTTGTCCGATAATAAAATGTTCAAAGAGGAAAGGAGAGAGCGGGGCCTGTCCAGCTGCTCACCTGGAAGGCTGACTTTTTGGGTGGCTCCTCCTCCTTTTTCTCCTCCTCTTCTTCCTCCTCTTCACTGTCAGTCTCGAATAAGTAATAATCTCCACTTCTAACCACTGTGTGGAGAAGGAGGCAGGCCAGAGTTCATACACAGATACAGCTACATGTAAACCGTAACTGATGTATTTACCACTTATTTCATCACTTAGTTGTATAGATGGTGTAAAGTTAAAATATAAGAATTATATTCTTTAGAAAATACAGTACAGCTAGGCAATGATGCCTTCTGACTCTAACAGATATATTCTCATAACATATTCTTTTTTTAATCAATGACTATGGGATTGATTGGCCTGGAAAATAAACATGTGACTCATAAACAGAATACAGTTTCTGAATAAGCAGAATGGAACTGGTAGCTCAATAGAATGGCCATTGCATCCGAGAAGGGATTCTGTGGAACAGTAGCTGCACAGCTGGCATCTGCACACCCCATTGTTTAGGTCACATAACAGAAAAATGGCCAACAAAAAAAAAACATCCCTACAACATTATCAAATCAATCAACCAACCAGAGAAGATGGGAAAACAGATGAGACGGCTCTAGGTTTCTTTCTACCTTGCAACAGGTAGGCAAAATTAATCCAGTGAAAGAGTTATTAGTGCACATCTACTGCACTTGAGTGAGTAAGCGTGTAAGTCACAACACAGCAAGGTTACTGAAATAGAGAAACTGCCTTGTGTCCTTGAACAGAAGAGCAATAGTGGAAGAGAGGAAAGGACAGGAAAGGAGAGGGGGAGATGCAGGATAAAGGGACAATGTAAAGGGACAAGTATACTGGGGAGTATGTATATACTAAGCGTATACAAGACTATATGTATATACAGTATATGGACATTAGATGTAAACAGGGGTCACCTCAAAGGTAGATGGGTATCAAACTAAGGAGCTTAACCCATACAAAACCCAAAATATATCAATTTATAGGGGGACTTTTTGTATGGGTTAGCATCCAGTGAAAACTATGAAAATTCTACGATTTTCCACAATAGTGTGACATAGTAAATAAAAGAGTATCGGCAAAAATAATGTAAAACATATTTAGTCTACTTTTGAAGTGCTCCTGTTGAAGAAATGGAAAAGATGTAAAGAAAAACATTCTTGTGCCTCCAGGTCCTACTTTACTATGTGCAGACTTCTCTGAAGGCTTTAAAAAAGTGGCATATTTCAGAATAAAGAAACCTGGAGGATAACAAGACTTTACATCTTTTCAGTCACATCTGCCTTAAAACACAACAGAATGATTCTCAACTGTGGGCTCCATTGACAAAAACACCCCCCCCCTCCAAAACCTCATGTCAATCAAACAACAATCCAATAACATCCAGGCAATTGCCTTTTCACCTCGCTTTGAAGCAAACCACCTTCTATTTAAGGACCTTCCCCGTACATGGGAACATGAGAGAGAAATTGAAATATGTTCCTCATCTTAGCATGCACTCAGACAAGAGGTAAGCGCAAGAGAGGACACCATGTAAAGTTGCAAGGGTCCGTAAATAGAGTGTGAAAAGGAGTGAGCGTGGACACAATGGCACATGTTGTTGTGCGGAGTGCCTGATTGGAGCCCAGTGCAGTGTGAGAATCTTCTGGGTTCTGGTCAAGGACACAAGGACCAATGAGAGCAGAGGAGACAGGGGATTGGTCAACCTACTGGAAGCATGGTCAACCCACGGCCTCCACCACTGCTTTTTTTTGGCCTTCTTTTTCTCTGCTCCTAAAATAAAATGGCGGCAACAACATTAATGGAAACACGGTCCACAGTGAGCATAAAACTCTTGTCTGTACATAATCATGTGACGTTTGCATAAACACATGGCTGTGCATAGAAAGTCTTTTTATCCATCTGAACCAGGCAAGGACTTGGTAATACTTCATAAATGCAGCACTTGGCACAACCATACAATCAGCGAGGTAAATCCCGACGCACCCACACCATGTCAAAACTTAATAAAACTGTCCGAATGGGCTTTGGCATTGGTGTACGAGTCTGATCGCTTCCAGCCTCAGACCTCCTCTGACACTGAGTTCTCTGTCATACCGTCATCATCATCCTCCTCTTCCACGGGCGGGATGAGGTTCTGCCCGTCGACGGACTCCTGGTTCATGGAGAGCATCTTCTCCTTGCCCTTCTTATGCTTCTGCTGCCGGTTCTTGATGCGGTCCATCCTGGCATCACACCGGGGAACAGGACAGGTAAGCAAAAGTGACAGTGCTACTGTACTTCTCTGGCCTTAAGACCAGATATGGGAAGGTACAAGTTTGTATTCTTGAATAATGTAGCATTAATTAAAAATACATCATCCTAGGTGTAAAGGTACAGAAGCTACAATCACGTTCTACATATTCGATATAACCTGGTTCTAACTGTGTGCAGGTGATTTCAATAATGACCTCCTCTATCTAGCTGAAGCGTTCTGCTAATTATAATCAGCTGATTTGAGGAATGGCTAGATCAAATATGTGATACTGGATTGTATCTTTCGGAAGCCAGCTGTGCTTGCCCATCGCTGCTCCAGCTGCCCATTCTCAGTTTACATTATGGGAGTAATGCATTATGGGAGTGTTATTGCATTCCACAGTGGCCAGTTAACAATAACTGCTCTTCGGGTAGATGACTACATGGGGAAATGTGTATGTGAATGCAAGTGAAACTGCTCCTTGGTGAATGGGGATGTGTGTGTTTGTGGATGCATATGAAACTGCTCTTTGGGTAAATCACTACATAGGAAAGTGTGTGTGTGTGGATGCATATGAAACTAATCTTGAGGTAAATCACAAATAGGAAAGTGTGTGTGTGTGTGTGGATGTGTATGAAGCTGTTTGTTGGGTACATGACTATATAGGAAAGTGTGTGTGTGTGTGTTTGTGTGTGTGTGTGGATGTGTATGAAGTGTCTCCCACTGTCTCTTAAGCTGCTCCATGGACTTGTTCTCCTCTTCCAGCCGTGCTTTCACTGCCTTCACGATGGTGGCCTGGAACAGCTCAGCGCCTCTGCAGGAATAAGTCATGTCAAGACCTTAGCAGTGTATGTGTGTGTGTGTGCGCATGTGTGTGTGTGTGTGTATGTATGTGTGTGTCAGTGTGTGTGTGTGTGCATATGTGTGTGTGTGTGTGTGTGTGTGTATGTGTGTGTAAGTGTGTGTGTGCATGTGTGTGTGTAAGTGTGTGTGTGTGCATATGTGTGCGTGTGTGTGTGTGTGTGTGTGTGTGTTTGTGAACCCTCCTCTCTGTACCTGGATGCGAGTATCTGTCCCGCGCGGATGTCTGCTACCACATGCAGGAAGTAGTAGCTCATGAAGACGCGCCGCTGCAGCAGCAGGAAGGCAAAGCAGATGCTGTCCCAGATGATGCCTGCCTCGCTGCGAGGCAACTCACAGTTTCTGTCAGTCTTCCCTGTATCTGTACAAAACAAAATCAAAACCAAAAGTATTACCTACTCCTCTTACACAATCATAAGCCATGATGAGGCACATCACAACATTGCTGGCAACAATGGCAAAATGTCCAGTGTCTGACAGATTTTCTAACTTTGGGACCCAGTACACTGACCTCCTCTTTGTACTACTCTGCCATGTTAGATGCTTACAGCACAAACAGTTAAGGCCAAATTACTAAACAGCATACATGTTTTTGTGGGCACACACTCTGGGTAAGACAGAAATACCACCAATGAAAAAAATAGAAATGGGTATAGAATTACACTACAATAGTAGATCTCCCTGTCTCTTGTTCTCTCTGTACACACACACGCATGCACACGCATGCACACGCACGCACGCACACACGCACACACGCACACACACACACACACACACACACACACACACACACACACACACACACACACACACACACGTTCATATTTATTTGTACCACTCTCTGTATATATATATATATAGATATATATAAGAAGATAGCTGACTGGTGGGCTGATAGAAGTTGTGCATTGGACTACAGAGGTCAGTCCAAGGTCTAGAGTGGCTGAACAGTGTGGTCATCTGGGAGAATAACGCACGTGTACAGCTTGTAATTTTCAGAAACTTGTGATGAGCTCAGCTGCTGGCATGCCCTGGCTGTTATAAGAGCCAGATCGCAACACAGCGAATCTGCAGTGCAGTTGGTCAAATAGGCTAGCACCTATTCACATTAGTAGACACTGATGACCACACAGTCTGCTGATGTCTATGTACTTATTTGCATCAGTAAACTTCAGATGACCTTGAATTGAATCAAGGTGGAATGGGTAGCAAAAGGGTAGCAGTTCATACAGACCAAAATATTTTTGTTGTTGTTAACCAAAAGGGATGGGGTCTTATTTGATTTGATAAGTTGGTAGGAGCCAGTGAGTGGAGTCTGTATTACCTTGAAGTTCAGCGTAGACTTGGTATTCTTTTATAGTGCAGGCAAGACTGAGCAGCTGGATCAGCCAGCAATTGTTGGTCATCAGCTGCTTAATGTAGCCACACGCCAGAATCTGTAGAGGTACAAATATCAGGACACACATACGTACACGCGCACGCGCGCACACACACACACACACACACACACACACACACACACACACACACACATGCACGCACACATTAGGAGGAAAACCCCAGAAATTTAGTATTGATGTTAAATTTTCCAATGGAACCTACCAAGAAAAAGCTTGGCAGGGTAAAGAAGCATTCAATAGTTAGGCTGCATGCAACTGGACCAACCTGCCAGAAGAGGTCAGATATGCCCCAAATGTTGTTATTTCTAATCCCAGGATAAAAAAGGACATATTCTCGTGTACCAATACATCCACACTATTCTACATACTCTAAGAGGCCCTCATCTGCTAAACTTTACAACAAGCTTCTGTGACCTGACCGCCTAGGCCCATGTAGGTCTAAGGACAGATTAGAAACCCCTGTGGTCATGCAGCACTCTCCACAACTACACACTATTCTGATCTGATCACTTTGGTCAGGTTTCTACTCAGTACTTGCTTATAACCTTACATTGTGTATATATATATTTAGTATTGTTGTAGTAGCGTTTATTTATTTACTGTGAATAAGTGTCATCTTTTTTTATTTTTCTAGGTTTTTTTTTGCTTTAATTTATATAAGGCACACTAAACCAGATACCACTACAGAGAGAATATAAAAACATATATAAATGAAGACAGGAATCTACAGGATAACAGAATAGAGAAAAAGCCGTATAAGATACATGCTCCGAAGTGGTTCTTACAGACAGAATGTTTTTCATGGTGATGACGAATACGTTGTAGGCAATGAGGAAGTCCCAGTAGTGGAGGATCTTCTTGATTGGCTTGAGCAGCAGGTCTCCCCCGAAGAGCAGGAAGTAGAAACAGGCCACCAGGTAGCCCATGCAGAAGACACTGATGCGCGTGGTGCCCGTGATGAAGATGATGGTCAGCACAAACCAGAACAGGTAGCTGAACATGATCACCTTCAGCATGTCCAGGTAAGACCTATGAGGGACAGAGAGGGCAGTATTGATACGTTCGTTCTGATCTTTCAGTCAACACTGTTGTCCAAAGTACCTTAAAGCACAACGGTAGGCATACTGTATACTGTACCACTGCTACCTCATCACAAAACATTTTTCCAACATTTTTTGCCATTCCATAAATGGGTAGCTGTGCATGTGGAATACAAGTCTACACAGTCAAGTTCCATTAGAGGATGAGTGTCCAGCTGAAACAGAAAAACACTGCAAAACAACTGAAAGTGTGATGTGGAAAAGCAAACGCACAAACACAGCTCAAATGTAGCGCTGAATTCCCTAATCAACACCAGTTAAAAGAGTTCTGTCCTTTGCTGCTATCGAGGGTTCATCATTCGCATCTCGCTCACTCCCTAAAACTCGCAGGAAAAATCTGCAGCCGCAGCAGAGGTGTTAAGGGTCCTCTGATGAAAAGTGTGATGTTACAAGTGTTACAGCCTTTTGAGGATGGGCCCAAAATGGATGACCCAGCCTTGTCTACGCTGCTCAATCAAGTGAGCACCCCCACACACACACATCCCCCACCCACCCCCTCTTCCTACCTGCTCTCCATACTTAAAAGCTACTTATTGAGTTAGGGGAAAGAAAATAGCATCCGAGCCTAAGAAAGGCAGGGCGAGATGGAGGGACTGATTGAGCCCCATGGATTTTTCCCTTTTCTATCTGTAACCCGATCGCTCGGACAGAGAGATGAGTGAGTGCAGAGTGTGTGTGAGTGCGAGCAGCGCAGGGTCAGGGAGGAGAGGAGTGTCAAAGGGGTGGGGTGCGGTGTGTGTGTGTGGGGGGGGGCGTCCTCTTTGTCAGGCTTGTTGATGGACACACAAGCTGTTAATAAAAGAGTTCTCCACTTTGCGCACCAAAACAGTGGGGGAAACGAACAGTGCGTAATCAATTAGGGGCTGGCAGTCTGGGATCAGCTGTCTCCTTCTCCCTCCTTCCCTCTCTCTCTCTCTCTCTCTCCCTCTCCCTCTCTCTCCCTCTCTACTTCTCTCTCTTCATCTCTCCCTCTCTCTCTCCCTCTCTCTCCCTCCCTCCCTCTCTCTCTCTCTCTCTTCTCTCCCTCTGGCCCTCCCTTTCTCTCTCACTCTATCACTGTCTCCATCTCAATCTCTCAATCGTTCACTCATAAGGTCTGTATCTGGACATATCTCCCGATCTCTATTACTAAGCCACTCTCCGAGCTGAAGTGGACATGGGAGTGGCGTGCTTACAGACAGCACAGACTGGAGATAAGACTCTATTAGATTGTTGTTTGTAGAAATTAAGGTGGTGACAGTACCATTACTAAACAGTTCCTGGCAGGCTATGGCAAAGTAGTTTTTCGAGTATGGCTCAGCAGGCTTCTAGCGCTATGTAATGACCTGTGCTTTGGTGCAGCACAACTATGTGGTATCCGCTGTGGTAATTATGTGGGAATCGTGTTGTATTTTATTGTGATTCGTCAAAACATGCTTTATTAAATTTCTTATATACCAGCTACTAACTAAGTCTAGATTTTGGGTAGAAAAAGACCTACAAGGTTAGAGTACACAGCTTATTTCTAATGTTTCATTTTTGACGTTGTAGTCTAGAACTTGTCCTCCAAGACAAACTATGAACTGTGTTGTCTCAAGCAAAGCATACAATTAGGGCAGGGGACCAATGTAGGTAGTGTACCCTTCAGGTGAGGGCGCTCTCCTGTGTACCTGCAGTGGATGAAGTCTGGCACTGGGTTGTGGATGCTGAAGGATGCGGCGTCCAGATCTCGGCAGATCTCCACGTTGTCTCCGGCCATGAGGCGCACGGCTGCCTTGTTCTCCTCATCAAACACCTGTCTCTGCAGGGACGCGCACAGCAGCAG
>CM050221.1:35997500-36022500 GCA_027475355.1 Coilia nasus
AAGTTATAGAGAGGAAAAGAGAGATGACAACACACACACACACACACACACACACACACACTTTGACCTTAGAGATACTGGAGTCCTCCAGTTGTCTCTGTAGGGGGTGGGGTGGGGTGAGATGGGGCAAGGGGGTTGTGGCATGGGGTGGAGTTCAGGGGGGGGGGGGGGGTGTAGAGGTGTATGTTGGACTGAGTTCAAAGAAGTTTGATGAATTCATTGTAAAGAGCATGGCCGCATCACAAAGGGTCATATCAGTTGAGGGGCAAGGAAAGACAGCTCTGGAAGAGAGAGGTTTAGTCATGCGTTGCTGTGCTACTGATAGAGACAGTAAGGCAGTGAATAATGCAGTGGTGTGGGAGGAAAGGGGGGTATGAGGGCAGCAGGGCAACATGGCAAACAGGAAGTTCAGGAGGGTCAAACAGGAAGTTTAGAAGGGTCAAACTGCGGACCACCAAGGTCCTGAAGCCTTGACAGCGGGGGGAAAGAGGGTCAGCATGGTATCGTAAAGGTCACACTGTACAGAAATGTATAGTAAACATCTCAAAGATTTTTTTTTATATAAAATAACAGTCAGTCCAATATGTGGCTATATCTATGCATATGTATAAAACTGTAAAATGGTTTTCATAATCACTTAATTCTCTGAACACAATAAAAACATTACAGTGGAGCAAATGGAGCAAGCAGAAAATCAGGGAGGGACCAGGTCATTCACAGTGTCCATGGGAACCACAAGAAGCAAGCAGTCACCCACCTATTCATGATAAGATAGACACGGCCATTGACTTTGGCATGGCTGTATAAAGCAATTAATGCATGTAGAGATGTGTGGAGAAGCATAGAGAGAACGGGACCAATGGAGAGAGAGAGAGAGAGAGAGAGACAGAGAGGAAATGGAGAGATATGACATTAATGGGATGTTCGCATTGGTGGCACACTCACACTCACACACACACACACACACACACACACACACACACACACACACACACACACACACACACACACACACACACACACACACACACACCTATGGATGCACCAAATGGGACATGGATAGATGGCATGGTTGAGCATGGTTCGTAATGGCATAAAATGTCTAACTTATCACATCTCATACTGTTACGGACAGGCTTGTAGATTTGCAGCTGTAACAAAATAAAGCTGTAGGCTACTGGAGTTAGAATAATAAATCTTCAACATTGCATTAAATGTTTTTGATCCAAATGGCCTTCTTTCATCTTGGCAGGATGGTAAAAGGGACAAGCACCTCACAACCCTGGGCCACTTGTCACGGACTGCTGACTTAACCAGGTGAGTCTCCGCTGGCAGGCGTCTCACCTGTAGTGTGTCACCTGTCGCATGTCTCACCTGTAGATGCTGCTCTCCTGTTTGGTGGCGACGGCCTTGAGGTCAGTGAGCTGCAGGAAGTGGTCGTGGAAGTAGTGCAGGTGGAGCACAGTCACCAGCAGGAAAGAGGTAGGGATTAGGATACGCATGAACAGCTCTGACGTCTCAAACTGCTCCAGGCCAAGATCCTTGAGTCTACAAGGAAGGAAGGGTGGGAGAAAGACAAGGAGAGAGAGAGAAAAACAAGAGAGAGAGCGAGAGAGAGAGAGAGAGATAAAGGGTAGAGAAAAAAAGAGAGAGAGACAGAGACAGAGACAGAGATGGAGAAACACATTGACCAGGACAGAATGAGAAACAGCAAATATGAGGAAGAAAAAGCAAAAGATGGTGTCAGGAGGAACTGAGAGGAACTGTTCTTGCTATATTATTAGTAAATGCTGCCTGCACTCTAATAAAACACTCAGCCATAATGATAGAAAATCTTCAGCTGTACACACGACCGGCAAACAGAGTAGCAAGATTCCTCAAACATGTGTGCTAGCTTTTAATGGGCAACTGGGTACAGATAAACTGCACTGTTTTATCCTCACATGAGCACAGAGCTAATTATAATTTTAATAATCAAATTATTTAGGCTCCTCAACGTGGTAAACTGCCATAGTAGGCCTACACAGCCAGTGTTGAGGATCCCCAGAAGCTGAAAGTCCCTACCACATATTTGTTCCTGCATTTCACTGAAACAGCAAATTAGCTTACTGTATCTCTTCATCCAGATAGACAAGGCACTTAGTAAACTGCCTGTTTTAGGTGCACTGGTAGAACCAACACGTGCTAAGATTGTTTAAGCTTCTGAAGCTTAGGTTCGCAATTTTTAATATTTTTATGTTCTGTTGTTAATTTATAGACCAGCCGTGTGTTCCGATGTCCATACTTCCTGCACTTACTGTACATAGTTTTGGTACGTAGAACGTTCCGATTACGATTGTGACGGAGTATGGAATATGGAACAACACTTACCTGCTGAAATCTGTGTACTTAGTAAGTGCAGACAGTGCACTGTGGTTAAGTGTACCCATGGAAGCATGGATATCGGAACACACCACAGGTACATTTCGTATTCCTGTTTGTCGCATCGATACTTACTGTTCCTCTTCCCACCCAGTCATATTGTGCCAGATTCTGGGCGAGTTCTCAAACTGATATGTGTAGACCAGGATGAGCACCAGCATGGTGTACACCACTACCGACATCCAGAAATACTTCAGGATCCTCCTCCACCACTCATAGTGGACCTGCCCAATACAACAACAACATTTTTACAGTTTTTGCCCATTGCTTAAACACATTTTGTTCAACTTGGCTCGCTGTGCCAAAACTCTACACCCAAGCACATAAGACACAACACTTGGACATAAAGCATTCACATCTACGTCAAATTGAAACTCTGCAATCAAAACCTAACAATCCTTTGTCAAAATGTCACTCTGATGACAAAATTGCACACACTTGCATCTTATCAAAACACTGTCACATCAGCAGCAACACACTAGTCTACTTTATATAAAACACTGTTTTTTGTATTTTGAATAGATGTGTTTTGCCAATGATACATCGGTATTTCATTTTTGAATGAAGTGTCTTATGTATGAAATAGTGTGTGGTGTGCAGGAGCAAGTGTGTTGCAAAAAGGAGCAAGTGTGTTGCAGAATTGCAACTAAAGTGTAAAGCAGCATTTGTGTTTAAGGTATGGTTACACTGTGTTTAAGGCACGGTAACACAACTTCAAGTTATGTTACTTTGGTTTAAGCATATGTCTATTGCGTTCAAGCAGTGGGCAAAAACTGTAACTGCTTCAGATTTTATCACAGAAAACATAAAAATGTGAAATTAACTTTTTAAAGTGGCACATAAAAATGTGAAATTAACTTTTTAAAGGGCATATCCACGCAACTGTAAGAAAACATGATTTTTTAAAATTGTATTCTACTTTTTATGCATTGAAACAAGTATACTAGGGTAGATGGGAGATAAGCTTAAGTCAGCTGTGAAATGACTAAACAGGTAAACACTGGATGACACTGAATCGTAAACAAATTCTTATTAAAACTGCAAACAAAGCCAACACATGAGACAGAGAGGGGAAGGCTGGGTACCTGATAGAGTGCCACGCAGAAGAGGAACATCATCATGTAGATGATCTTGTACATGACGATGCGGCCCTGGAAACTGACGAAGAAGAACATGCCGCCGCAGATGTAGATCCAGTACTTGACCAGCACGGCCTTGACCATGCTGCCCAACACCTGCATCAAGTCACCCTCATCACCGTCACCCTCCTCCTCCTCCTCCTCCTTCTCTTCCTCCTCTACAGGACAAGCAAGCAAGGCACAGCCACATTCAGGCCAAAACACCCACACACGCTTAGGACGAGTCAACATGCTTCTCACATGAATTACAGCACAATAACACGTATTTGTTTATACTGTACTTCAACATATCATAAAATGTGACAACATGTCTTAACATATCATAAAATGTCATGAAAGCACACTTCACAAAGAAACAAAGGAAACCATATCTGAAAGAGCAATAATTTAATTTCAGACCAGAAACTTATAAATCAACATCAAGAATTTTATTACGAAAAAACTTGGTAGTGTATTGGTCTTGGATGACCACATCTGCAAGTGATATTGCTGCTGTTGCGGGTAGTTGTCGCCAAGCTAATGGTTTATATTGCATAACCGCTGCTGTTGTGTGAACACAACCCTTTTGAGAACCCTTCTGAGAACCCTTGCCATTATTGATGCGCGGGTCAAGGATTTTTAACACCCGCACCAACACGACCCATCATGACAGCCAACTCTCTCCACCCAACTGGACTCAACCCGCTATTGTTTGATGAGGACACTGCTTTTAACCCAAACTGACTCAACCGGTCTTTGGGTCGTCCCGCGCATCACTACTTGGTATTATGTACAGTAGCTCTCACCCTTTTTTGGGATGTCAACAGTCACATCGGTCAGGGCTGTGTCCTCCTTCAGTCTCTCCTGCCTCTCTGTCAGCATCTGATGCAGCAGCAGCCAGAAGGTCAGAAGGCACAGGATCTACAAAAGGAGGGGTGGGACACACACACATGCGCACAAACACACACACACACACACACACACACACACACACACACACACACACACACACACACACACACACACACACACACACAAACACACACACACTCAAGCACGGACACATGCACACATGGACGCATACATGTGCACACACACGCACACACACATGTGCGCTCGCACACACACACACACACACACACACACCCACACACACACACATACACACACATACACACACACACACACCCACATACCCATTTAGAGACACTTCAGTAAAACTCTCCCAACATAAAATCTGACCCTTAGACAAACTGAAATCGTAAAGACCTTAACAAGGAGTCTATAAAGCTAATTTCAGAGTAGCCTAGAAAACTACATCTAATAAAGGTCAAGTTATTAACTTTGTAGATGTATTTTAGCTACTTTTATAAATGTTTCTCAGCTCACAGTGTAAAACAAACTCTACACTATTCGTTTAAGCATTGCTTCCACGAAGCCCTTTCTACAGCAATTCCCATTCATCTTGATCTTCCTCACTGCTACTCACCATAAGGACTGGTTAAGTATAAGGAGTGCAGGCAATAAACCATCCACACTGCTTTTGCACTCTAGTAAATAACTGGTCAGCCTATGGTAACATAACTTAAGACATACTGTTAATGTACCTCATCACCCAAAAGACAGATGAGCATGTTTTTATTGCTCAGATAACTCAGGCTCAGTTTTGTGCCTCTACTCTTTGTCAATGTGTGAGATATAAATTTGTCACTTTGTCAAATGTGCAAAAGTGATGCCTAAAGAACACTCCATCACATGATTACATGTAGGACTACTACATATTTTTAACCCTACCCAATTTATTGTACCCAATTTATTGTACCCAATTTATTGTTTTTGTAAATAGTTTTGTACATACAAATATGTTTTTGTAAATATTTTTGTATATACAAATATGTAACTTTAATGTTTCTTATTTTATTACTTTTTTTGTTGAGCAGCATGCTGAGTGACTTCTATGGTATGTGTAACATGTTTCTCATCCAGACATTCAGCTTGAGCTTGTGCCTACTGCAGGGCATTGACAGGCTGGGCGTTACCTTGGAGCCCAGGTTGGAGAAGGGGACGGGGACCTTCAAGAAGACCCCTGGCACCCCCGGCACACGCTCGAAGCTCCAGATGTACTGCAGCACCAGCACCAGGTTGCCGTAGGCGACCATGAAGGGCGAGCTGAGCATGGCGTAGCGGCGGCGGTCGCGCACCATCCACAGCATGCAGGACCACAGCAGGAACACGAACGTCAACCAGCTCACATACGTGATGCTCCACGCCTGCACAACACACACACACACACACATGCACACACGCACACACACACACACACACACACACACACACATGAGACTTGACAAACACACCCTTTCACAGACTCACATTAATCAGGCACAGTATGGAATAAGTATAAGATGAAATTGGCTGGTCTGACAGTGAGCTGAGTGGCCCTGATTTAGATGGGATTTGGGCTAAAATGGCTGAAATCTGATGCTGAACAGCCTAGAGCGGAAATAAACAGGCCAAAAACAGTCAAACAGAAAATCAGCTGTCAAGTGGAACACGCTGCACTCCTAGTCCTTCACTCACCATCATGGCAATGAGGGCGCAGATGTAGCTTTGCTTCATCACGAACCTAAACACCTTCACCAAAGCATTTGGAACTGCGACGGGCTCTTCCTCCTCTTCCTCATCCTTCTCCTCCCCCTCCTCATCCTCCTCTTCCTTATGCTTCTCTTCATCTCCCATATCCGTGACTTCATACACACCACTGTCTTTTTTCTCTGTTTTAGATTCAACATAAATGAAAAACACAGCAAAGAGGGACATAAAAAGTGAAAGAGACAGAGAGGGGTAGACAAACAGAAAGAAATAGAGAGAGAGAGATAGACACAGAGAAGGAGAGAGAGAGATAGACAGAGAAAGAGATGGAGAGAAAGAGAGAGAGAGAGAGAGAGAGAGAGAGAGAGAGAGAGCAAAAGAAAGAAAGGGGGAGGGAAAAAGTATGGAGTAAAACACTCAGTGTTAACAGTGGGAAATGCCTCTCTTGGGTAAAGAATATACCACTGATGTGCCTGGTCTCCCATTCACCACTTCCATATCCCTGATAACAGCTGGCTCTTTCAGCCTACTCATGCTCACACACTTAAACTGAGAGGTTCTTGACCACACAATTGGACTTTTGAGAGGTTTTCGTCTGGTCTGTAATTCACCTGATATATCGTTCGCTTGGTCCACTTTGTACTGAGGGGTAGAATAGACATCCACTCTGATTGGCCCATTCTCAGTGTTTCGGGATGAGACGTAGTCAAAAGTCGTCCCGTTTGACGAGACAACAATGGCCTGTTGGAGGGATAGAAAAATATTACAACAGAGAAAAATTCAGCCTTGACTTTTTACTTTAAGTCATGGATACTTCGCTGGGATTATGTAAGTAACTGTGTCTGTAAGTGTGCACAATCTGTGCAGTGAGCACAGAGAGTTAGATTAGACAGCCTCTTAGATGCCTATTAACAGGGTTAAAGGTTAGTGTATGGATTAGTGATTAGAAGAGTCTAACCTCAGAGGTACTGTAGCCGTCCTGGGTGGAGAGTAGCTGTTGGAGAGAAGAAAAAAGGAGAGAAAGAGAGACGGAGAGAGGGGGAGAGAGAGAGATAAAGAGAGAGAGGGAGAGAGAGGAGAGAGAGACAGAGGGAGGGAGAGAGAAAGAAAGATAGAGAGATAGAGAGAGTGGAGGGGAAAAGTGCAAACAGGGCAAGGTGAGGTGATGGATGAGTGCGGAAGACAGAAGGCCCTGCCCCCTTCAGTGTTCCAGGGTAAGCAGGAACAAAGACAGGCAGGCACTATTCAGTTAGCCCCGAGCATTAGTCACCTGCACCACAGGGGATAAAAGCTTTTAACTGTGAAGGAGAGAGGGAGGAGAGAGAGAGAGAGAGGGAGAGAAAAAAAGAGAGAGAGAGAGAGAGAGAGAGAGAGAGAGAGAGAGAGAGAATGAGAGAGAGGGTGAGGAGTGAGAGAGAGGAGAGAAAGAGAGAGTGAGGAGAAAGAGAGAGAGAGAGACAGAGAGAGAGAGACAGAGAGAGAGAATGAGAGAGAGAGAGAAAGAGAGAGAGCAAGATAGATAGAAAGAGAATGAGAGAGAAAGAGGGAGGAGAGAGAGACAGAGAGAAAGTGAGTGAGAGAGAAAGAGAGAGAGATAATGAGAGAGAGAGAGAGAGAGGTGGAGGGATGCAGGTAGAAAGACGCAGGGTGAGGGTCAGGGGGCGGGTGATGGTGTTGTAGCGAGGGTTTGCAAAGCCCAGTCTCACTGCAGTGAAGAGAACACAGCAATGAGTGAGTGAGTGCACCCTGGCCATGAGTGAGTGCACCCTGGCCATGAGTGAGTGCACCCTGGCCACAGCACAGAGGCCAGGCACCGAGGCCTGTAAGGAGGCTTTTCTGCTCTGTCCAGCCCCACGGGTCAGTATGAAGTGGAAGCCACTGTGAGAAGTGTTTCAGCACCATCGAGTACAGTAGTTGCACTAAAGTAAGCTGCACTAAAATAAGGCATGCTGTGGCTAAGGAGACTATGTGCTCCATTGTAACAAACATCTTTTTTTTGTTGGGAGTGATAACGTCATCTGTGACAACCATTTTGACGCTCAGGTGAACTTTTCTCACGTTTCTCTCGTCCGTTCTCTGGTGGGCCTTCCACCACTGCTGCCTCTTGTGTTCCGCTGTGTGTCCGCCGCTGTTGCCCACGGCTACCTCGCCCTCGTTCTCTTCCGTTTCTTCATCCTCCTTAAGAAGAAGAAGGAGATCAGATGAAACACTTATCAACTGCTTACTGCTTGCTACCACGCATTTTAGGCAGTGTGGTATCTACTGTTCACTGGTACTAAGTATCATTACCAAAATCAAAAAAATATTTTGAATCGATTATGTGGTTAAGATGTAATGAAGGCCTCTATTGTGGTGGGAAGGTTGCACAACTGCCTCCATCAGCAGGACAAAATGGCGCTTCCACCATTCTAATCCAATCATTACTTGGTCATAGCGTTTTAGTATCAATCATAGGCCCTGGTGAGGTCACGGGGCCTGCGGCCACGCGTTGATTTACGCCGTTATCATACCTCGTTACTGGCCCGCTTTCAATACAGCACGCAGAGGCATCACAACATGGCGATCGATAATGCGTACACACCAAACCTGTAAGGAGTAGCCATTGATCCGCAACCCTGTAAAAGCCCTTCACTGCCCTATGCTAGAATCGCTGAGTAAGGGAGGTTAGAGAGGCGAGGAGAGAGAGAGAGGCGTAGAAAGAGGGGGGTTGGGGGGGGGGGGGTGGTTGGGCTGACTGGCCTTGGAGTGTCAAGAAGGCACAGAGGCTAACAAAGGCTTTGGCATCGTATCGGTCCAATCTTTGGCAAGGTCGTTTCAAATCAAGGCCTCTGGCACGAAAGCTTCATAAAGGATTTACTGGCCATCATAGTATTTACAAGCCCATTTCAATCAAGGCCTGGGGCGTGAGGGGTCCCTAAAGCTGACTTAATAATGAAGTGACCTTTGACCTCTGTGGAAAGCACCTTCAACATGTGAAGGTGCTTAAAAATGTATTTTAATTAAAGAACAATCTGCTGCTCCTCATGGAACATGCTCTCAGCTGAGGACTGAATGCCTATTGGAGGCCCATGTGGCAGTAAACCAGAGATTGCCTATGAGAGGTCACCACACATTACATGCTTTCGTGGCCCTGGAGACGCATCTGCTCTTGTGACCCACACAAACACAGAGGTGGGGGCACCATATAAAAGAAATCTCACTGCAGTGGTGAAGACAGGGAGGTGAAATGGTGGAGAACCAGAGAACGACAGACAGTAAAAGACTCCCATAAAACGGAATAAGATAATTAGACAGACAATCCAATGTAATAGACTGAGAGAATAAGAGTGAGGCAGACAGTCAGACGCAGGAGTTTCCAAATGATCTGAATGTAGAAGAATGACTGCTATCAAACACACAGTACCAATTCCATTGATTCAATTAGAATAATACATCTTGTATACGTCAGAAGGGTTCTATCATCTATACTACTTTAAGCTCCTATGCAATATTTACATAATTTTAACATTTAAAATTTAAGAAACTCAGAATGTATTAATGCTTATGTATAACTGACATCACAGTTCTGACCTAACCCATGGTTAGTGTATGTTTAAAAAACCATGTATGCCAAGGCAAGCAGACCAACTTACAGTAATTAAGGCACAAGGTACAGTCCCTGGAGTAAGGTGAGGTTATACGCCTTGGTCAAGGGCACTTTAGCCACAGATAAGGGTGCAGGAGAGCGCTAGTTATTTACTCCCCCACACACATTCTTCCTACTGGTACAGTACAGGATTCGAACCTGTGACCCTCCAATCCCAAGACCAACTTCCTAGCTGTTAGTCCACAGCTGCCCCCAAATACTATCGAGATGCACAGCGATAAGCATGTCAACATGTCTCCCTACGCAGAATGCAGTGAGGCTGTCATGGCTGCAGATTTGGCTGTAGATTACGCCCTGTGATGTGACGCTGATGACATTACCAAGGGTTCCTGCAGCCACAGGCGGATCAGCGTGGCCAACGTGTAGTAGAGCACCAGCAGCATGATGGGGTTGACGTAGTGGTGCCACTCGAGCCTGTTCACAATAAACCTCCAGGTGGACGAGCAGTCGGTCTGGATAACGGGAGAGATGCCAAATACACTGTGGAGACAAACACACAAACACAGACACAGACACACAGACACACAAATACAGGGTCAATGTAAATGTTCTTCTTCCCTATCTGTGTTTTTTTCTGACTGCATGTGGCACTGGACAGATAGAATATATCCTTAATAGAATATCCTTAGAAGACCCTTCTGTAAAATGGAAGGTCTAACCATTTGTTTTTGTCTTAATGGCTACAACAAGCTGGAGCCTACTTAAAATACATGATTTAGTCAACGACCTGGGTAGTGAAGGGCACGTGAAGGGTAAGGCCCAGAATAGAATCATATAGCTTTGTTTTCCTAGTATAACAAAGGCACAGTGCTCTTTTCTTAAGAGATTTACCTATTCTACCTGCTTTACCTTACTCTGGTCAAACCTGCCTCGGTTTATCACTAAACCATGTACTCAAAATATCATCCTGATCATCTCATTCTACAGCCTACTGCCACCTGACGAGTACAGCTAGATCATGACATCAGTTCTCCATAACATGGAGTGCATCAAAATACCCATTTGCACTGGTATCTGCTAATCTAGTATACAGCTGCCTATCGGCATCAGCAACAGCTGTGCAGAAGGTAACAGTAAGGAGAGCACATATGTCCAATAAAAATAAACCTTTGCTCTGTGTTTATTTTCAACCAGAGGTGGAAATCCCGGGTCCAGAAAGTAAAAGTCCAGCCACATATTTGTTCCAGCCAATTCACTGAACCAGCTGATCAATTAACTGAACCAGCTGATCCCAATTAACACACCTTTTCTTTGAGCTAATTAGTGAAATTACATGTTAAGAGCACAGGCAGAAGGAATTAATGGCAGAACCTTAACTTTCTCAGGCCGGTTTGTCCGCTTCTGGGAACAACATAATAGACTGCTAATGTTGTCATTAAATAATTGCAACACATTGTTGTGCTAATTGTTTAAGTTATACTATATTAAGTTAAGATAAACTGAATATAAGTAAGAAGTGCCAAAACAACATCCTTTGGTGATGTTGCCAGGCAACATTGTTTCAAAACACTGTCCTGCATAACATCACCTCAAAAGTCCTTCTACTGGTTAAAGCAATACTAAGTAGTTTTAGTCTTCGATAGCCCTACAGGTTGGAACCAGAATTGTCTCTCACAGAGAACTACAGAGAGATGCTCCGCTCCCCCCAACCTTACTTAGCGCGGTTATAACCCACGAAAGGCTGCAAAGCAAATTCAGAAGTACCTTTCACCCTGTTACCAGTCGATGAACCACTGAAATGTTTTTGGAAACATTATTTTGACTACAACTACTTAGTGTTGATTTAACTATGGCTTATAGTGAAAATACCTGCCTCACCCCAGACCACTGTGCATTTCAGCAGCACCTCTGTTAGCCTTAGATAGTGCAAGTCCCGCCCCCTCTTTACATGCCACTTCCTGAATGGGCCTTTCCTGCACCTGCGCCCAGACCGTGTCACATGACTAGTTTCCATTGTGCAGGGCGGCAGGAAGTGGTAGGGGATATGGGGCGTCTGTCAACGGGCCTTTCACAACGGAGGTTGGCCCCAAGGCCAGAGGCCTGTCATCAGGCACAATTAGGCCATTTTCACTCGCGTGCTAGCTGCTTCATCCTCACAGGCACCAGCACAAACAGCACGGCTTCATAGCACAGGGTCTCTCTCGTCTTAATCCAGCACAAAATCCAACTAATGCCAGGGCATTGCGTACAGTTCAGCCATCATTATTTAAACTGATGAAGTCCAGAAAACAGCTTTAAGAAGTTAGACCTGAAATTACATATTTGAAGACATAAAAGCCAAACTGATACTGTTAAATCAATGTTATTTGTCTATGACTTGAACTCAAAGTCTAACACATAATGATATTAAAGTGATATACACTGGAACGCAAAGAAAGGCAATTTCATGCTGTCTAAATCAAATAAAAAGTTCACAAAACTTTCCTTTAGTTAAACAACACCATCATAAAAGGTCAAATGGTTTCTGCTTCAGCAAGTTTAACACAGAGTTGTGATAATCCTACACTCTCTCATATCAGCATGACAGACCATCGCAAATCCCCTCAGCTGGTTGCTCATCCTCAGTCCCCATCCTGGGGTGGCAGAGCCCAGGGGGAGCAGGGAACAGGGTTCATCTCAGGATCAGAATCAGTTTTGTTGGCCAAGTGTACTTACATATACAAGGAATTTGACTCCCGTAGATGTTAGCTCTCTATACATTTACAATACGAATATGTAGTAATATAGCCTACATTTAATTGACAAAAAAAAAAAATAGTGTTACGACCTTGCCAGGTCTCTGTACTCTATTTGCTGCGTCTGCTGCGTGTCTTTTGCCTGTCTCCTGCAGGAGCATGCTGTGCAGGGTGCGATCTGATGCAGATGCTGGTGATGGGCTAATTACCGGCTCCCTTCCTCCCAGCCCCTTTGGTTTTGCGTTTAGTTTGTACAGAGCTGACTGACACTACATGTTTGTTTCTCCTTACACTTTACTGATTTGCACTACACTGTTTTTTCTTATTCCTGAATAAACCTTGTTTAAACTTTGAATTTTTGCTTATGTTCTCCCTTATGTCCTCTTGCCTGAGCCAGCAGGTTGTGACAATAGAGACACACTATACAATAGAGCAACAGTATACATATAAGCAAGGGCCATATGGGCACAAGGACAAGTATGTACAGTACAAGTATTTACAAGTATATACAAGTAGGACATAATGCAAGTAGGACATAGTATACAAGACAAGCACACATGGAGTGGGGATGTAAAGTGCACCTAATAGTGCAATGTAGTGTGCAAAATACATATGGGATAATAAAGCATGTAATGTGTAAATATAGCATGCAAGATACATATGGGATAATAATTATGTAATGTGTAAATATAGCATGCAAGATACATATGGGATAATAATTATGTAATGTGTAAATATAGCATGCAAGATACATATGGGATAATAAAGCATGTAATGTGTAAATATAGCATGCAAGATACATATGGGATAATAAAGCATGTAATGTGTAAATATAGCATGCAAGATACATATGGGATAATAAAGCATGTAATGTGTAAATATAGCATGCAAGATACATATGGGATAATAAAGCATGTAATGTGTAAATATAGCATGCAAGATACATATGGAACTCGGGCAGGGCGATAGATAGCCTCACTGACACTGTGCCTGAATTAGAGTCCCTAAAATCAATAAGACTCCAAAGGAGTCAAGGACAGTCAAGCAGCACAGACAAACACCCATTGGGACACAAGGTAGGATGGCAGCGGTGGAGGGGGGGCACTCATTGTCACCTGACAGTGGTGCATTGGAGTGTGACTGCATCCATGAGCAGATGATAGAGTCCACACACGTGATAATGCTGTAAAGAATGCAGAATCTATCATCTTGCATTGACTTTTCTCCATTCTCTGTCCAGAGCTAATCACCACACACCTGAGCAACGTGTGTTTTACGACCACAACATGGCTGTGTTTTTTAACTGTGGGTTCACAAAAACAAAAAACATTCCAGCTAATCAACATAATTTTTTTTAATTATGCCTTCTGACAAATACAAGTTCAACGCATATCTGACCCAATGTTAAAATAAACAGCAAACTTATGGTGAACTATGGTATGTCAATCATGGCAGCGACACCAACTGAGACTCCATCACACAACCTCAACAGCACACCACGACCCAAATAACCACGAAAGCTGCTCTCTCCTCTCCCTCAGAAACACCAAACCTTAGAAAAATCTTTAAATAATAACCACGGACTGTGGTTTGGTCTCCCCCTGTTTTGTTACCCTCCAGTAAGGCATTCCTCTGTGAGCAGAACATGGCCTCCTGCAGGCGCCATGTGTGTTAGGACACAGGCCATGCGGTGCTGAGGCTGGTGCGGTTGGTGGTTGGCTTTATGATGGTTCCGATTGTAAACATGTGGTGGGGGTGAGGGGGTGGTGGGGGCGGCATTGGGTAAGGGCACGCACGTGAAACACCGCTCTGTTTGTTTCTGCTGTTGTTATTGGCAGCCTGGACTGTTTTACAGCAACTTTCACTGCAGGCCCACACACACACACACTCACACATATGCCTGCATTCGCACACACACAAAAACACACACGCACACATGTGCACACACACACACACACACACACACATACACACACACACACACACACACACACACACACTCACACACATGCCTGCATTCGCACACACACGAAAACACACGCACACATGCGCGCACACACACACACACACACACAAACACACACACACACACACACAGATGCAGCCACACACAACGATAGGGGATCTGGGGTGTGCACATCGGTGGACACACACACACACACACACTCACATGCACAAACACACGCAATCACAAAGACACATATACTCTACATGTATATGCACATTATGCACATATACACAACCAGACACACAGACAATTGCACACAGCCAAGCCAAAACGATCAGCTATACACAGCCAAATTTTGGGATGTAAAACCTCTTTCTCTTACACAAACACACACACATGCACCCCCAACCACACACACTCTCTCTCTCTCACACACACAACTGACTGACTAGTCACAAGCACACCCACATACACACCCCCACATACACACAGCTGTGCATGTAAACCAACAAAACCAATTGTATAGACTAAGTGCATGCACATGTACGCACACACACACACACACACACACACACACACACACACACACACACACACACCCTCTCAACACACCCTCCACACACCATTCCACCCTTGCAATCAGCTTTAAGCCACTTACTCTGTGCCTCTCCTGAATAATTCAGTGTGAGGATATCGATTTAAGGAGAAGAATTTAAAATCGGGATTACTCCCAAACACTTTGGTTCCTGTGAAGCAGTGCCCTGTGGCAATCAATGGTGGCGGTGGTCTGTGGTGGGTTTAGGGTTTTAATGAGCGGTCACTCACCAGTTAACTTCTCTGCCCACAGTGATGGAAGGCAGCCATGTTGTGGCACTATTTAAATAAATTCTGGTGGTAGGAAGAAATCTTACACCAGCTTCAAGAATGTGCCTCTGCACAGGTTGTTTTTTCTACGCCAATTACATCTGAAATGATGTAACAACATTCACACTAAGTGACATTTAGATACCTCTATTAGGATAAAGGTTATGTACTTGTTAATCCTTTATAATAGAGTGAGAAGGCCATTCAGTAGACGTTTCAAATCCCTCAATGCTTTGGTGTAGGTCAGATAAATAAGGGAAAGTAAACAAACTCATAAATGCCATAAGCCAATGCCAACTCATAAATAAATTAAAAAACACACACACACACACACACACACACACACACACGTATACACACACACGCACACACACTCCCACACACACACACACACACACACCCATAGAGTAAGTAGTGTGCATGACAAGCCCAAACCTGACAACAGTGTCGTTGTGTGAGAAGCTCTCCTGGATGAACTGGAACTGGTAGAGGTAGAGCACGATGATGTGTCCAGCGCTAAAGATGGCCATGAGCACGCACAGGCAGCTAAACAGCAGCGTGTCGAAGGTGCGACAAAGAGACCACCATGTGCACAGTCCCAAGAACACAAGGAAGTACGTCAGAGATGTCACTGAGGGAAGCATGATGCCTGCAGGACAGAGAGATAGGTAGAGGGAGAGAGAGAGAGAGACAGTGACAGACAGGGAGAGAGAGACAATGACAGACAGGGAGAGAGAGCGATTGAGAAAGAGAGAGAGAGAGAGAGGGAGAGAGAGAGAGAGAGAGAGAAAGAGACAGACAGACAGAGAGAGAGAGAGAGAGATCAACAGAGAGACAGAGAGAAAGAGAAAGAGAAAAAGACAGACAGATGGATACAGAGTGAGAAGGAGAGAGGGTGAGAAATGGAGGAATGGAGTGGAGACACAGACAGAGAAAGACACAGATGAGAGAGAAGATGGAGAGAGAGGAAGACAGGGAGTGGAAGGGAGAGAACAGGGGAGAGACAGATGGAGAAAAAGAGAGGTGGAATGAATAAGGCAGGGAAGGCAGGAAGCAAGAGACAGGGAGAGAACAGGATAGAGGGACTTATAAAACCAAACCAAACTATAAACAGATGATCTGCAACAATGTTTCCACACATGAACACTTATATGCATAAACACTTTTTTTATTTTAACCTGTTAAAATGAAATATTTTATCAGTTAATTAGTGCTCAATTTTATTTGTTGGGAGCTTTTTTAAAAGGGGTCAAATCTGGCCAAATCAGCTACTATTTTATTATTGGTAATATTCCATTGCTTTCCATTGTTTAGCCTAGCCCTAGCCATTTCTTCACAGGGAGACTAAGGTAGACTAGGATCAAACTATATTAATACATTTTGAGTTCTAGCTCAGTTTTTGTAATCAACTCACTTATCTGACCACTGTGTTTGATGCACACAGAATGAAACTGTGACAAGAACTTGTGACTCCAAATGATCATGACGTGCACTCTCTCCTATGTATTCAGCTTATACTATATGTGTAGACTATATGGTACACTGCAGAGGCACTTGTATGCGGTGGAGGAAGAAGAGAAATAACCAGCCAAGACGGACATCCTGGGTTCAGAAAGTAAAGTTCCTGCCACATGTTTGTTTTAGCCAATTCACTGAACCAGCTGATCTCAATTATCTCATCACATCTCTTTAGCCAAGTGAGCTAATTAGTAACATTACATGTTTTAGGAGCACAGGCAGAAGGAATATATGGCAAGACTTTTACTTTCTCAGACTGGTTTGTCCACCTCTCAGCTAAATACATACTTTTTTTTACAATAGTAAAAAGTAGAAGTGACACATTCACAAACCTACTGTACAGTAAAGGTAAGTTAGCATTTGCTTTTAGATGTATTAATCATAAAAATACTTGCATAATGGGTCATCTAATTGTCTGTACTTAAATTAAAAATAGTTTTGGCTGTGCTATATTTATTGTCTCTGCTAGCAACACTTGCACACAACACTTTTGATTGCTGCGAAGGCTATCATAGTTACTGTGCTTACCCTCCAAGACTCAGTCTACACTCTGACTTACAATTCTGCAGATGACAAGTTATCAACCAGGGACGATCTGCAGAGTTAAACATTAGTGAGCAAAACCAACAAAGAAATCTGGTAAACTTTTAAAAGATTTATTCAACTATACAACTGTTGTCTGTTGACTGCAGTATAAGAAAATAAAATAAAAAACAATTATGTGCAACCCAGGACTAGTCACTGAATCTGCATATAAGGCATGAAAAAATCTTTGCAAAGGTAGATCTTGAAAAGAAAACTGAAATGGAAAATGGTCTGTGCGCTAGACAACAAAGTGTATGACTTCAACATCTCATCTTCTGAGAAGCTGTGGTGTCCCTGTTTCTCCTGCTTACTAATTGAAGCAGCCTCACCAGCAGACAAGCTCCCTTTCCTTCTCTTTGCAGTTGCTGTTAGTTCAGGGTATTGCTGAATATAAGTCTTTGTTTTCTCTGTAAATAAAACAGAACATAATATTACTATTAATGGATTAATCACATTACTACTCAATACTCCCATAACCTGATCATAATTTACACAGATGAGACCAATTTGCTAGCAAACTGCAACTGCAAAACTAACATGTTTGACTTGTCCAATAATGCCAATACTACTTAACAACCTAGACAGGAAAGGCCTTTTACTACCAGGTTACATTAGGTCCTGTGATCATCATCTACAGAAGCCCTGACCACCAACAAGCAGAAAGCCCCAAGTGCTCTAATAGTGGAGACCATGACACAAGCTGATCTACCATCTTAAACCTCGCACCATTGCATTTAGTATATAAGACACATCATAACAAAAAAAGGTTGTTTTGTTGTTATTTAACACATTTTTATATATATTACAACATAAATGCCATATCAGTAGCCAAAATGAATTGGACAAACCTGCATGCAAACCTCAGGGACATGCACTTGACACTGAAAGGAAATAACTTCGCTCACCTCAACTGATTTCTTCAAGTTTGAAGGCAAATTTCTTTGATGCAGACAAAGAGTGTCCTGAGATCTGCACAAATCGTTCTTCGGGCTTTTGGTCCCAAGCGACTCTTTTAAATAGCTCAGGGGTGGGACATTTTGGGAGGCTGAGTTGGGGTTGCTTCTGAACCCGTGTTTAGTGTTTACGTGAGTGTATGCATCTGCTCCCAACCCACACGCTCTGCTATCGCTGGAGGTATCCTACCTGATCGCTTTAACTTTCGAGGCAGCAAAAAATGTACTGGGAATGCATTGTAAAAAAGTGGAGTATAAAATATAAATAACTTCTGCATGGTGCTATGGAGAAAAATCAAAAGTATGCACTATGATTTAATTACATAAAGTAGGCCTAGAGGTAGCCTATGTAATACATGTACTGAAATAGCCCAACATAAGTACTGTAAGTAGTTAAGTACTTGTGCTTCGTCACATTCCACCATACTATTGACTGTATTATCCATAGCCCATACAGTAATGCATTGGCACTCACCTGTGAGACCAAGCAGAATGGTGATAACCACCTTGCCAGCTGTGGTTATTAGGTTGCCAATGATCTCTTTGACTTTGGTTGCAACGCCTGCAATTCGACGCAATATCTTCATCTTGGTGCTCTCCTCCACCTCCTCTTCCTCCTCTTCTTCCTCCTCTTCATCCAGCATATCATCCTCGTCCTCGTCCTCAGCCTCATCTTCAGCGTCGAAGTCTTCGTCAAACAGGATGTTCTCGTCGTCATCCAGGTCCACCTTTTCCACATCCTTTTCATCATCCTAGGTGCACAAAGAGCATTGACAGTGTATAGAGGGGACGCAGTGACCCCATGGACTTTCAATGGACGAAGGTGAATCCTAACTGAAGGTTGAAGTTGACCAGTTGTCTACTGGCATCATTTTGTGAAGTAACAAAACCCAAAAACATAGATTGCACTCGGGGATAGGTCATCTTGTTGCTGCACACTCAATGACTTTGGCAGCAATTTTTGCCAATGTTTACCTTACAACCTAGTTTTTTACATTTTGTTGTTAGTTATTAGATTGCGAGCTCATAAGAAGGTCAAGTGATTTTAGTTCTGTAGGTTTTTCTTCTGCAACCTCTGATGTACCGCCAAAACGCAATCCAACTAAACATGATCGAAAGAATAGGTTGTTTTACAAATATTTCAAAGAGCTTTAAAAAGTGAAATAGAAACTACATCAAAGCAACAATTCAAACTCTTTCTATGGCTCAGGTCCAACACACACACACACACACACACACACACACACACACACACACACACACACACACACACACACACACACACACACACACACTCACACTCACACACACACACACACACACGCAGTATCATGTATGTACATGCATGCATACACAAAAAGTATTTTCAATCTTCAGGGAAATTCTGCCAGCACATATATTTTAAAAACCTTGTTTGGTTGGATGTCATTAGGCATGACTCCTCAGGAAGTGTGCCAAAGCTTTGGGGCAGAGCTGAGCTGTCCAGGGTGCTGAAGGCTCTCACGCAGCAGCAGCGGAGGAGGTTTTTAATGGGACTGTTAACCAGCCGGTATTGGTGTTGAGTCAGAGACATTATTAAAGGGGATAGCTCATTCTGAGAGCTTCACTACAGCTGTACTGCAGTGGCAGTAAAGTATTTTAATCTAAGCAAAACTCTTGGCATAAACAGTTTCGGGTTTCAATTAATCTCAAAAGTTCTAAACAGCGTTGCATCAATTTTATTTTGTGTCACTTCAGCAACCGGCTTCGGGGACAGATTTTAATGAAATTAAAAGCAATACCTGCCCTTTGAGAAGCTATAAGCATTTTACAGGGCTATCACATACCGGTCCAATGCACAGCCAGCCATAAACATTTTTTTCCATTCTGCATTGCCCAGAGTCAAGCAGGCTGCCCGTCTGTGCAAGAGAGCAGATGCCATCTGCCGAGGTGCCAACCTCCTAGGCCTCCTAGGGCTCACCTAGGACATGGCCTGGACATGGCTGTCAGGGGGCAGGTTGGTTTTTAATCAACACTGAGTACACTCTCAGAAAAGAAGGTACAGAATTGTACTTTTAGGGGTACAAAGCTTGTCACACCGGCAGTACCCTCAAAGGCACATAATTGTACCTTTTAACCACTGTTTTTCGACTAGTTTGTACCTTCTCCAGAGCTGAATAGGTACACATCAGTACCTTAAGGTCCAAATATTAGCCTTTCTTGGTACATTAATACGTATTGTACCTTAAGATACAGATTTGTACCCCTACTGTCCCCATATTTCTGAGAGTGTAACGTCAAGGAGGACTGGGGCGCAGTGCGAACCAAGCGTGCCCCAATGGCACTGGCAAGTGCTCCAGACTCAAATTTAAACTTGCACTTTTACTACCAACACAGGAGCACTGAAGAAGAACAGAAAGACAGAAAGATAGAGTGAGAGAGAGAGAGAGAGAGAGAGAGAGAGAGAGATAGAAAGAGAGAGAGAGATAAAGCAAAGCAAGAATCTGAAAGAGGAGAAAAGGTACATGTAAAACTAACAAATAAACACCACTGCCAATACTGTCCTCCCTAAAGAAAGAAACAGTATTTCTTCTTGAGAGCAAGAGAGAACATCCATACAATGCAGCACAAGGGAATCACTGACTACAAAGGACACAGGCCCACTCCCAAACATTTTTTGAATCGACACCCTTGAACATATCTTGCAAAAATCTGACTCTTGCTTATTTTCTCTTTCTCAGTAATCATTCCTTTAGGCTTCACTCATTCCAGCCCTGGCATTTGCATGGAATGCCTCTGCCCGGTGCTTTTATGAATGTCATAAATGTTCTGATGCAACCCTCGTCACAAACTATCTTTACTTTAACGGGGATTCAGCATGGCCTTAACTGTCTTGTTCAGCCCAGGATCAGTGTTTACTGCAGATTCCTGGGTAACACGAAGAGGGATTTATGACAGGAAAATTACTGTGACCGCAGTACATCCTCCGATTTATTACAGCTCCAGCTCAGCAAGTTAAAGTGTGCTAAAATCAACACATGGTAAAAATATTCAGCTTGCTGATGAGGACATGAAAAACTCTTTCTGGTTAAATCTGTGGTTGTGTGCCTTGCTTGGTGTAAGTATATATGCAGTACTTCGAAAGTGTGTGCATGTGTGAACATAATGTCACCTGTGTGTATGCTTGCATCTCTAAAGTGATAGTGTGACTGAGTCTGTGTGCCTGGGATATCTTTCTCCTGCATGTGAAACATTGCACATGCACAACGCTTACACACACCTGTCTGTCTGTCTGCTCATGGGTGTGTGTGCAAAAATGTTGCCATGCCCACCTGGTCCTCTGGTTCAAAGTCGGTGTTGTCCTGGCCCATCTCCTCCGCTGGTCTCTTCTGCAGCAGGCTCCTCTGGCACAGCATCCACGTGCCCAGGCCTGCCATGAACATGCCAATGTCTGGGATGAACACTCGGATGCCATTCCCCGCGTCTGCACCAATCACACTGAGGGAAAGAAGCCAGGGATCAAAGGTCAGATGACATCAGTGAGCACTGATCCGAGTCACGCTGCCACTGGGGAACATTCGTCTGGTTCTTTCCTAGCAAAGTTCTGATTACGTAAATCTCCATTTCCACCAGAGCCACAGGACTTCGGCCAGGAAACATCTAATGGAGCTAACGTGTAATTAGGCTTGCTCTTAAGACATTTATGCCCCTGCCAATGTAAAGTAGTGTAAGACGAGGCTCAGTGGCAGTATCACAATGACATGATTTTAATGGAAGGGAATGGAAACTGAAAATTACCCTCTTTCTAAACAACAGCATCTTCCAATAAGTAATCTACTGTGTCAGTGCACTGTACGGGAATGCATGCCTATTCTTTGCCTATGATGTCAACTGAGTTTGAATGAAAAAAATAAACCCACCCATAAAACTAAAATAAGTCCTTGTCTTTCCTCTGTTGCTCATCGTGGCCTTATGTAGGCACTGTCATGCATATGGTCAGGCTAGTAAATCCACACCAATGCGCTCTCGGTCACTACAGAGCACAGGGGCAGAACTGTGCCGTACTGTTTTGCTGTTCTAGGAAAGTACATAAACAGGCACATAAACAGTGTTGTGACACTAATGAAAGTCCCGCCACAGCTAGACAGTCGGATGAGTCTGGTCCCCCTCACAGAGGATGACACTTCATTACAGCAAAGTCTGTCTTTGTCAATTCTTAATTCTTTTCCCACCACGGTGAAGTGATTGAGGCAATTATCAGCCAATAACCAGGCTGATGGTGCCTCTATGGGGCATGTCATTATCCCCGACCATCTGCAGAGTCGAGCACGGCGCTGCTTCTGCGAAGGGCTTCTCCCGCCAGCCTTTTTCCAGTGAGCGCTCCCTTGCGCACATCTGTTGCATGCTACGATTCACAGATTTTATATGAATCTCCACCCAGGTCAATAAAATCAGACGGGCCTCGTTTTTAGGAGCATAAATATTTCCAATTACAGAATGCATTAACTTCTGCTGAAGGCAACACTGCGAGAACAACAGCTTGACACCACTCACTCTCTCTCTCTTCACCTCTCTCTCTCTTCACCTCTCTCTCTCTTCACCTCTCTCTCTCTCTTCACCTCTCTCTCTTCACCTCTCTCTCTCAGCTTTGTGTTTTTAATGCAACAAGCATGAACTTCCAAAACATCTCACTTTCTCAGAACAGTTTCACAGTCAGAAATATTCCACTATAATATTTTAATTTGTGTGTACTTCACCCAAGTGAATATGGAATACCCCGCTTTCTCATGGACAACTTCAAAAACAAACTGCTGGTTACGGTTTTCAAAACATTTCAAAAACATTAGCTTCAAACAACTGACTCAGAGCCACAAATTAGACATTGTAACAACTTATATTGCAATAACAGTAAGAAAAGTATGGGAGAAAGTTTTTTACGATGACCTCAAACAACCTTTCAGGCTAACAACCAGGAATTACTATGTGTGCCCCCACAGGACATCTGCCAAACCATAGAGAAGCTCTGCCAAGGCTGCTTCAGAAAAGACAGGTTCTTAATGAGGCCTGTAGTGAGAGGTGACCAATAAGGACACATTTTACAGCGCTGGTTCTTCAAGGATGAAGAGGCACAGAATTGGACTACAGATCAATCTGACAAAGCTAAGTAAGTTAGCCCAGCCCCATTCTTGCATTGACTGACAGTTCTTGCTTGTCCTTTAGCGGTGTTAAATACAAAAAAAAAAACGAATGGCATTTATTTTGGGTATCTGAGACGGAATTTTATTGCATCCTGTTTCATTTCCCCCCACAAAAGGGAAATGTACCCCCATGTGGTGCAGAGAGCTGAATCAAATTAAAGTGTTTACAAAAAACAACTGCTGTTGTCATGTTGGTTGCACAAAAACATTAAGCAAAGGCTAGGGTTGTGGAGGTGTGTGTGTGTGTGTGTGGGAGGGGGTGAAAAAGAAATTTGCCCCCACCCACCGATAGCTCTACACTGAGCATGAAGCCGAGGGAGGAGACGGGGCTCTCCTGACTGGGGTTTCAGTGGATGACTGAGGGATTCCGGCCCATAAAATTTAACAAGTGGAAGGCCGACAGCTAATCAACACTCTGGAAACACATACACACACACATACCCGAACATACACACACACACACACACTTTGCTATTGTTCTATTTTCCATCGGTCTAACTCAGCCCTCTTCATTGCATTTCTTCGTCATCATTTCAGTTCAAAGATGTTCGTGTACAGTACCTCAAATGCACTGACACAGTTTCTGAACTACATGTTGATATAATGGTAGTAAAGTCGTACATTAAGCTAAAATGCTACCACAGCCAAACTGCATTGTTTGTAAACTGTAATGCCAGCTACTTATTTTAAATCGCTAACATGGTTCTTCTTTTGGCATGTACTGTATGTCAGCCTCCAAACTTGACCCCCCCCCCCCCCCCCCTTCCTATGCAGCCAATGCATTCCATCATATACTGTAATGATAGAAGCAGCTCTTTACCCTCTTAACAAACAACTCTCTCTCTCTCTCTCTCTCTCTCTCTCTCTGTCTCTCTCTCTCTCTCTCTCTCTCTCTGTCTCTGTCTTTCTCTCTCTCTCTGGTGATTAGTGCCAATACTGTATATCCTAACATCCCTGTTAGAACAGAGAGACAGTGCAGCTAATACTAATGATGCTAGATGCCCTCTTTAACAGACAGCTCAATTAGGCCGGTAAACGCTTTCTAATCTTACTTCCTGCCTCTTAACGCACTAGCTTTGTGCTTAGGCTTTCCACCTAGCCCCCTTGGCCCTCACCACCCGCTGTGGGAAAAACAAAAGCCTGATGCAACGCAGCACAGTACGTTCCCGTACTTAGGGGGGCAGGGGGGGAGAAAGAGCCCCTTGCCTTAATCGCATCAACAGGAACACAGGCAGACGCTGCTAATATGGTGGACACAAGGGCAGCAGACACTTTGGAAAAATGGTGCCTGTACACATCGGGTCAAGAGTAATCAGATTCCATGTTCATGGCGGAAAACCGCAGGAGACAAGAGAAAGAGAGAGACAGAGAGAAACAGACATATGGAGAGATAGAGAAAGATGAAGCAGGTTGGATGATTGGCCACACAAACATACTTTTTAAGTGCTGCCTACTTGGAGCTTTAGGTCTCTCTCTTCACGGAATAAATTATGTTTCTAGAAT
>CM050221.1:36025000-36047500 GCA_027475355.1 Coilia nasus
AGCTTGTAACACACACACACACACACACACACACACACACACACACACACACACACACACACACACACACACACACACACACCACCACCAGATGACTCAAGGTCAGTGAGTATAACAGTACAGCTGCCTGTAGTCTTCCAGTCTCAGACAATACACAATGCAATTTGTAATCACCCTTTAGACTTTCTCTTGATCTTGACACTTGTGATTCATTATGCTACAGTTCTACATAGGCTATTGTAGACTTGTTTTGTCTATTCTGTTCTAGATCCATCTCTTTAGAGGTTCTATATATTGTTCAGCAGGCCTGCATAAGGTGCTGAGAGCTCTTTAGGGTAAAGAATGGAACGGATATGGCTCCTAAACATACCATTAAGGTAGATCGAAAGAGGGCAAATAGCCACAATTGAATCAGGTCATTACTGTAATAGAGCAATGCATTTTAAAATCACATAGCAGCAACATACTGGCAGTGAAGCCAGTGAACGGCAAATTTCTGTGGACACGGTACCACTTACATAACATTACAGCAACATACCAGCAGTGATGCAATAACAGTTTATAGGTGACACACTGACAAATGACAAAGTGACACACTGACGGTTATACATTAAAAAAAAAAAAAAAAAACAAAAAAACAAAAGCTTCACTGTGTCATAGCCCACCACCCTGTTCTCTGCCCTGTGTGTATGTGTATGTGTATGAGTCTGTGTTCCAGTGTGTGTGAGGGACAAGCCCAGTCAGAGCAAGTTAAAGAGAAAGGCCTTTACATTGAAAACATCCAGTGTGTACAACCCCTGGACGGACAACTGTGGCTAGCCAGGAAAAAAAAGATGTTGGAAAGGGCTAGCCCAGTCTAAACGTTTGCAACACCCAACTGCCTGCAGTCCAAACTAAGGCTGCACAGCCATCAGGTGTTTCTGGGAATCTCCGATCCATCACCTCTCACTCCCACAGCTGGAACATGGAACATGGAACATGGAACATGGAACATGGAACATGGACATCTGATCCACAGCACAAGCACTGTGCCTCAGTTTACCCCAGCCCATCATTTAACACACACAAAAATCACAGACATGCTGGAGTCATTACACCATCACACACACACACACACACACACACACACACACACACACACACACACACACACACACACACACACACACACACACACACACACACACACACACACACACACACACACACACACACACACACTGCCCAAGGATTACATAATGGATGCTTCAATAATTAGTTCAATCCACTCAAATTTATTCGTTCATCTATCTGTTCATTTAGCATATATTTGTCACAGCAATTGTGTTTGTTTTCACAGTGGAGAGCACTGTGATGATCCCCTTTCTGCGTCAAGTCCAGAAAAAGGTCTAGCATAAACAGCCTGTCTGACTGGGCTTACCGGTGTCCACGGAATCCTCCTCCCTTTTTTATTGCTAACAAAGACCTGAGGCATTTCTAGATCCTGGAGGAGAACACTTCCTCAGGAAACAGCGCAGCAGATAGCATGATAGGTGACAACAGAAAATAAAGCCTCACACAGCAACTCCTAATGTACCTATGAGCAATGGAGCAGCTGTCCTTCTGACCCATATCCAACATGTTTATTTAAATGCAGATAGACATCAGAAACACCCAGCTCAACCACTGATAAAGCTCTCGCCATCTCTGGCTGATCTTGAGAGTAGTTGAAAACAGGAAACAGGGCTGTTTTTACTTGGCTCTTGTGAAGGTGACAAACTTGGTCACATGGGTTAGGCTGCACATTAGTTAGATGTTAATGATAGCTTAAAGTGCAGTTACATTTGTTAGAAGTTAGATCATTTATGTAGCCTGTGCCCTACAAAATACTAAATATGCATAAAAACAGTATCCAAGTACAGGGGCCATCAGCAAAAAAAAATCCTTAATAAAACCCTCTTTTTTTACATCTTTTGATTGTTATCACATGTCCAGGTCATAACACCAACACCAGGGCCTTCCCCAAGTATACTGTAGGCCAAATAAAGTCTTCTGACAGCTGTAAAATACCTCAAAGTTATTCTATAAATACTGCAGCTCGATTAACTGGCTCATTGGCCAATATAAATGAATGTTCTCATTTTGCTGGAAGCTTCCCATTCCTGCGTGTCTTTCAATAGCTCGTAAATCTGACCCTTCCTCGGTAAGGGCCCAGGAGATAGCCACTGCTCTCCCGCCCCTTCCCCTCCATCTCCGGACAGTTGAAAAAAAAAAAGCCTCGCGTAGCGTATCCACTACACGGTGTCAAACATGGAGGTGCTGTATGAAATGAGCTGCCCGGCGGCAGGCAGTGAGGCTTGGAATGAGCAGTTTCAGAGTTTCAGATGCAGCCACTCTCCCATCCTGCTCTTTCCTCATGAGTTACAGACGTGCAGCCCTCTTTCCACAGTGGTGTGTGTGAAGAATCGTTATCGTGACAATGACACATCGTAGATAGAGCAAAACATCTGCATAGCACACACACCAGGGCCATAAGTCACAGACGTGCAGCCCTCTGTTCACAGTGGTGTGGAGTGGCCATTGAGACAGCATGTTTATGCTCAGTGACATTCTTCCTGTGCGTTAAGTCCCTGCCCTCTCTAATGGTCTGTCTAGCATGTCAGGAGAAACAAAGGAAATGGCCCTGGAGAGTCGAGCAATTCGCCTGCCATCTGTGGTGTCTGCCTCAGGCCCAGTTCCCTATTTAAGCACAGCTGCCTAAGGGCCAGGCAGACTGGCGGGGGAGGCTGGATGGGATGGTGGATACGGGTGAAGAATAGTTATCGTGATAAAGACACATAATAGATAGAGCAAAACATTTACATAGCACACACACTCTCACACATACGTGTGTGTGTGTGTACAAACACACACAAACAAACACAAACACACACACACATACACACACACACACACACATTAAATTGGACTTAATTAAAGGTGCAGTGCACTTGTCCGTGCTACAGTGTACACTACAGTGATGGTCAGTCCCAGCTAGGTGAAGATATAAAAGACAATATAAAGATCAGCTGGCATTTCCCATTTCCCAGGTGAATGTACTTAAATGCCTACTGAACAGAAGAGATATTTCATGTCAAACAGTTATTATCTTTACAGCACTGTGTTGATCCTTGTTTGCTGCTATAAAAGAACTGAAGGGCCTTATCAAATTAGATCTGAGCCCTCCTGAATGGGGAGCGGGTGGAGCTCTTTCTATTAGCAAACTGATTCTTTCAAAGGCATCGTCTCGGCACTGACCTGCATGTCATCTTCATTCAGTCACATTCAGCTTATGTGAGGTACTGCAGATGTGTTCATGTAATGTAGCATTCTAGATTCATCTAATGAATATTCCAGATGCATTAACTTGATGAAGTTTTGAAAATGCGTCTATTAAATGCAGTATTCCCGAAGTCTTCTGTACCGTGCAATTCTAAAAGCATCTAGTCAAACTCTGAGCACATCTATTCCAGTACCTCAGCTTTCCCCACATACTGTGGCTCTCACAGGGAGGCTGCACACTCAGCACTACTTAAGGTTGCCATTATTTCCAATGAATAGATAAAACATACAGAGATAAGGGCTCTGTCGGAACCCCTGAGCTTCATTAGTCCCTTAACTGTCCATTAATTCATGGTGTTGTGGTGCGCTAAGGGCAGAGGCAGGAAGCTGCAGGCCAGGTGTGAGCGGTGCTAAATGGAGTGGTTAATTAAAAAGGATAAACCACATGGGTCGGCCACAGGCCTTTACTGTGCTGACCTCTTCAATGTGTGTGTATATACAGTATATATATATACACAATATATATATATATATATATATATACACACACAATATATATACACTACACATTTCTTTTTTTCATATGGCTGACTACTGGAGGACTTGAGCCCTGAGATTCATTTAGTAAGGCAGATGTGAGCCTGTATCTCTAAATACATGATACTCCTAAACACCGCCCACAACAGCCACCACTGCATGTCTGTTTACTGTCAAGTCATCAAATTGCAATCTTGCATGTTTTTTTATTCAAGACTTTGTCACCAGTTTGCGGAAGACTGCGCAGAAGCCATCTATGATCTCCCAGGCCCCAAACACCAAAGTGTGACATTAAGTAGTGGACATAAGTTTAGGAAATTGAAGTGGCAAAATGAGGCTGTCCTGTAACTGAGAACCCAACACTGACACAGCTTCATCTGTAGTCTCAGCTATGGGACCCATCATGGCACAGCTGACCTCTCATCTCACCTCACCTCACCTCACCTCACCTCACCTCACCTCACCTCATCTCATCTCACCTCATCTCAAACCAGGAGCCTCTCCTCTAAACCCCACGTGCAGCAGCAGCAGCAGCTGCAGAAAAGCCCCCCTCTCTGCCTAGCAAAAGTTAACTGTACAGAGTGTGTTTATGATGAAATCATAGCTCTGGTATTAAAAAAAATCAGAGCTCATTAAAGCGAACACTCTGAACCCCCCCCACACAGGGCCTTGTCTAGACACGCGCTAGATGCGGTTTTACAACCCGGCCGAGAGCCGCAGCTCTCTCTGGCTGAGGCATAGCAAGCCAAATATGCGTCTCTCCTGAGCTGTAAAGGGAAAGCCTATATGGCAGGTCACTGCAACCCCTGCTACCTCTCTCTCTCTCTCTCACTCTTTCTCTTTCACTCTCATTGTCTCTCTATTTCTCACGCTCACCCTCTCTCTCTCTCTGTCTCCCCCTCTCTCTGTCTCTCCCTCTGTCTCCCCCTCTCTCTGTCTCTCCCTCTTCCTCACTCTCTCTCTATCTCATTATCTCTCTCTCTCTCTCTCTCTTTCTCTCCCTCTATCTACATTTTTTGCTCCATTCCTTCCTCCATTCCATTTTAAAATGTATGCCCCTCTACCCTCCCCCCCTCCCCCTCCATGCACCCCCTCTCTGCAGTGAGGCAGATGGCTGCGGAGTCTGGAAATAGGGATTGACCGTGCCGCTCTGAGACCAAAACAGATCATAAACACACTATTCTTTATGATGAGTAGCGCGCTTTACTGCCGCCCGACACCACAAATTAGCCATCTTATGGCATGGTGGTGATATTTCAGTCTAAGATTCTGTGTCACACTTTATTATGGGAGGTTTTGTGTTAAATCGTCGAGATCATAAGCAGAGCTGGACATCCCAGACCCAGCATCACAAAAAGTGAAACTTTAACCACTTTTCCCACTGTTCACTGACACAGGTGATCCTAATTAGAACAACTCATCAGTCAGATAGACTCACCTGAAATCACCTGTGCCCTGGCAGCAGGAACACATTCTAGCATTTTTTTACTTTTTTTTTTTACTTTTACTTAGCGCCGAGATGATGACCTCTTACACTTACAGGAACTACTTCAGGCCATCTTTCCTGTGTTCTGCTGTGGCCCCAGGAGGATGGCTGTGTTTGAGGACACTGCTCTGTGGCACAGCAGCGACCCCTGAGTCACCAGCGAATGAAATAACATTGCCCTGGCAGTCGGATGCACTGGCTACATGACTGCTGGGGGACTTTTGCTGTCTGCTAATCCGCATATTGGGAGCAGATGTGTCTAGCAAGGCCCTCGCCTTGCTCCTCATCCTGCTACCATGTCTGTGTGAAGCAGCTCCAGCCGAGCCTAACACACACACCTGCACACACACACACACACATACACAGATACATGCACACATACACACACAAGCAGACACACACACACACACACACACACACACACGCACACATGCACACCCACACACACACACACATACACACACACAAACCCAGCCATGCAAACACACATGCACGCACGCAACACACACAAGGCCATCCAGCTGGAGCCCACTGTCAAATAAACAGACTGTTTAACATTAGGAGATTAACTGTGCTGGTCGGAGAACTGATTGCACTTTTCCATTCGGCGTTTCAAATGCGGGCTGACCCGCATGAAAGGCGAAGGGTCAGACAGGCGGTGGCATTTGCTGACCTGAGGTCAGGTGATACGGAGGTGCCATGAGGATGTAGCTGGGGGCTGTGTGTGCTCACAGATTTTACAGGCGCGCAGTGCAGGGCAGGGCAGGGCAGACCACGCAGGCTTGAACCAAAGAGGAAGAACTTACAGTTGAAGTGAGGGTCGATAGTCTCTCCCGCTAGCAGACTGTGGATGATGATCTGGTAGATGATGTGGATGATGAGGAAAGACATACTGGTGAAACACAGAGACTTTAGCAAGCGCCCTGTGTGACCTGGAAGAAAGGAAACAGCAATGAGACATTGAGACAAACTAAATTTTCATAGTTAAACGCATATCACATGATCATGCATTAAAGAACTTGAATCATCAGGTATCGTCACTAGGCAAAATAAACCAAACAAAAGAGTGTCGCAATTCTGCCTAGAAATGACAAAGATGAATTACTGTCTAATAAAGATGGGACACATACTGTACTGCGGACTTAGAAACCTTCATCAAATGAGTTCAAAGATGGCTGCCTTTTGGCCACTCATTGTATTTCTAAACAGGTGAACCACATGAACAATATATAACAGATAAGAGATATGATAATTGATAAAGTGACATAACAGAGCATATTTTGAACAACATAGAGACAAATTATAATACATTTGGTAGCACTTCATAGTTAGTACTTCCTAATATAAATCAACCATACCTATACCTAACTACTCGGACCAAAGTCCCTTTAGCCAGACTCCCCCGCCCAGATCAAAGGCCCTTCAAACAGTCACAGACTTCCCGTTACCAGCCCCGGCAGATGGTTCTGCCTGAGGTTTTTTCCTAGAAAACAGGGAGTTTTACTCACCCCTGTTGCTCCCTGGGGACACTAACAACCGACTGCGCCTAAATTGACTTTCCTCGTCTAGTGCCTCTGGTTTGCAAGGACTGCTGACCTATGTTCCCATAAGAGCCCGCATTAACAGGGCATTGCATAGTTCTAGCGCCGCTGGACTACAAAGATTGCTGACCAGGGCCTACAAGGACTGTCCACCCGTGTACACGCAAGAGTCAGTTTACAACTGTATTTATCTGCTCCGGCGACACTGGACTGCAAGAAATGTTGTCCTGTGACAACCCTGCTAAACTGTAAAGCACTTTGAGCTGCATCTTGCATGTATGAATTGTGCTATACAAATAAAGTTTATTATTATTATTATATTATAATAAGCATTTATTTTGCATTTGTTAACTGTTACTTAACACTTTGTTCATCATTTGGAAACAATTGCTTTTACACTATTTCTTATCAGTAAATCATTTATAAACATATTCACACACATCTGTCTGGATGTCGATGGTCATGGCTATCTGTCTATCTCTCCGCCTGCTGCCTTTCTGCCTTTCTGTCTGTCTGTCTGTCTGTCTGTCTGTCTGTCTGTCTGTCTGTCTGTCTTTCTGTCTTTCTGTCTGTCTGTCTGTCTGTCTTTCTATCTACCATCTTCTCTGTCTGCATTTACATTTGTAGATATGTTTGTAGATTTACTCATAAGAAATAGTGTAAAAGCAATGGTTACCAAATGATGAACAAAGCGTTAAGTAAGAGTTAACAATTGCTACATAAATGCTTATTAGGAAGTAGTCATTATAAAGTGCTACCAAGAGATAAAGTGTTTTTGCTCAGCTCCTCGCAAAGTGACTAAATCCCATTGTGGCCCAATCCCATTGAGGTCTGTGCTCTGGGTGAATGCTATCAGCTTTGTCAGGCTCTCTCAGTGGATGCGGACGTGGCATGGCAAGTTTATAGTGAGCATACAGGTCTCCAGATCACTTCTTAGAGGGAAAAAATAAGCTACCTTTCCACAGAAATATGTTTTGGTTTTTTTTTGGGGGGGGGGGGGGGGTTGAGAGTACTATTGTTACATAATAAAACAACTCTTGGCTTTATAAGATAGAGTCATTATCAGAACACAGATGTAGGGGGTGCGTGAGCAGAGCATGTGCTAAGGGACCTGTTCCAGTCTGGTCCAGTCTGGTCTAAGAGTGACTTCACCTCAGAGTGCTGCAGAGCCAGAAGCACATATCTGACCATTACAGGGAGGCCTTTAAAACCTAATGCAGCCTCACACATGCCTTTAAAACCTAATGCAACCTCACTCTCGCAGCAGGCTGGGGTGGGGAAGGGAGTCCAACATATCTCCCTCTCTCTGTCTTACACACTCACACACTGTATCTACATTCACATGAGCATGCACACACACACACACACACACACACACACACACACACACACACACACACACACACACACACACACACTACATACATTAACATAAACACACACAGTGGACGTACATTCATATGAGCACAAGCATACGCTCATTCTGGGGTGGAAAATTACATAGAAATCATGGTTTAGTTCTAACCATGGTTTGGACACATTTCAGTATAGATATGATAGAATCTGAATCTATCATCAAACTAGTGTCTACAGGTACTGCCTGTAGACTTATGAAAGTAAAATGAAAATGGGTACGTTAAAATATGATGACGAGTTGGTTTGTTTGCTGAGAAGCAAAACTGTGGTAGCCTGTTGTAATTTCTAGTCGCCACCATGATGACCATGAGACCATGAGTTGTGGCTAGGTCAGCAGCTGTGTTGGCTTCTCCCACACGCCATCTCACTCTGGCAGCTGTTTCATTGTGCTCCCGAAGTATGGATGCCAATCAAATAGAAATGTCTCTTCCTCTTCCTCAAATTCAAGTCAATACAACTACAGTCAACAATTCCAGTAAGTGTTCACATGCCACTTTCGCTTCCGGTTCATTAATCCACTAGTATGGACTTTCATCATAGCAGTGACTAGAAACTACAGCAAGGTCTTTTTATTAAACGTTTTGTACACTTACAAAGTTCTCAATGCCTCGTTTTGAATAGCAGGGCTCTTGCTATACTACCAGGGAAGTGTGGAGCTACGTCAAGCTTTTTCAATGGTTTAAAAATAACGTTACATTAAGATTCCTCCCTGCCCTTAGTACTAGCATTGTTGGCCTTTTCGACCAAAATGGTAAAAATAGTGAAGTTCGAAATGCAACAGGCTAGCGCACCTTTGCTCCACAGCAAACGTACAACTCATCGGTATCATGTTTAAACATGCCCATTTTCATTTTACACCAGAGTATTCCTTTAATCTCCATCAATCACATGTTCAGAAATAAATTATATCATGAATCTGATGTAAACCTGTAAGAGCATGGAATGGAACTGAACAGGTTTATATATATACTTGAGGCCTGGTTCCTTTCCCACTACATATGGGCACATGGCTCATTTTAGCCCTATCAAAGGCCTGCTCTGACACAGCAGGGATCAGAAGTAGGCCATTTTTAATGCCCAGTCCATGGTTGGCACATATGGTTGACGTCATCAAATATGCCCTAGCCTGTTCAGTGTGTTTCTCCTGACACGTCTTATGCCTGCCAAACAACAACGCACCACTAACTTCATCCGATTCGCCCCCTGATCACCATTGCTATTGAAGTTCGATGGGAATCCAAAGTTTTACAATAACGCTGATCTAAAACAAGCAGGCTGGTGATCTAGCACCTGTTGATCACTTCCACTGGCTGTGCTTGTGTCAATGGTTTAGCCAATCAGCTTACGGCAATAGTTTATAGTCTGATATTTTAAGGGAGAACCATAACCCTTGTCATGTGAAATGTGGTTTTACATTATGTTGTCAATAGTACTTCAGATATTGAGTACATACCTTCACATAAGTACACACACACAAGGAGACAGACAGACAGGCAGACAAACACAAACACACACACACACACACACACACACACACAATACTAACTCATCAACTATTTGAACCACAGCCCTGGGTTGCCTCATTAAAAGGACCCAAGTGCCCAAATGACTTTCCTAATTTCTCCTCGGTATCTCCCCAGAGTCACTGAGACTGAGCCTGAAGAATGCTTGTTAATCTGGGATCCACCCCTCACAGCACATACACACATGCACACACACACACACACACAAACTCAAACACACACGCATACACACAGACACACACACACACACAGACACACACACTCACACACGCACACTCACATACACACTCACACACACATACACACACATACACACACAGACACACACACACACACACACACACACACACACACACACACACACACACACACACACACACACACACACACACACACACACATTCACAGCACTGCCAATGCCAATACCAGTGCTAGTGCCAGCTATGAGAATGGCCAACGGATCGCTTGCCTGAGCCCTACCTCCAGCTCCGGCTCACTCCAGCCTGCTGTAATAACAATAATGATTAGCATGTGGCGCAACACGAGATGTGTGTGCATGTGGATGTGTGTGTGTGTGTGTGCGTTTGTATGTCTCAGTTTGTGTGTGTGTGTGTGTGTGTGTGTGTGTGTGTGTGTGTGTGTGTGTGTGTGTGTGTACGTGTATGTGTGTAAGTGTGGGTGTTGTGTGTGTGTGTGTGTGGGGGGGGGGGGGGGGGGGTACTTTTGACAAAAGCTGTGGCTGCCTGTGGTCACTGCCAGGGCAGCAATGGCACTTCATAAACAGGCTGTGTCCAACCTTGTGGACCCAGGGGCAGTTTGCCGAAACGAGCGCCTCGTAAAAACACAATGATAATAATCGTAATATGACACATGGACGATTGCCGGTGCCAGCGTGAAAATGGTTCAGCTACTTTGTTGATCCCATTCGGACTGAATGGCATGAATGTTATGGAACATAGAGGGCTAAGTGGGTGAGCAATTCTGCTAACCACACTCAATTCTGGGTTTTAATCAAATGTCCAATTCTGCTGCTTTCCACATCACTGAGTATACTATATAGTTAACATTAGCTTGCCTTGACTGCAATTTTCATTTCCTCTAGCTATCTGATCATCAGTATAATGTGCAGATATTCCTTTTAAACATACATCACATGCCAAATGCACCACCACCACCACCCCCCGCCCACCCATCCATACCCGAACTGTTCTTAAAACAAAGCCACTGTTGAAAAGTGGAACAGAAAATCTATAAGTTGTTTCCCCTAGAAAGTCTTCAGGTATTCCAAAATTAACCTGAATTACTTAGAACTTACTTTCCCCTGGAAAAAAACCCTACATTTCCTATCTTCTTCCCATCTTCCAACCATCATCATCATCATCATCATCACTTTGTTCAATGACAAAGTTGTGAAGATGATCCAGCGCAGGGTCCAGCCAATCCAAGCAAGATCTGATCCAAAATCAGTGCCAAACCCACCCTGATGTGACTACTTGGCTTTAACAAGCCGAAAGGCAGGATTCTGGGTGCTAAAATCCAATGTACAGCTTTTAACAACAGGCCTCCTATGCAAATAGCAGCTGCAATTAAGCTGTAATCTGGAGAAGGCAATGTTAACAAAGCAGAATTTTAATGGTCTCATAAAACTGCAGATGACCAGAAAATCAGCAACAATTAAAGAAACATTGAAAAAATCAGTTAAAGATGCTTTTAACATTTTGGTTTCTTAACAACCCGGTGTGTGCATGAGTGTATGTGCATGAGTGTGTGTGTGTGTGTGTGTGTGTGTGTGCGTGTGTGTGTGTGTGTGTGCGTGTGTGAGAGAGAGTGTGTGAGTGAGTGAGTAAGAGAGCAAGACAGAGAAAGTGACATTTCAACACAATGTGTGAGGAGAGAAGGTGAAGAAGAGAGATAAAGTGTATGTGTGTGTGTGTGTGTGTGTGTGTGTGTGTGTGTGTGTGTGTGTGTGTGTGTGTGCGTGTGTATGTATATGTGTGTATGTGTGTTTGTGTGTTTGTGTGTATGTGTGTGGCAGGGAATTGTATGTGGTGTGTATGAGAGACAGCCATTGATAGTTAATAAAAGAATGACTGTGTGTGAGAAGGGCTGGGGAGGTGTGTGTCTGTGTGTGTGTATGTGTGTGTGTATGTGTGTGGAGGTGGTACCAGCTTGTTTGTTTGTGTCTGTGACATTTTTGTCCACCACAACAAATAAGGGGATATTAGGTGAGTGTTATAAAAATGAGATGTGTTAACAAAAAGCTTAAAATCTGTAGTGGTAAAGATGGCTCTGTCTGACAGCTGCCATTCAGTTATCCAGCCGCAACACAACTGTTTATTAGTGTCTCCTATAGTGCAAATCACTACACACACACATACACACACACACACACACACACACACACACACACACACACACACACACACACACACCACCACCACCATCCACACACACACATACACACACACACACAACACCATCCAACAACCATACAGTTATTTCAGTGGTCTTTTATATAGTGAACATTGCTAGACACACATACAAGATTGCTAACCCATTTTGCACAATGTTATCTTGCATTATGCCCTCTGGCACTATGCTCCAATATAACAAAAACTAGCACCCATCTGGCCAGCAGAGAGTACTTTCCTGACAGACACCACAAAGACAACTACAAGAGGCTAGGTGAGGTAAATGTACACAGCACAATTTACACACACTGTTGGCTCAGAGTACTTCACAAATCAATCAAGAGAGGAACACTGAAAACTGATTTTAGAGAAATCTAAACGTGAAAACATCCAAAAACACATAAAAAGACACTTTAATATGAAATCTACAAAACAAAATGACTAAAAAGAGTCCATTGTATCAGCCGACTACGCTCCATTCGAACCAGTAAAACCACTGGAGACCTCTGTGAGACTGGAACATCTCCAATGCAGCCTGCAGTCTTTCATCGGGAGATAAATTGCAGAGAGTACTGAGCAAACACAGCCCGTGTATGGGTGTGTGTGTACATGTGTGAATATGGTAAGTTACACAAAGAGCATGGGTGCTATTTCTATCCTCCAGCCCTATAGGATATATACAGCTGGATGCTCACAGTGGTAACCCGGACACGGGCAAACATACCTCCAGTTAACATATGGACTGTTACACTGCTAAATTGCTATACACAAACCAAACCCCAAAACCCATTTTTAGTTCAATCGCTCTGCAGCCACAGGGAAGATAAGTTCAAGGCGTAAGATGCAAAGCGTACAGCACGGCATTAAACATTCTCCTTTACAGTTGCAATTTCCAATTTGCCAAAATTACAAAACTTTGTTGACAATAAACACAGAGCTGTGTGGTGTTTTAAAACCCTTAGATCACATTAGGCCCATTTCCTCTACAGTTTACAGTCCTCACATACACAATAAAAACGCCCAGGGATCTCCAGGAAGGGCTACATGGACTGCCCCTGTCGTGATGTTAGCGGCTGCAGCTGAGTCTGTCTAACCGTAACAAGCACTTCACTCTCTCAGGCCTGCCTATTTAAGTATTGATGAGGACGTAAGTGATCCTCTTTTAAAATGTCTGCTTCCGATTTTTCCCTCTCCTCTGGAACTGTCACGAGACAACCGTCATGGTCGTCCCAACGACTGGGCGTCTTGGGTCTACACACAATATATAATTTAGCTGTGGCCCCAAGGCACCACAGGAAGCGCTGGTCAATGGGGACGTAAAGACGTTTTATCCTATTGGTTTGTAAAGGGAGTCATTTTCTAGGTACTAAGGGCAATCAAAGAAGAAGAAGTAGAAACTCTCTCTTTGTTGAAGGGTGTTCAGTGATCTGCTGGATCCATGTGATAAATGTGTGACAGATGTGACAAATGCTAATGGCCATAGATTACTCACACATAAAACCCTACTACAGGTCTCCATCCTTCTGCCCAGCATGGTGCAATGAGCTTAAAAGTGGCTGTGAGAATTGCCCTGTAAGTGTTCTCATGTAATATTAACATATACAGTATCAACACACACACACACACGTGCACGAACAAATGAATGTACACACGCACGCACGCAAGCACTCACAGCGACACACACTCACTCACTCACACACACACACACACACACACACACACACACACACATACACACACACACACACACACACACACACACTACACACACACTACACACACACACACACACACACACACACACACACACACACACACACACACACACACACACACATTTAAAAGCTGGGTCTGAGGTGGCGATAAGAGGCTTACATTTTTCACTCACCTACAGAATTATTTGACAGCCCATTGCCTTTATATCAGTACTTGTACTCTTTGTGCTATTATTGTATCCTTGAAATGAGTCAATACCCAGACTTGTGGCCCTTGGTTCAACAGGGCCAGGCTACACTGTTCAATCTCGGGACCGAGGGCGCTATCCCGTCCATCACTGTAATGTCTCCTGTGGTTAGATGTGGTTGGAGCCTCTGTGCGTGAATAACGCAAACTTAAAAGGAAAAAAACGAAAACCATCCTGAATAAGAGACTAATTTCATTAAGTCAAGTGGCCTCTCTCTCTCTCTCTCTCTCTCTCTCTCTCTCTCTCTCTCTCTCTCTCTCTCTCTCTCTCTCTCTCTCGTACGGGAAGGGATGGTTGGTTGAAACTGATCGGTATAAGCCTAAGATGGATGTTGGCGCAGAGAGACATGACTGGATTTGTGTCTCGTCCTGGAGAGTTAGTGCAGTGGTGTGTGTGTGTGTGTGTGTGTGTGTGTGTGTAATGGTGTGGCTTACCCTTCATGGTGGTGCTGGTGGGCTCTGCAAAGAGAGGGATGAGGAGGAGGTAGATGAGGTAGACGAAGGACAACCCATTGTACCGGAACAGGCATGCTGCAGGAGCGAGAGACAGGGAGGGCAGGTTAGACTCTCCACAAGTGATACAAATCATAAATGTTTACACATACCACTTCCACACACTATAAAATAACTGTGAAACTTTGGTATGTGAGACGTTCATTCTTTCCCAAACAGCAACAAAAACACTATAGTATAGTAAACAATATAAATGTCTCTTATAATGCTGACTTTTTGAATTTAATTACATTGTGAAATCAGTGTAACAACCACATATAGTGCATAAAGTATATTTTCTACAAAATATAACATAAAGGTGCCTCAGTCAGAACCAGTGCACAAACGACAGATATCAATAACATGAGCATTAGTAATGGAATGTTAGTGTGGACACCAATTGTTTTTAGGAATAAGAGTCATGGCTGCCAAAACCTTTTTCGAGGTTTGTGATCACTGACACACTGGTATATTAACTCACTCATAAAATGCACGGGCTTATATGCTGTGCTGATATGCTACTATGGTGCAGAGCGGTACGTAGATGCATAGTGACAAGTACTACAGAGTAGCCTGGCCAACAGGCTGGCGGTTTTATTTTCACACAAATGCAGAGTCTAGATCAATTTAAGATAGGGGAAACAAATGCCCGCCCCGCTGCATGTTGTACTGGTGAACAAAGAAGCTGTTTCAAATTGTTTACTGTGCTGTTTATTACAACATATACTAGCTATATCAATTCTTCCAACCCTTCCAAAAAAAAAAAACTACAATTTCTAACGAACACTTCAGCTCCAGCTAATACTGTGGGCTGGCCCCGCTTGAGGGATTAGACTAAGGCATCATCTCAGAGCTTTTAATGAATGTGGTGGGCTTGAGTAAGTGTGTACAGTCTATAACAGCCATGGCCAAAATTAAAATGCATACCTATTCACAGTCAGTGGTCTGACCACAGATGCTGCACATTTTCTCTGAGAGGTGTTGACAAACGACATGCATGGGATGACATAATAAGTCATAAATGAACTCCCAGGAAAACATAAAATATAAAAAAAGAAACCTTGTAAATACGACCTTGTAAATATGACCTGTGGCTGTTAACTTCACAAATGAACGGCTGCTGTGCAGGCCATGAATGTCACACCTCCTAATGCAACACTCCACTGCCCTGGCACTGATGCACTGTCCACGTTTCAAGAGAGGGACAACTTTGGCTTGTATATTACTGTTTGGACTACAGCTGTTATTAAGACTTCTGCCAGCCAAACAAGGATAGTTGCATCATGGACATTTACAACTCGGAGAATCCCTAAATTGTTCAGACCTAAAATGCTGTATTTTTCTGAACGTATCATAAATTTATGATTTATTGTTATAAATAAATTTCTTTTTAAATTTTGAATTTTGTTTTTTTACAACTCTTATTTATTATGTCACAGCAGACATGACATCAAGCCCAAGCAAGCAAAGTGAAACTACATAACGATGCTCCCATAAAAGTAATGTTGAGAGAGTGCCCCAAGCCAGTGTTAAAGCTGTATGTATGGGAAGGGCAGAGAGGAAATGTGGCGCAGTGAGATGTGACAGTGAGAGCGATAGCACAGAATTAAGAGCCCTTTAACGAGTAAAACAGAAACCATTCAACATTTCTTTTTTACAGCACTGTCAGCTGCAGAATCCTTATCTGAACCGGGACTGTGTGTCTGGGTGAGGAGGAGTGTGTGGAAGTCCATGTATCTGAGCAGTGTGTGTGTGTATGTGTGTGTGTGTGTGTGTTTAGGGGTGGAGAGGGACATAGTGACAAAGGCTGGGATGAGATTAGGGAATAGTTTGCATGGAGGTCAGCAAGAACGATAAGTGCTCGTGCTTTTTGTTCGATAGAGTCCACAGCAAGAAATGTCCAACACTGTAGAGCCCTTATATGACTCAGAATTAAAGGAATGATCAGTCTATTAATGATGTATATATATGAATAAATGCTGACTGATATATACATATATGAAATATATCTGAATATTTCTGAAGTTTACCATAACGCTGTGAGGCAGAGAGATACAGAAAAAAAAGACAGAGGTGTTTATTTGTTTTCCTGACAGAATGTCCAGGAAAGGCTATCGCATTATGGACTTGTGCTTTCTAGCACTCCGTTACCGCACTTCCCTTGTCACCCTACACCACATAAACTCTACTTTCCTCGACCACCTGACTCCCAGACAGGAGAATCTCAGGAAAAGCACCAGCAATCTGCAGGCAATCACCTCACCGAGCAGGAACCCACTATATGATAAGAAGCCATTTTCTCACACATCAGCTAAACATGTGGCTGCTTCAGTTACACATGCACACAGGGGGCCTGTTATACACGAGACAATGAAAGAAATAATCCCAACCCTGGAAGGTGCATTAAAACATTTACAGAAATAAGGACTATGCTCAATCTATTTACAGTTAACTCCCCTAAAATCACAAAAACTTACTTTGACACTAATCTTCTGTAATAGAAAAAAAACGAATCTGAATATAAACCAGAACAGCTGTCGTTGATGTAGTCTGCATTAAGTCTGCGTTCAGATACAATGTTATGCACAATAACCACGCCAGGCTATCCTTCAGTGGAAAGTCTTCACACAGAAAGGTAATTAGTGGTCTAAGACACAGGCAGAAACACTTGTGCTAAGGATGTGGTTGTATGTTTAATGGGTTCAACAGGGATACGACAGGGACGCAAAACGTTTTCAGACTAACATGAACCTGCATCGTGGATTTATGGTCTGAGGAAGGAGGAGATTAGAGGCTTAACTTCCACACGATTTCTCCACTTACATTAATCTGAGGTATTTTCTTTCAAAACAACAGCACTATAAATTTAAATGTCAAGAGTGGCCTGATTCTAATTTTTTCACACCTATAAAATGAATTATCAGAACATTCAGTTCATGGACGTAATTAAATATTATCGCAACAATAACACAACCCAGGCAGTGTGCTACAAGGGTCACAATATCAACTACATGAACACTTTATGGTTGACACTCTTTAAGGAAATACTGGATGACAAAATGGATGCTTAAAAATAACCAACATCATCATATGGTACATTTTCTGCATAGTACAGACCTCACCTGACGCAACCCTCCCCTCTAAGGTGTGCTACGCTTTATCAAACCTATCACTGTGGATGTTCTCCCTCTCTGACATTACTGTTTTTCTGTGGGGTGATCATCTGACTGACCTCTGCTTATCTGCACTTTTTCAAATAAAAAGCATGAAATATTAAAGTCGTGTTTACGATAATGGGCAGCCGGTTTGCCTTCTCCCCTCTGCTGTGCCATTATTAATTCATGCGGTTAAAACGACTTTTCCAGCCATTAATGGGCATGAGAGTCTGCCACACATTCACTTTCTGAAGGGGGGGTGGTGGGGGGGTGCAGTGCAAAGGGGCTGATGCCAACTGGCCGTTTGAGTGTATTTTACCCCCCCCCCCCTTCCCAAACCCCCTTCCACCACACACACACACACACACACACACACACACACACACACACACACCACTACCACCACAAACCTATAGTCCAGAGTGCAACACATCTCTGGAAAGCAGCAACCTGCTACTGTTAGCACAGTCCAGACCAGGTGTGTGTGTGTGCGTCTGTTTGTGTGTGTGTGTGTGTGTGTGTGTGTGTGTGTGTGTGTGTGAGAGAGAGAGAGAGCGAGAGAGAGAGAGAGAGAGAGAGAGAGAGAGAGAGAGAGAGAGAGAGAGAGAGAGAAGTAGGCGCCTGCGTATAAGTGAGCACGTGTCCAGATGTTTATGAGTATGGGTGTATGTGTGAGTTTGCACATCTGTGTATGACATGTGGTTGTATGTATGTGTATGAGTTTGCACACATCCAGATGTGTGTGAGTGTTGATATAGGAGAGAATGACTATGTGTAGATATCCACGTGGAATCACATTAATAAATGGTTTAAGCTCAAACATTAAACACATACGTGCACACACACACACACACACACAATGCACACCAAAATAAGAGAAAGTAAAATGAGTGGAGAATTGAAACTCAGGCATTAAATGTCTTTTTTATTTCACCAGCTTTTATCTAATCAGTTAGTTACAGGCTGTACAATCGTATTACACTCAACAGAACCTTAAACAAAATAGTAACTACTACATAGACCTCAAAACTAAAGAATAACCACAAGCATCAGACTCCTTCAGACTCCTTAAAATTGTGTCCTACTTCTCACTGACACTTTGTTTGTCTCTAATCCTCAGAGAGATGGAACAAACAGCCATGGATTTAAAACGCAAGAGATCACTGCTTTTGAATTTTCCATTTTGTATTGTTGACATATGCAAATGTAAACTTTCCCAGATTTACCAGTAGAGCAGATTGAGTTTTGAAAATCAATTTACTTATAGGGTACAAAGTGCCACTGTATTCTGATGACTTTGTCTAAGCTGATCTACGCATTATTTCAGAGCGTTTCAAAGTTTTGTAAGATGCGCAACACGCACCTGCAGCGCCACAATTCAGCTTGACAGGGCGATGCTATGAAGGCCAAACAGTGTTTACGCAGAGAATTGTCAGCGATTAGCGCTAAACAGAAACAGTGTCATTGCAGGTTATTTACTATTCATTATACCAACTTCACTAAGATTAACCGACAGGCCGATACAAATAAGAGCATTTGCTTCCGTTATAACTTTGAAGCGAGGCGGATGGGATAAGAGGTATGACTCTGCGACTTACCTGCCGCCAGGCAAACTGGCAAGAGTATCCTGAAGACCAATCCACAAACGACCTCTGAAGCCATCTTCTTGGCTTTCACAAATCCCAGTTAAAAGTATGAGAAGTTTTCACACAGCAACGTCTACCATTTCCTTCTGACTTCTCAGCTGCCGTTGCTGTCTTCCCGAATCCAAACGAGGCGACATAATTCGTCTCCAAGTTTCTCCCACGCTCCGTGGTAGTTCGCGCGTCTGGTTCGAGATTTTCATATAAAATAAACTCTTTTCGAATAAGATTTTAAAACCCGTCAAGCCAGACACGTCTGTGTTCTTCCGTCCCACTGAAGTTACATTTCAACACACTTGACGCTTCATTCAAATATCATTTTGAAGCGGAAGAAGGAACCGCTTGCTGGTGCTCCGGACCGGGCATGGAATAGAGTGAGGACCAGACTGCGGTCAACAAGTTATACATAAGCGTGTCTTTTAACTGTTCGAAGGATATGGCTATCCCAAATAAAAACTTTACCCGGGTCACCAGATACCCATATAGTTTTAGATTTATTAATTAACCAAATTATTACAAAATGCCCGACACATCAGCACCAACTAAATAAACACCAGTTCACCTAAAGTGGCATGCATATCTAGTACCTCTAACCCTATCCACCACACTATCATGTACTGTCACTTCCTCGCAAATCTCGGTCAAAACCGCTTGAAAGACCACCCAGTAACGGACAGATATTTCAGCCAGTCAGGGCTCAAAATAAAAGCGCCATTAGATTACACCATGCCTCCCAAAATGACGAACCACTACAGGGGAGGGTCCAGTGACTAATTATGAGATTATATCGAGCCAAACGCACCCCGTGCGAAACTTTAAGTGACCACACAGACGTGAAAAATGTCTTGTGAAGACAATTTTACACAATGTTATAACTGCTGTATGTGTATGGGAAATATTGGCGAGTATGGACCGATCTGTAAATTCACAATATTGTAACCACACACAGACAGACATGAAAACAATTCTTATTGCAGTTCTATTTAATAATTACAAAATAATAGTGTACTACTGTATTTCAGCAGCTACATTTCAGGAATAGTCCTAATTCTGCAGTACTGTATAGAATTTTTTTTTTTCGTTACAACCATTATGTTAAAACAGGGCAGAATTAATGGAAAATACTTTGACATTAACACAAATCTCTGTCATCGTGCATTTGTATGGCTGGTAATCTTACATCCAAGAATGGCAAAGCCACAACCTTGATAATTATGAACTAAAAAAAGAAGAGTTGCATTTAAAGCAAGATAAGCTAAAACATTTTTGGATATTCTGTATACATTTGACCCTAGATTGCCAAATTGCACCAAACCCATTGTTGTAGGTAATGTATTCTGACCTTTCCATTTAAATTATTTTGTCTGGAGTTTGCCATTGTGTACATTGCTGATGTGACTGTTGTAGCAGTGAGGATGAATAACTCCCATAATGCATATTTACAATGACTACCATATATGTAACAAATAAATTGTAATATTATTATTTATGAATGTTACAACAGCAAATATAGTGTATTCTCTTAAGAAGCAGGTAATAATGGAGGAAGCCTCATGGTCTTTGTTCATCTGTGAGATTGTGAATCAAAGGTCCAACCAATCAGACAGTGTAACATTGTTATTTTTAGGGGGGCAGTATCTATATATTTTTTGGGCTCTGAAGTATGAAAAATGAAAAGTATAATGTATGTTTTTTTTTATCTGTTCATGGGCAGAGTAAAGAAACATTCAGTGTTTTGTGGAATACATTTTGGAAGAATATAGTGTCCTACCTAATCAGTGCAGACATAATCACATCACTCAGAGAGTTGGGTAGTTGGATGATTAATCTCTAAAACAGGTGCCGATAAACCCTGCAAGAATTCATAGTGCCTGCACAAATTTCAGTGTCGAAAACGGCACAGGTACTTGTTTTGCCTGTGCTACACTTTTCAACTAGGTATTAATGAGAACTGTACCGGTAGTTTTTATGTAACCTCGCTAACAAACAAGTAAACAAATGAGACAGCAAACAAACAAATGAACATGGGTGAACAAAGATAAAATGCTTCCTGAGGAAGGATGCGTTACAGATCAGTAGAGCAGAGTGCCATTCTGGCTGTTGACTTCTAGCCACTGTTTGACCTGACATCACTTAAGTTCTGGAAAAGTGGGGCAATTTAATTAAATGGCAGACATAAGCAAAATGCAACAAGAAGTGCAGGGAATAGAAGAGGACGACAGGTGCTGTACTAATACCGCGTTCAAGGTGAACACACTGTCACAGGAGCACACACCATCACACATGCACACACATTGACACACACTTAGACAACTGGTATAAATGGATTTCTTTTGGTCCCATAACCCTTGACCAAACATTTGAGTGAGATGAGTAATGTCCTGTACTGTCAGCATATGTTCAATGTTTATAATCAATATGCATCAAAATGGCTTGCATCAATCAGTTGAACCCCTATAGACAGGGGAGAGCATTGGTCTTTTAGTATCAATAATTTATCAACAGCTTTTGGGGGAGTTGTTGAGTTAAATTCCTGGAGTACGCAAATGGACGCCTCTCCTTAATCACGTAGCAAAAACGACTTAGAAAGCTTTGAATGTCCATAGCCACCGGTCATTAACATTAATAAGATTTATCAGAGTTTATGGTTGCAATGCACTGAGCAGTTAAAATACATTTCAAAATGTTGCCCAGTTGACTTCAGAATCTGCAAGGAAAAAAGGCATCTGCTGGTAGTAGTTTGTTTTTGATCATGTCACAGTACAGTCAGCACAACCTATTCTATTCTATACAGTAACCTATTCTTATAATTTACATTATGTTGATCCTTGTGGATAAACACACAACAGAAGCCAAAACTGTAATATCAACAAATAATTTGAAATTATTTTGCCCTGTGTCTCGGCAATTTGGGTGGTTATCTTTAAGGAGTAACTGGCAGGTTGAACACCACTTGGACTTGGACAAAGATTTTACTAGTTTTTTTTTTTTACCTTATAACCAGGACATTAGATTACAGTAGTTTACATTAGAT